>JAKSZU010000009.1:92946450-93333950 GCA_026018925.1 Tupaia tana
TCTCCTTATAAATCTACTAGACCTCAATCATAAGGGCCCCATCCTAATTATCTCATCACACCCAAAGGCCTCACCCTGGAACACCATGAAGGGATCAAATTTTGACTTAACACCTTTATAATACAATCAAGTCTCAACATAAACATTTTGGGGGTCATCTAACCATCTCCCACTAAGACCAAATTTCAAACCATGAACCTTTAAAGAACAAACTATATCTAAACTGAATTGGCTAGAAATGGCACAAGTCAATGCATAGACTTCCCTGGCTTCCAACTGGAATGTTGCAGACCAGTCAGAAGAGGCATGGAAAGCCTTCAGACACTGACAGCTGCTGCTGGAAACACAGGCCCAGCTGGGTATGTGGAAATTAAGGTGAAAGCAGTTCATGTCTCTCCCATCTAGCTGGCGCCAGGCTCTCTGGCCTTGTCTCCCATGCTTGCACCCAGTTGCTGCCAGAAAATCCACACATTAGCCAGGTCCCCTAGTCATGTCATAAAAATGAACACAACACACAGTACACCCATAGTCACACTGACCACTACCTCATCTCCTCCTGTGTTCAGTCTCAGTCTTGGCACAGCCAAGCCCTGCCCAAACCTCTATCACCCATCAGTGACTGCACTATCTTATGGCCCTACAACTGCTGTGCCCGCTTTCCCTTGCAGCTGCTACAGCCCGAAGTGCCTCACTCAATGCCTTGCTGATATTGAATTGGTGGTAGTCATGCAAAGGAAACCAGCAACAGAAGGCGCGCGCGTGCGCGCGCGCACACACACACACACACACACACACACACACACATAATTTCTCTGTGGCTTTGCAATATGTTCCATAAAGTTTCTTTGGACGGTTTACCTTCTCTGTTGTGTATGACTCTGAAGAACAGTACTAGGGGTTTGTCTCTCTGAGTTCATAGCAGCTGAGCAGAAAAGGACATAAACGGGGAGGCAAAATGACATGGACTCGACCTCTCTCACCTCAGGAAGCTCCCTAGAGTTGCTCTGGACGCATGAAACAGCTTAGTCAGAAACACTGTCTTTCTTCTCTCCTTTGCCTCCCTCACCTCCCTACCCCACACCACCCCACCAGCTACCCCAGATGCCTACAACTGCCACACAGGTTGATTTGTCATTGTGCATTCCCTAACTGAACAGCCCCTCTATGCCCTCCAAATTGTGTTTGGTGGCAGTCACGCTACATGTCCACTTGGTGACAGCAGCCCTCCCCAGGCCATCAACACTTTCACTTTGACCTGGTGCCTGACCGTGCCCAGCAATGAGCACATACACCCACACCAGCCCTCTGCCCAGCTCTTGGTACCTTTCACCCAGCTGTTGCCCAAATGCATGGGGCTCAGCTGCTGTCCAGGTGGGGTGAGTGCCTTGCAGCAGCCACTGTGTTTGTGTAGCATCTCCAGGTGAGCTGTGCCTTGCCAGCCTGTGGCCAGGGAGACTTGCAGCTCATGTGGCTCTTGGGACCAGATAATGCAAAGAAGCCCAGTGGCGAGAATGCCTCCCTGATCTTCACTGCCCTTGGGGGCGGGGTAGGGGGAATGTCTATGGGGTCTCAGAGCAGACTCAGCCACTGAAAGCCAGGCAGAGAGAGAGACAAAGTCCTGCTTCTAGCACACACCCCTCATTCAGCACTTTGTCTTGGAAAGGACTCTGCCAGGCAACTTGGGCTAAATTCACACTTTGTGCGTCCATCCAATGCCCTCTGTGTATGCCCAGCTGGCTGCCAACAAGCATGCTGTGCTTAGGCCTTTCCAGAGTATAAATCGGCACCACTTGTACTTGGTTATATAAAGACAATCACTTTCAATGGAATAACATCTCCCTCTACAGCTGACAGCTAAAGTCACAAATGCTACAGGCATACACCACTGTTCTTTGGTGGCCTGTTAGAGGAGGGCAAAGTCAGTCTGGCCTGGCTGCTGTATATTAGGTGACATTGGAAACCACTCAAGCAAAGCACTTGCAATTTTCATTTCAAGGCCGGTCAAACAGAGAATTCCAGCCCTGCCAGAATTGAAAGGTGAGTAAACACGACCTAATCTCAGCGTTACAAATGTAAATGCCTTTATGTACCAAGCAGCTAAAGAAAATGAGAGAGGTGGGGAGGTGTAAGAAAATGGAGGTGAGGGGCTACTAGGTGGAATAGTGGTTATGGTGCTGGACTCCCACATGGCCAACCGTGCTTTGAGTCCCGGATCTGGCAACTTGCTTTCTCACTTTACCTCTCTATCCCTGTCACTCTCTGGTGAATTAAAATATAATTAATAATAATAATAATAATAATAATAAAATAAATCTTTAAAAACATGAAAATGGAGGTGAGGTAGAACTAGTGCACACAGGGTTTATGTAAAGAAATTAAAAATGATTTTAATATATAAACCAACAAAATCTGTCTGCAGTCCCTCCAGGCCCAAGAGCTACAAGTTTGAGGCTCCTATTGAAAACAGGAAGTCCAGAAATAGGAAAGGACTTATCCAAGGTCATCCCACTGGTCAGTAACAGAGGCTCCCACACAACCATTGGGCAAAATGAGTCCTGTATGTTTTTTTTTTCTTTTTATTCACCGGACACACACACATATGGAGAGGAGAGAGAGAGAGAGAGAGAGAGAGAGAGAGAGAGAGAGAGAAAGCACTCCCCATGGAGAATGGTCATGGTACAATTTCTTCTCCTCCATCAATCTCTCTCCTTTTAGGATTTTGGGCATGCATGCACATGTTTTTCAAGCCGCCATGTTTTAAACTCAAACTGTGAGGTCAGCTATGTGGGATCCAGCCACCTGAGCCACCATGTCGCCAGCTGGACCAAGTCCTGTATGTCTTTATCATGCTTGTTCCTTTATTCCCTCGGGAAATAAGCCCCAAGCCCACAATGTCCTAGGCATTCTCCTGTGCTATCATAGCCCAGAAGTTAGCCAGATATGTTCTCTATCTTCAAGAAGTTCTGGTCCAGCCATGGTGGTACAAGTGGGAAGGCACTGCTGCACAGTGGCTAAGGCCACAGAGGAGACCCAGGTTCAGTTGTGGCCCAACCTAAACAGGTTGGAGGTGGTGTCACATGCTCTTTGTCCTGAGAGGCCAGGCCAGAAGGATTGCGACAAGGCAAGATCCCATCAAAAATATCTTTGTATCTCTCTATCTCTTCCTCTTCCCCATCTCTCTCCAAAACCAAAGAGAAAGAAATAAAAAGAAAGAGAGAGAGAAGAAAGAGAGAAAGGAGAAAAAAAAAGAGAAATTCTCCATCTAGTTGGGAAGTGGCAAGAACTGAGTATAGAAATTAAAGCTGAAAGCAGGTAGCGCAGGGCCTTAAATGCCAAGCCAAGACAGTTGGATTTTATACTGTAGCAGCAGAGAAGCCTTGGGAAAGTCTGAGCAGGCTACAGAAAGCTGTTCTGTAGGAAGATTCATCTAGCAGTAGTGACAAGATGGATTGGGGTCAGGCCAGTGGGATGGGAAATATAATTAGAGGCACAAAGAGTAGTTAAAGAAATCAAGAATCCAGGCCTGAGCTAATAAAGTTGGAGGTCACTAAGAAAAGAGGAAAGGAAGAAAGCATAAGATACTGCAAATCAACAGGGGAACTTCTGGGGACATGGGTGTGGGTGTGTGTTGGGGCAAGGGGTGGGCTGGGGTAAAGAAGGGTTGGCAGGAAGTGAGGAGATGAAAGAATCAAGATAACTCCAAGGCAGGGTGGATGGTGGGAGTGCCAAAAAAGAGGGGGAACCCAGAGACATAGGTTGGGGGAAAGTGGATGAGTAGGAATGTTCAAATTTTTTTTTATAACAACAGCCTAAAGACCAATAGAAAGAATCTGGGATTGTCTGTTTTATGTTATTGTAGTCTCTCTTCCCTTAGTATGGAAAATTGAGCCTAGGCTTTTGACCTCTCTACTCTTCTATATGCCCGGAAGTGACCCGTGGGGAAATCCTGCTTGGTGCTTCTGGTTGAAACAGTCCAACAATTTAACAAATAGTAATCAAATAAATAACTAAAATACATTCTCCGCCCCCGGCCTCTTTCTGTCCCCCACTCCAAAACAGCTCTGTGGGAAAGTCAATTTGGGAATTTCCCACGTGTCTATGACCACAATGCCACAGCAATGGTCTGAGTCAGCTACAACCTTAAAATTCTGTATTTGCTTCTTGTGTTAAATGCGGCATGCTGGCTGGGGGAACCCTGGTGATGCTGTGAAACAGTTCCCAGTGTCACCTTGGGGACTACCTAGGATTTCCATGCTGGCTTTCAAAGGTCAAAGCCAGGCCACCAGGCAGAGAGAGGCCTTTCAGCCATGCAACCAAACTATCAAGCCCATCTAGAAGATCCACTCTCCACACACACCCTTTAAGGGATAGTTCATTTGCTTTCAGTTCTCTCTGAAGTTGCTCTTTCCTTTGTCCTCTGGGAAGAAGATGCAGCATCATGAATGAGCCAGAACCACTGTGGGGCTCCAAAAATAGATAAAGACTTCTAGTCCAAGCTTTAGCCACAGAAAGGGGACTTGAAAAGCTGCATATGAAACTGAAGCTGAAAGATGCATGGGGCTCTGGAAGAAGAATAGTGGCTTTAGAGTCCAACTCTGGTTCAAATATCAGTGTGGTCCCTACCAGTGTATGGTCTAGTCACAGTTTTCTCATGTCTAAAAATGCCCTGCAGGGGATACGTGGTGGCATAGTAGTGGCATATGCCCATGACTCAGGCCAGCTGAGACTGGGGGTGGATCACAGCATGAAGATCCTGTTGGGGGTGCCTCTCTCTCAGAAGAAATAAATAAACTTAAATTAAAATAATTTTTAAAATGTGCAATTATGGTATTTCCCCTTAGGGATTTCTAAGAAGATTAAATGTGATGATGCATGCACAGTTTCTAGCACCTAATAAATGCTCAGTAAAAATTCTTTTCATCTTTCACATCTTCTGCTTTTCAAGATGGGGTCTTTTAAAATAAGGACTGGGCGTTTTACCAAAACAGCACCTGGTGAGAGAGGTGGGTGAGGAAGTGAGCTAAGGGAAAGGAGAATGGTGTCATTATCTTATCATATCAAGTGAGGATTCAGAAGACACAGCTGATCATTAGTTGGACATAGACTGGCTCCGTGGTGCAGTAGTAATGCGCAGCTCAAGAGAAGCCTGAGTTCACATGGGGATCACATTTTGAATCCCTTGCCTAGTCAGGCTGAAGCACACAGGGCACATGCATGAGTGCCCAAGACCTAAAGGGTTGGAAGATCAGAGGAAGGTAATGGCAGCATGAGTAGACCCCAGGGAAGGTGCTTATCTCTCTCTCTCTCTCATATGCATGTGCTCTATCATGAATAAAGAAAAAAAATTAATGACAATTATTGGAACAAAAACATAAAAGTGTTTGTATATTGCATAAATTATGAGGGTTCCCACAGAGATCTATAACAATGAAATGTAAACAAGAAATTATAGAAGTAAATGACTAAATATTATTAGGGTAATGAAAAAAGGAAAAAAAAAAAGATGACGAAAGCACTATATCCTTAACTAGCTTAGCAAGTAGTCAGCAAAACTGGTAAAGGAAGGACTAGAAGTAGAAGCATTTTAAAAGCAAAATGAGGGAAACACCTGAAGGAAAGAACTAAAATTGGTTGCCTCCCAGAAAGCAGACTGGAATGGGGGTTCTTGCAGGTACTGTTGTTTCTTCCCATGGACGCGTTTTATTTTGAGGACTAAAAACAAAAAAACAAAAAACTCATCCAGGAATAATATGAAAAGTCTGGGGTAGCCATAGCATACCTTAAAGAACGGCCCTTAGCATCATGGCTGCCATGTGCTCTCAGCTTAGCCCCTTCCTTCATGCCACAAATGCCACACATGTGAAGCAGACCAAGGCCTAAAAAAGGTAAGAAACTTGAGTAGGCCAGTTGCTCAAAGAAGCCTGGAAGGGAGTAAAGAGAGAAGTCTGAGCGGCATGGGAGATAGGCCACCTTAAGAAGCCCTTCACAGAATACATTCTCCATTGGGAAGGGTCTTCTTGTGCCACCTGTAGGTCCCCTGTTTACACTAGCTGACTGGAAAGACTGAAGAGCCCATCCTGAGGGGTCAGGATATGGCATATCTGGGCTACACAAGTCCACCTCTGTTCTGCAGGAGAAGTAGGTGGTAAGACTGGCTCTTCAAATCTCACTGGTCCAGAAAGAATCAACTGATGCATGACCTGTACCCAGCAATAGTGTCCAATAAGAATGCAAAGACCACTTCGAGGGCGAGCAAGTTAAATTTCTTTCACCTTTAGGGAGAGGAAAAGCTGGAGGGAGAATTCTTAAAATGTCTAGGGAAAACTTTCCTTCTGTGACAGCTCTGCCTGGGGCCAGGCCAAGACCAAAATACTCTAAAACACACCACGTGTGCTCATGCACATTCACTCTCACGTGAAAATACATGTGTACACATTTGTATACACACATGCAACCACCACAGCCATAGGAGTACACGCCCACCCAGACACACCTCCTGATGATCTCTGATAACCCCTTTTTCCTTTGTCAAGTCTGCTATGGTGGCACTGGGTAGTTCTTTTCTCCTTTCTCCTTTTTCTTTGAATAGTTTTATTGGGATATATAGTAGTATCTCCTCACAGGTAGTTTCTATGACCTGTGCTCAACCATTGTCCAGAAAATTGTCATAGCTTGTCATAGCCTGTTAATTCCGGAACACCAGAAGCAGATGATCGCACCTTCTAACATATCATCAGAAGGTTAATAGTAGCCAGACGCTCTGTCACAATGCATACATCATTTGCCTCACTTTATCTCATCATAGGAATTTTTATCATCTCACATTATCACAAGAAGAAGGGTGAGTATAGTGCAATAAAATATTTTGACATAAAGAGAAAAAACATTCACATAACTTTTTCTAAAGGATTATTTTATCTTTATTTATTATTATTATTTTCCAATTTGATCTGAGAGACAGAGAGAGGGAAAGTGAGAAAGGAAGCCACCAGGTCCAGGATTTGAACCATGGTCAGCCATGTGGGAGTCCAGCGACTTTAACCACCACACCACCTGCCAGCCCCCACATAACTTTTATGACAGTATATTTTTATAATTATTCTATTTCATTACTAGCCACTGTTGTTAATCTCTTACTGTGCCTAATTTAAAAATTAAACTTTATTTGTGGTTTCTCCGTGCAGGAAAAAAAATTAAAATTAAACTTTATCACAGGTATGTATGTATAGGAACAAAACATAGGATTTTGTACTGAGGTTTCAGGAATCCACTGGGATTCTGGAACATGTCTCCAGTGATTCACATACTATGATTCAATCAATTAAAGTAGATAATTTGTGGGGCTGGCAGGTGGCATGGTAGTTAAAGGCACTGGATTCCCACGAGGCTGACCACGGTTGGAGTCTCAGACCTGGTGGCTTGCTTTCTCACTTTCCCTTTCTTGCTCTCTCTCTCTCTGGTCAAATTAAAAATAATAGTAATAATAACAAATGGAGTTAAATAAATATATCCATCACAACTGACAGTTTTAAATCATTTCCATCATCCTCCAGAAGAAACCTCATACTTATTAGCTCTCTATTTCCTTTACCCCTTCCAGTCTCTGGCAGGTACTAGTCTATTTTCTGTCTCTATGGATTTGACTAATCTGGACATTTCATATAAATGAAATCTTACAATATGTAACTTTTTATTTAAAGGTTTATTAAATTTTATTTATCATCATCATTATTTTTTTTAACCAGAGAGAGAAAGTGAGAAATCAAGTCACCAGGTTTGGGACTCAAATTGCAGTGAAACATGTGGGAGGTCCAGTGCCTTAACCACCATGCCACCTACTGGCCCCACAATACATATCTTTTGTATCTGGCTTCTTTCACTTATTTCCAAGGTTCATCCATGTTGTAGCATGTGTCAGAACTGCATTCCACTTTATGGTAGAATTCCACCACAACAATTTATCCACTCACACCCTGAAGGACATATAGGTTGTTTCCATCTTTTGGCTATTATTAATAATACTCTTATGAACATTTATGTACAAATTTTTTATATGGACATATGCTTTCATTTGTTTGTGTATATACTCAAAAGTGGAATTGCTGGGTCATATGTTTAACATTTTGAGAAACTATTAGGCTGCTTTCCACAGAAGCTGTACCATTTCTACATTCCCACCAGCAGTATATGAGAGTTCTAATTGTTCTACATCCCTGTCAACACTTGTTATTATCTGTCTGTTTGATTGTAGCCACTCTATTAAGTGTGAAGTGGTACTTCATATGGTTTTCATTTGAATTTCCTTCATAGATAATGATGTTGAGCACCTTTTCAGGTGCTCGTTGATCACTCATTTATCTTCTGCTATGGTTTGACTGTGTCCCCCAAAAGTTCATGTGTTGGAAATTTAATAACTCTGCTTCATAACTGAATCACTGTTCTCTCTGGCCTCCTGACTACATTAATGCTGCTATATTAATCACATGGGTGAATTCATTTCACATTATAGGCTTTGTTATAAAAGCAAGTTCTCTCTAGCTCTCTTGCTCTTGCCCTCTCACCATGTGATGCTTTCTGCCATGTTATAACACAGCAAGAGGCTCTCAGCAGATGCCAGCACTATGCTCTTGGACTTCCCAGTCTCCAGAACCATGAACCAAATACATTTCTTTTCTTTATAAATTATCCAGCCTGTGGTATTTTGTTATAAAGCAACAGAAAACAGACTAAGATATCTATCTTCTTTGGAGAATTGTCTACTTAGACCTTTTGCCAATTTTTATTAATTTCTTTAAAATTTATTTTTATTCATGATAGAGTATGTACACATGCACAAATATAGGGAGAGCACCCTCCACAATGTCTGCTCACACCACAATCCCCTTCCTCCAGTCCTCCAGCACATTGGATCTTGGGCACTCATATATGTGTCTGATGTGTTTCAGGCTGATTGGGCCAAAGATTCAAACTGCTGTCACCATTGAGATCCAGTTGTTTTTTCTCTCTCTCTCTCTCTCTTTTTTTTTTTTTTTTTTGAGAGGTTTTTGCTATAGAGTGTGTGCGCTAGCCAGAAAGAGAGAGACAGAGAGATAGAAAGTGAGAAATCACCCCCCAGGGGGGATGGCCACGCCGCAATCCCTTCTCCTCCATTCTCCTCTCGGGATCTTGGGCACGCACGCACACGCGCCTGGCATGAGTTTAAGCCACCGGGTCTGGGACTCAAACCGTGGTCGGCTACATGGGAGTCCAGCAACATAGCCATTACACTAACTGCTGGTCCCAGAGATCCAGTTTCTCTTGAGCAGTGCTTTACCACTGCATGGAGCCAGCCTTGCCTCTTTTTAACTTGGGCTGTCTTTTTATTGTTGAGTTTTAAGAATTCTTTATATATTCTGGTAATAAGTCCCCTGGCAGAGATATGATTTACAAACTTTTTATCACATTTGTTGGGTTGTCTTTTCACTTTCTTTTTTTAAAAAAAGAATGATTTATTTAATTTTATTTATCATTATTATTTTTAAATTTGATACAGACACTCGCCAGGGAGAGACAGCAAGAGAGAGAGAAAGAAAGAGAGAGAGAGACAGAAAGTGAGAAATCAAGCCACCAGGTTCAGAACTTGAACCGTGATCAGCCATGTGGGAGTCCAGCACCCCAACTGCCATGCCACCTGCTGGCCCTGCCTTTTCATTTTCTTGATGGTATCCTTTGAAGCACAAAACTTTTTCTTTTGAAAAAGTTCAATTTATCTATTTTTTCTTTTGTTGCTTGTGTCTTTGGTATTATATCTAAGAAACCATTGCCTAATCCAAGGTTATAAAGATTTACACCTATGCTGTCTTTAAAAGAGTTTTACAGCTCTAGGAACCAGCAGATGGTGTAATGGTTACGTTGCTGGACTCCTACATAGTCAACTGAGGTTCGAGTCCTAGAACAGTAACTTGAAACTCACACTGGGAGCATATGTGCATGCCCAAGATCCCCAGAGGAGAATGGAGGAGAAGGGATCACAGCCATCCGTCCCAGGGGGTGATTTCTCGCTTTCTGTCTCTCTGTCTCTCTTTGCCTGGTGAGTGCATGCACCATGTAGCAAAAATCTCTCTCTCTCAAAAAAAAAAAAAAAGTTTTACAGCTCTAGTTGTTACGTTTCTGCCTTTATTTTGAGTTAACTTTTGTACATGGTGTAAGATTAGGAGTTCAGGGACCGGCAGTTGGTGTAATGGCTATGTCGCTGGACTCCCATGTAGTCAACTATGGTTTGAGTCCAGACCCGGTGGCTTAATCTCACACCAGGCGTGTGTGCATGCATGCCCAAGATCCCAAGAGGAGAATGGAGGAGAAGGGATTGTGGCATGGCCATCCCCCCTGGGGATGCTTTCTGTCTCTCTGTCTCTCTCTGTCTTTCTGGCGAATGCACGTGCCCTATAGCAAAAACCTCTCAAAAACAAAAAAAAGAGATTAGGAGTTCAACTTTCTTTTGCATGTGGATTCTCTTTCCATTTTACTTTCACAGGTAACACCCTAGTTGAGAATTGGATCCAAGCAAAATCATGGCTCATAATAATTACAAATATCATCAATCAGGTTTCTATTACACACTCAAATGTGCTAACTCTTATTTTTACAGTAACTCTTCAGTATAGACCTTTATACTGTCTCCATTTTACAGGTGATCAAAATGAGACAGATTAATTTATCCCAAATTGCACAACTAACAGGAGGCAGACTGAGAATTTGCATAAGGTTCATCTGTTTTCAAAGCCCAGACTTTCAGTGCTACCACTATGGCATAATTCTGTTCATTGATCCCTTCTTCTCAATTTGCCCTTAGCTACACACACACACACACACACACACACACACACACACTGTTTGGCATGTAATTAAGTGCTCAAGACACACAGGCTGAATGACTAGATAAGCACGGTTTGTTGTTGACAACAGCTGATGTTAGACAGAAGTGAACCCAGGATAGGCTAAAAGATGCCAGAGCTTAATAGAAATATAAACAATAACCTCAATATTGAGTACTGAATTCACTCACAGCTTCTAGTCTTATGTAGGAATGCCATTTCACTCTCCATGACTGAATAAAATATCCAGTTTCAAAACCTCTTTCATCCCCATGCAGAATGAAGTTAAGGATCTAGAGTGAGTGGTTTGTTGGGCTTGACAATCTGCAGGATATTACCTGAGAAGTTGTTCTGTGCAAAGTCCTGGCACCAACTGAGGGCCTTCTGGCTATGTTTAGATATAAAGTACCCAATAGGGGCTGGCAGGGTCAAGAAAGGGATCTGACAGCAGTCTAAGATTCCCTTGTGAGGAGAATACTCTAAATAATGCATAGAAATGTAAGAATTGGCTAGTAAAGAAAAACTTAAAAGTTTAAGAAATGCTTAATGCTTTCTTAGTTGATTTTATAATAGTAATAATAATAGCTACTTAAATTAAGACTTATGAGCCAGGCACTATGCCAAGCACTTTAGATGTATTAAGTTATTTCACCCTCATAACAATCCTATGATATAAATACTATTATCTTGATTTTACACATGAGAAAGTTGAGGCAAAAAAAGTTTAGATAACTTGTCCATGGTTAGGTAACACGCTCAAGGTAAGTAGCAACACTGAAAGTTAAACCCAAGCCACCTGGCTTCAGAGCTTGGGCACTTAGGCATACAAATACAAGCAGTATGTAAATAAGGGGAGTGGGAGAAAAGAGTATGGTCACTTCCTCCTAGGATGTTATATTCCTTTCCACCATATTCTTAATGAGGTGTCTGGAACAGTTCAACTTTTTAAAAAATTATTGCTATTATTATTTTTTAAACATTCCATCACTATACATCATTTGGCTTGTAAAGAGAATTTACCCAACAGTTGAGAACACTATACACGTTATCATCAACAGGCAATAAACCATTTCTGTGTCCCACGAATGTCTTGCCTCTATTTTTTCTCCCTAATTTCCTTCCCTGTACTCTTTCCTTCCCCCACCCTCCCTCCACACTGTCTCCAGTGTCCATAACTATTTTCACTGCTTTTATGTCCTCCAATCTTTTAATCGCTATTATAGAATGCAGACAATTGGTATATATTAAATGGAGACATATCTCTCTTTCTTAGCCTGGGTTGCTTCATTCAGCAATAAATCTTACATATTTAATCACTTTCTATCAAATGCCAGGGTCTTGTAGTTTTCTATGGCTGAATAATATTCCATAGAGTATATTGCCACACTTTTTCAATCCATTTATCTATTTATGGATATTCGGGTTGGTTCCATGTCTTAGCAATTGTAAATAATGCTGCAATAACATAGATGTGCAAGCACTTTTCCAATTGAGCATTCTCCTGTCCTTTGGGTAGATACCCAGGATTGGGCTTGCTGGATCATATGTAGTTCTATTTGTAGGTCTTTGAGGAACCTCCATATTGTTTTCCATAATTTACATTCCTATCAGCAGTGTAGGAGAGTTTCCCTTTCACCACAACCCCGCCAACACTTACCATTTTTTGTATTTTTAATCTTCGCCATTCTGACAGAGGTTAGGTGGTATCTCATTGTGGTTTTAATCTGTATCTCCCTTATGATGAGAGATGTTGAGCATTTCCTCATATGCTTTTTGTCTGTTCATATGTCTTCCTTAGAGAGCTTTTTGTTCAGCTCATTTTCCCATCTTTTAATAGGGTTAATCTTTTTTTTGGGGGGGTGGGTAAGCTGCTTGAGTTCCCTGTGTATTTTGGTTATCAGTCCCTTATATGATGCAGAGTTTACAAAAAATTTCTCCCATTCCAAGGGTTGTCGATTCACACTAATTACTCTGTCCTTTGCTGTAGAGCACTTCAACTTTTTACTTTGTTTGTTTGTTTCTTGAGACAGACAGAGGGAGAAGGGAGAGAGAGAGAGACTATCAACTGGGTGTTTATGTCATGATCTACCCCCAGATTTGGCTAGCCACAGATCATGAGCACACACATGCCTGGTGTGTTCAGGGAGGTCTCCAGATGTAAAACTGGAGCCTTCTCATGTGGATCAGCCTTGCAGAGCATTATGTTACTGCTACACCACCATTCAGCTCTCTCAAAAGTTTTTAAATGATGGTCTGGTCCCATGGCCTGGTGGTTAAGGGAAGTGGATCCCACATGGCTGACCAAGCAGTTGGAATCCTGGACCCAGCAGCTTGGGGGGAAAAAAAAAACACGCCAGGCCTATGTGCCTGCATACCCCAAATTCTGACAGGATGGAGAAATGGGAGAGAAGGGATTGTGGCTTGACCATGTCCTGTGGGGGTGCTGTTTCTCTATAGGGAGCACATATGCTCTCTGGCAATTTAAAAATTGTTTCTTTAAGTTTTTAAATGTTTACAAATAAAAGGTGGTGCCATGATTAGGATTATGGTTTTAGCTACCAGAGCAAGTTTGGAGAGAGACCAGTTAACCCAAAAGCTTACAGTGCCATCTAGTATAGGCACACATATGTGGGAAGGACAAATACTAGTTACTGTTTATGAAAGAACTTACTGTGTGCAAGGCAATGTTCTGAGTTTTCATGCACTATTTTATTTCATTATCATGACGACTCTGTAGAGGTAAATTAGCTTTCATTTTAAAAACATATTTATTTAATTTTATTTACTATTATTATTATTCAATTTGACAGAGAGAGAAAGAGAGAGAGAGAGAGAGAGAGAGGAAGCCACCAGATTCAGGAGTCAAACTCCAGTCAGCCATGTGGGAGTCCAGTGCCTTAACCACACTCGCTGCTGGACCCATTATTCATCATTTTATAGATGAGAAAATGAGACACAACTTTTCTAAGGTTACACAGATCATAAGTGGTAAAACTAAGATTTGAACCTGAGAAATCTGTTTCTCTACCTGGGGCACCTAACTGCTTGGCTAAACTGATCTTGCTAAAGCCTATAAGGGAGGACTTAACCACACCCACTATAAATGAAGTCAGACTATAACACTATCCTGTTGGCCCCAAATAGCCAGCCAATTCTTTGTTTTGCAGCTCGTTCTAAACCTAGTTTCAAAAGTCCCTTGTGTTGAGTTCAACAATTTTCACAAATAATGGCATATCCTGGTACTCTCCCCTCTGATACCATTTTCACCCAGTCACACTCTTTTTCTGGAGATTGGTTTATCATGAGAAAAATCAATTCCTTATCATTTTCCTGAGAGAGAAGTGAATCTCAGGTCTCTCTCTTGTCTGCAGTCCCTATGGGTGTTTTTCTCTTTCTCTAATTCAGTGAAAAGACAGCAGGCTTTAGTCTGACAGATCTGAATTCAAACGTTGCATCCTCTAGTTTTAGGCTGGAAGGTCTCGGGCAGGTCACATCTTGGTTTACTTATCTGGGAAATCAGGATAATCACAGCAACTGCTTCCAAGGGGAGTGAGGGCATCATGGGGTCCAGGTTGTTGGGGGAATGGAAGTGGTGATGCACTTCAGGGGAGAGAGGGAAATGAATAAGACAGAAGAAAAGAAGTTTAGTATGACTGAAGAATTGCATAAGCTGATCTAAGGAGAGATGATGCCAGAGCAAGAGGGTCTTGAATACCTAGACTAAAGAGCTGAATTCTCTTTGAGAGACAATGAAGCCAGAGCCTTTGAAGGTCTTTGTACAAGGAGATAGCCCTCCATGATGAATATGTATTGACCAGTTCTTCCAGGTTAAGCACAATTCTTTGTTTGTTTGTTTGTTTTTTGGAGAGGTTTTTTGCTATAGGGCGTGTGCGCTCGCCAGACAGACAGAGAGAGGCAGAGGGACAGAAAGCGAGAAATCACCCCCGGGGGGATGGCCACGCCGCAATCCCTTCTCCTCCATTCTCCTTTCGGGATCTTGGGCACGCACACACACACGCCCGGCGTGAGTTTTAAGCCACCGGGTCCAGGACGCGAATCACGGTCGACTACATGGGAGTTCAGCGACATAGCCATTACGCTAACTTATGGTCCCTAAGCACAATTCTTTACAAAATCCTCACAACAGGCTTATGAGGAGATATTACTATTTTTCATATTTTATAGATAAGGAAACAGACTCAGAAAGATTAACTCACTTGTCCAAAATCACACAGCTTACAAATGGCAGACCTGGAACTAAATCTATACAGCTGGATCTTAGAGCCCACACTGGGCTGGGGGGAACAGCATAAAACAGAGAGACCATTTAGGAGGCCATTACAGTCATCCAGGTGACATGGCTTAAAGATAGGGATCATAGTGAGCCAGTGAAATGGTGGCAATGGTACACACCCTGAGCAGGCAGCCTAACAGAACTGAGCAACTGAGTTAATGTGGGAGTGTGTGTGGTGGGGGGAGAGGAAGTGATAACCTAGCTCAGAGATTTGGAGTTATCTCTTTATTTGCCACTCCCCAATGTTCTTAGGGAAAAAGAGAATGGCTGTCAACATTCAAAAGTGGGACAGTTTAGGGAGACCAGCAGATGGCGAACTGGTTATGGCACTGGACTCCCACGTAGTTAACTGTGATTTGAGTCCTAGACTTGGTGACTTGAAAGTCAAGCTGGGCACATGTCTGTGCGTGCCCAAAATCCAGAGAAGAAAATGGAGGAGAAGGGATTGCAGCATGGCCGCACCTTTAGGGGGGTGATTTCTCGCTTTCTGTCTCTCTCTTTGTCTCTCTGATGAGCGCACACACCCTAGAGCAAAAATCTTTCTCCAAAAAAAAAGTGTGACAGTTTATATTAATATATGCATTTCTGTCTCTTGATGAGGCAGAGGTTCTGGCAGCACTGTGCTGGCATTCCCACAAAACACTAGCAGGCAGGGGCCAACAGAAGTTTCTCCTTTGACTCAGAGGGACTGCCTAAGGCCTTTTAGGGTCAGTTTCTCTCCTTTACCTTACCTGACGGGCCAACAGAGGCCCTGGTGCCTCCCAAGTCCTGCATTGTCAGGCTGTAAACCCAGATGTTGGGAGAAATAGTGATGGAGAAGGGGCTAGTTTGGGAGAGGAGAGAAGTGCTGTCTCTATAAAGAAAGTCAGCTCGGGGCCAGCCAGTGGCATGATGGTCAAGGTGGTTGGAACCCACATGGCCAACCACGCAGTTCAAGTCCTGGGACCTGACAGCTCAAAAAACACACCAGTGCATGTGCATGCATGCCCAAAATCCTAAGAAGAGAGTGGAGGAGAAAGGATTGTGGTGTGTCCATCCCCCCTAAAGGATACTTTTTCACTTTCCCTCTCTCTGACAAACACACTCCAATGCTCTGTAGCAAACAACAACAAAAGATTAAAAAAAAAGATTTAAAAGATTAAAAAAAAGAAACAATACAAAGCAAGCTCAGGGCCAAGAGAAGGAAGAGAGAAAGCTGCTAGGAGAAGAGGCAGGAAGTAGACATGACAATTGACTTGGAAGGACAGGCCAAGGGTCAAGGGAAGGTGAGCGCATCATGGGGTCCAAGTTTTTTATAGACTCAATGGAAGGCACTTACTGATGGAGAGGGGAGGGGAAGAGAGCAACAGCGATAGAGAGCACCAGGTGGGAGGAGTGAGGAGGCAGTGTTTAAGATCCAAATGTTCTGGCAAAAGCTAAGAGGCCATACTGCAGATGTGTTGGAAAGCTGTGGGAGGAGAGAGGTGGGGCTCAGAACAGAGAATTAAAAAGTGAGATATCTTTTTTAAAACCATGTTTTAAAGTTAATTTCTTCCCTCTATGAGTGAGAGAGACAGAGAGAGACAGCACCTCCAACAGGATTCTGATGCCACAATCCACCCCAAGCCTCAGCCAGTCCCACACAATGGGCATGCACATACTTGGTGTACTCAAGAGATTTCTGGATGCAAACCCAGAACATTCTCGTATAGGTTATTCTCTCAGAGTGCTGTGTTTTACTGCTATACCACCACCTGGCCACCACAAGTGAGATATCTTTTTACAAGTGTGCCTATGAATGATGGGGATAGTAAACCAGAAGAGTTTAGGATAAGAAACTGAGCAGCCATGTTACTGCTGCAATGGTCTTGGTCTCAAAGTAGCCATTCTCCATTGTGCCCTTGGTTGTGAGGGCTGAACTTCCTTTGAAAGGCAAATAAGAGAGTTGTCCCCAAGGCATAGGTGTGTTGCAATATGCTTCCTCAGCCCTGTAACCCTGCAGTCAGGATACGAGGCTGTCAGCTTTGGGCAAAAGGAACTGTGGCTGTCCAGAATCAAGACACACACAGCAGGACCAACTGGTGGCATAGTGGTTAAAATGGCTGTATCCTACATGGCTGACTGAGCAGTTAGAGAAATAAAAGCTAGAGGAAAAAAGTAAGTGAAAAGATGAACACAGCCTACATAAGGGGAAAGAGAAGTGTGAGCTGCTTTGGCTATGTCTTCTCTTTTGGGTACTGCATGTCTTTAAAACTGACCTTTCCCTTGATAAAATGGTGGACATGAGCAGGCCAAGAAGAGATACAATTGGGGAAAGGATGTCAAATCAGAAGACATTTCTTCCAATGATTTCTTCACACTTTCCATTAAAGCAAGAGTTTCACAGTCTTCCTTGTGTTCAGAGGAGAAAAGAAAGCAGACTATTGGGAGATGATCTTTCCCCAACACTCAGTATTAAAGGGATCACAAAAGCAATTCAAAGTCACAGCAATGCCACTCTGCTTTTTTTTTTTTTTTTTTTTTTTTTTTGCATTTTTGGACCCAGTCCATATGGTTTTAGAGATCAGATGAGGGGCTATTTTGTACTCTTGCCGATATTTAGTGAAGATAGTTTTTCCTTTTTTCCCTATAAAAAATTAAAATGAAATTTCAGAACCATAATTGTATTAGCAACAGAGAAGGTCGACATAACCCACAAACGGTTCCCAGGGATAAAATTATTTTTGCTGCTTCAGAGATCAGAATGTTTTATAATTGCTACTGTTTCCCCTTCTGATTAATTCCTGATTCTGGAGAACAGCTACTCTGCAAAACATCAGCACTTATGCACTAAACCTCAAACTCCTTATTGAGTTTATTTTTGAAATAAGCCTGACATTGTAACCCCATTTCACTGTTCTGTCTGCTTTCTTTCCCCCTGAATAAAATCAGGTTTGTGTTTAATTGAGTTCTAATAGAGATAATATGTGGAGAATTCTCCACCAAAAATATTGTCACTCTGGAAAAATTTCAATTAAGGGAGTGGGACTTCCAGAATGGCTGTTAGAAGCTAGTGTTTCTCCTCAGCAAAACAACCATTTCATTGGTGAAAATTAAAAGATTAAAAAAAAAACAAATTATCATGTAAAAGTCTCTGAAAAATGTTCTGAGGACATACAGTAAGTGAAGAAACATTTGTTCAAGAAAAATCTATGAAATCTTGATAAGAAAAATAAGAACATGTGGCATTTGAACCATAACCTGTTCCAATTCTGCCCTTCTCCCTCAGCTTCATGGTACAGAAGCACTGCTCTTGACAGGTGTAGCCAAGAATCCAGGACTCTATCTTCCCCCCAGCTCCTAGTCTAAGGAGGCTACAGTTTCACCCCAGGAACATGTCTCATCTTTCCCAGCTCATTACTGAAAAAACTCTATTCTGGTTGGAAGTGGCCAAGAGGACTGAGCTGCCTTCTCCCACCCAGCTCCAACTTGTAGGGGAAAAAACTCTACCCTAGACACAGCAGGCCAAGAATATTGGGCCTCTTAACTGGCTCATAGGATGGGAGTTCCATACTTGGAGAAGCAAGCTGAGAAGTCCAGGAACTACCATCCCCTCCTAGTGCCCACTTATAGAGCAGGAGAAGTGGACACTATCCCCATCCCTACCTCTGGTGTAGTGGCCTTGAGGTTCTATCAGGGGCAGACCCTGAAGGCTTGCTCGTAAGAATGGAGAATAAGGCTCTTCCTTAAGGGATCAATTATTTAAAACAGAGAATGAAGACATTCATACCTAAGGTAACTATTTAAAACAGTGGAGGGGACAAGCAGGTGGCATGGTGTTTAAGGAGCTGGACACTCCCACATGATGGCTGACCATGGTTCGATTTCTAGACCTGGTAGCTTGCTGTTTCACTTTCCCTCTCTCTCTTTCTCTGGTCAAATTAAAATGAATGAATAAATAATTCTTTAAAAAAAAGAAAACAGATCTTGGTGGCAAGCAGTTAAGAGGGGACTGGTAAGCTTCATGAAACTAGTAACAATGAGAAAAATGGCAGTTCAGACAGAAGGTTGTCAGAAACAGAGACAGTCAAGAAGACACTTCATGTGGTTACAGTCATCCCGATGGATCTGGAAAACCATGCCCACACCCTAGGCTATATCACTTCAGGAGCAGTCAGAGTAGGACATGGGACAGACTTGAAAACATTCCCCAAGCCACACACAGATCAAGCAACAAAGGACAGGAGCCTTACTAAACTTCAACCTCATTGATTGAATACTAAGCTGCTCTGACCCAGAGGCCACTCCTAGGAAGACAAGCTTAAAATTAAATCATACCTATTCCCAATAGTCTGGGACATGGTACATATGTCTAACATCTGTGCTCCCTCAGGAATGACTAGAGAGAAAACCTCTAAGCTACTAGCTCCTAGTTGAACACAGAACAAAATTATAAACTCCCTGACCTGTGATAGCAGTTTTCAGACCAGTCTCACACACGCACATCCAATAGTAAAGATAGTAAATAGAGATTTTGCAATCTGAAAACGAACAACAAAAAATGAGCAGATCCTCAGAGAAATGTGGGACATCATTAAGTGCACCTATGTATATATATATATATATATATATATATATATATATATATATATATACACACACACACACACACACACACACACACACACACATTGTGGTAGAAGTAACCGAAAAAGAAACAGACAAAATATCCAAAGGGAATATTGGCTGTAAACATCTCAAATTTGTTGAAAAACATTAATATGCATATCCAATAAGCTCAAGGAACTTCAAGTATGATAAAGACAAAGAGATCCATACAAGACTCATCACAGATTTCACAGATTTTTTTTTTGGAGAGGTTTTTGCTATAGGGCACGTGTGCTCACCAGACAGACAGAGAGAGACAGAGAGACAGAAAGCGAGAAATCACCCCCCAGGGGGGATGGCCACGCTGCAATCCCTTCTCCTCCATTCTCCTCTCGGGATCTTGGGCACGCACGCACACGCACCTGGCGTGAGTTTAAGCCACCGGGTCCGGGACGCGAACTGCGGTCGACTATGTGGGAGTCCAGCAACATAGCCATTACGCTAACTGCTGGTCCCCCCACAGATTTTTTTGTTAGTTTTTCTTTTCTTTTTCTTTTTTTATTATAGAGTACGTGAGCTCACTAGAGGGAGACAGGATAGGGGGTGCGTGTGTGTGTGAAAAGTCACCCCCCAGGGCGATGGACACTCCACAATACCTTCTCTCCTCAGTCTCCTCTCAGGATTTTTGGCATGCAGGCACACATGCCTGGCATGGGTTTCAAGCAGCTGGGCCTGGGACTTGAACCATGCAGTTGGTCATATATAATCCAGCACCTTAACCTTCATGCCAACTGTTTAACCAGTTGTTAAAATATTGAAATGTTGGGCCCAGCGGGTGGCATGGTGGTTGTGGCACTGGACTCCAACATGGCCAGCTGCAGTTCAAGTCTTGGACTCATGCTGGGTGTGTGTACATGAGTGATCAGAATCCCAGGAGGAGAATGTAGGAGAAGGGATTGTGGCATGGCCATCCTCCCTCGGGTGTGATTTCTCACTTTCCATCTAACGTCTCTGTTTCCCTCTCTCTCTCTCTCTCTCTGGCAAGCACTTGTGCCCTATGGTGAAAGCCTCTAGAAAATATATTGAAGTGTTAAAAAGCAAAGAGAGAGGCCGGCAGGTGGCACAGTGATTAAGGTGCTGGACTCCCACATGGCCAACAGCGATTTGAGTCCCAGACTCAATGACTTGAAAATCATGCTGAGTACGTGTGCATCCACATTCAAAATCCCTAGAGGAGAATGGAGGAGAAGGGATTGCAGCATGGCCATCCCCCCGGGGGGTGGGGGTGATTTCTCACTTTCTCTCTCTCTCTTGAGATCGCATGTATCCTATGGCAAAAACTTAAAAAAAAAAATAAAGCTAGAGAAAATCTTGAAAGCAGGAAGAGAAAAATAACAACACAAAAATGGAAACCCCAATAAGATTAACAGCTAACTTCTCAATAGAAACAATGGAGGCCAGAGGCAGTGAGATGAAATATTCAAAGTGCTGAAACAAAACAAAAAACTATTGACTCCTAAACCCAACATAGCTATTTTTCAAAAATAAAAGCAAAATACAGACTTTCCCAGAAAAATAAATGCTATGGGAATCCATTGCTAGCATATCTGCTGTACAAAAATACTAAAGAAAGTTTCCAGCTGAAAGGAAGTGACACCAGCAATTTAAATTTGCATAAATAACCAAAGAGCTCCAGTAATATTTTCATAATTGTTATAAAAGGCAGTATTATTACATATTCCTTTTTATTTATCACTTAACTGATTTATAAAGCAATTTCATAAACAGTATCTATAAAACTATTATTTTCCATATAACATATAAAAATATATTTAACAACAATAGCACAAAGGAGATGGTTGGGAACAGAGCTGTATTGAAATAAAGAAATGATACCAGATGATAACTTAAATACAAATACAAACAGGAAATGAAGAGAACTAGGGGCCAGCAGGTGGCACTGTGGTTAAGGGTGCTGGACTCTCACATGGCTGACCGAAGTTCGAGTCCCAGACCTAGCAGCTTGCTTTTTTACTCTCCCTCTCTTTCTCTCACTCTCATTCTCTTGGTCCACCCCTCTCTGGTTAAAATAAAAATAAATAAAGTTAAGCAAAAGAATTCTTAAAAAAAAAAGAAGAGAAATAACAATCATAATTAAGAAGGGTAATTAAAAAATAATTTATTTAATTCCATTTGTTAGTATTTTGTAATTTGACCAGAGAGACACAAAGAGAGAGAGAGAAAGAGAAAGGGAGAAAGCAAGCTGCCAAGTGCGGGACTCAAACCACAGTCGGCCATGTGGGAATCCAGCACCTTTATCCACCTTGCCACATACCGGACCCAAGAAGGGTAATCTTTTTAATTATGTAAATATATTTCTTTTATTTTTTCTATTAGCTTCCTTAAAAGACATGACATTATATAAAGTAATCATTGTAACTAGGTATTGGGATTTGTAACCTACATGGATATTTTATATATACATTTAAATATAACAATAATAGCACAAAAATGGGGGAGAGGGGTCTATACAATCAATAAGTTTCTGGGTCCAGATGATGGTACACTGGCAACACAACGACTCACATGGGAAAGGTCCTGGATTTGTGTTCTGGAACCTCCCCGAGCATGTTTGTCCATAACCTGAGTCAGCTGAGACTGTGAGGACCCTGTTGAGGGTCTCTCTCTGTTTCTCTCCTCTTTCTCTCATTCTGTCTCATTCTCAGTGAAGAAATAAATAAATAAACTTAAGAAAATAAAATGTTTGTATCTCACTGGAATTTACTTACTATAAATCTGAAGTAGATTCTGTCAAGATATTTATCATAAGCCTTAGGAAACAATTTATTTTGATTTTTTTGTTAATTTTAACTATTTATACATTTAATAGCTATAGATCATTTAGATTGTAAAAAGATTTTACCAGTATGATATAAACCTCAGTTCAGTCCAGTTGAGAATACTATACACGTCCTCACCTTAGGAAACAATTTAAAAATGACTGGAAAAACATAGTTTAAAAAGCATTAAAGGGGCCAGCAGATGGTGTAGTGATTATGTCGCTGGACTCCCACATGGCCAACTATGGTTTGAGTCCTGGACCTGGTGGCTTGAAAATCATCCTGGGCGAGTGTGTGTGCGTGCCCAAGATCCCAAGAGGAGAATGGAGAAGGGATTGTGGCATGGCCATCTCCCCTGGGGGGGGGGAGTGAGTTCTCACTTTCCCTCTCACTGTCTCTGTCTTTCTCCCCAGTGAGCACATGTGCCCTAAAGCAAAACCCTCTTTTAAAAAAGCATTAAAGGAATTTAAGAGCGACACTAGAAAATATTTACTTAATGCTAAAGAAGATAATAAAAGAGAAACAGAGCAACAAAAAAAGATGGGAGACATACAGAAAACAAAAAAGCAAAAATGGCTAAATAAACTAAAGAAAGAAGAGCAAACTAAACCCAAAGCAAGAAGAAGGAAGGAAATAGTAATAATTAAAAAAAAAACAGAGAGGAAATTTAAAAAAATAGACAAACAATAGAGAAAATCAACAAAGCCAAAAGTTTATTATTGGGGGTCAGCAGGTGGCATGGTGGTTGAGGTGTTGTGCTCCCAAATGGCAAACTGCAGTTCAAGTCTTGGTCCTGGTGATTTGCTTTCTCACTTTCTCTCTCTCTCTCTCTCTCTCTCTCTCTCTCTCTCTCTCTCTCGTCTCTCCCTGGCGAGCATGTGTGCCCTATAGCAAATTGAAAAATGATGATGATGATACATAAAATTAAATAAATAATTCTTTTTAAAAAGGTTTATTATTTTTTAAAAATCAACAAAATTGGTAAATCTTTAATTTGACTACCCAGAAGAAAACTAGAGGAGATTTATCACTACTAACCTTCCAGGAATAAAAAGAAAAATAAGTGAATACTATGCACAAATGTATGTCAACAAATTAGATAACTTAGATGAAATAGACAAATCCCTATAAAGAAGAACTTTTAAAACGAATGAAATAGAAAATCTGAATAGACATAACAAATAAAGAGAATTAATCATTTCAAATTTTCCCATGGTGAAGGAAGGAGGGCAATGGCTAGACTCAATGGCTTCAATGATAAGTTCTTTTAAAACACTTAAAATTTTTTGATGGCTTTCTTTTTGTTTCTTTTTACATTCAAACACTGTGTATCATTACAGCATACCAAATGAATTTTCCCATCATAAATACACTGTACATTTGTTCAGTGAAAGATATTACCATACACATAATCATCGATGGATAATTTTCCATTTTTGTGTCCCTTAAATGTTTTGCTTCTTTCTTTTTCCCAGTGGGGTAGGGGGAGAGGGAGGGAATCAAGGGGGAAAAAATTAACATCAGTCTTTCACAAACTTCCAGAAATAGAAGAGGAACACACACTTTCACACTCATTCTATGAGGTCAGCATTATCCTGATACCAAAGCCAGAAAGGACAGCACGAGAAAAATAAAACTGTACACTAATACCCTTTATAAATAAGATGCAAAATTCCTCAACAAAATACTAGCAGACCAAGTCCAGAAATGTATGAGAAAGATTATACACCATGAACAAATGAGATTTATCCCAGGAACTTAAAGTGGGTTTAACATGCAGGAATTAATTAAAAATAATTAAAATAAAGGACAAAAACCATATGATCATATGATTATCTTAGTAGATGTGAAAAAAGTATCTGACAAAATTCAAAAGTCTTTTACGATAAAAAACACTCAGTATATTAAAATAGAAGGAAACATTTAGGTAGGCTCCATGACACAGCAGTAATGCACTACTCAAGGAGGACCAGCCGGTGGCATGATGGTTAAGGCAGCTGGATTCCACCTGGCTGACTGCACAGTTAAAGTTCTGGACTTCTCAAATGGCTTGAGAAACACACCAGGTGTGTGTGCATGTGTGCCCAAGATCCCAAGAGGAGAATAAAAGAAAAGGCCATTGCAGCATGGCCATTCTCCCGGAGGGGTGCTTTCTCACCTTTTCTCTCTCTCTCCACCTGTCTCTCCAGCAAGTGCACACATCCTTGTAACAAAAATTTAAAAAAACAACAGAAAGAGAAGCTGGATCCCACATGGTGACCTTGTGGGATTGGTTCAAATTTCGAGTACAGGCAGCTTGAAACATGCAGGGCATGCATACAAGTGAATCCACCAGGCTGGAGGACAGGAGGAAGGGGATTGCAGTGTGAGCAGATTGTGTGAAGAGTGTTCATCTCTCTCACTCTCATGTACACACATATGTGCTTTATCATGAATAAAGAGAAAAAGAAAAAGAGAAAACTTCCTCAACTGGATAAAAAGCATCTATGAAAACCACACAGCCCGGGCTAGCAGATGGTATAGAGGTTATGTTGCTGGCTTCCCACACGGCCAACCACCATTTGAGTCCCAGACCCGTCACACATGAGTGCCCAAGATCCTGAGAAGAGAATAGAGAAGGGATTGTGGCATGGTCATCCCCTCTGGGAGGTGATTTCTCACTTTCCCTCTGTCTCTGTCTCTATCTCTATATCTCTCTCCCCTGCCCCAGTGAGCGTAAACATCCTATGGCGAAAACCTCTTTTAAAAAATACAGCTGACATCATACTTGATGGTGAAAAACTGAAAGCTTGACCCTAAGACAAACCTACCTGCTCTCTGTGGAAACTCCCTTATCATGTTGAACTGAAAAAAGAAAAGAAATTAAAGACATTTGTGTTGTAAATGAAGTAAAATCATTTCTACTTGTAAACTACATGATCGCATATGTAGAAAATACTAAGGAAACTGGGGCCAGCAAGTGGCATGGTGGTTAAGGGGCTGGACATTCTCACATGACCAACCATGGTTTGAGTTCCAGACCTGGTGGCTTGCTTTCTCACTTTCCCTCTTTCTCTGTGTCTCTCTGGTCAAATTAAAATAAATGAATGCACTAAAAATCTTTTAGAACTAGTAAATTCAACAAAGTTGCAGCATACAAGATTAAGATCTCTTTTTCTACCTCCTTCTCTCACATAAAGGAAAAAAAAGAGAAGGGCAAAGTTGGAAGAGTCACACTTCCCACTATAAAAACTTACTATAGGGCTAGCAGATGGCGTGGTGGTTAAGGGTGCTGGACTCCCACATGACCAACCAAAGTTCGAGTTCCGGACTTGGCAGTTTGCTTTCTCACTTTCTCTCTCTCTCTCTCTCTCTCTCTCTCTCTCTCTCTCTCTCTCTCTCTCTTCACACACTCTGTCCCTCTCTGGTCAAATTAAATAAATAAATAAAGTTAAATTAAAAAAAACCACTATAAAGCTAAAATAATTAATACACTGTGATACTAGTCCAAGACTAGATATATAGATGAATTAAATACAACTGAGAGATCATTTAAAAAAAAAAACAACTAAAATTATGGCCAACTGATTTTTGACAAAGATGGTGAGGTAATTAAATGGGAAAATAAGAGTCTTTTCACAAAATGACTAGACAACTTGAAAGCAATATGTAAAAGAATGAAGTAGGATCCTTATCTGACACCATACACAAAAATCTAACATAAAGAAGTTTACAGACTAAATGTAAAAGCTAAAACTATAAAACATGTTTTTAAAAGTAACTGCTTTTATTTATTAACTTGATATAAAATCTATTTCTGGGGCCAGCAGGTGGTGTGGTGGTTAAGGCACTGGACCCCCAACAGCGGTCTGAGTCCCAGATGCAGTGGTTTGTTTTCTCACTTGCCTTTTCTCTCTCTCTCTGTCTCTCTCTGGTCAAATTAAAAATAACTGTAACAAATAAAATTAAATAAATAAAAAAATTAAAAATATACTCCTATTTTTTAAAAGTTTTCAGATTACTTTCACATTATACATAAAGTCCCCATTATGATGTATACTATGTACATATTTTAAAATTTATTTAATTTTATTTGTTTTTATTATTTTTAATGTTAAGTGTTGAAGATGATGAATATGTTTACATCCTTGATTTGATTATTATACACTTTATACATGCTTTTACAAAACATACCATACCCCACAAAGATATACAACAATTATGTATAAATCAGAAATTATATTTTAATACCCAATTTTCCCTTTTATTAAATATTATCAGCTCATGATCCATTCTTCATAATAAAATAAGATTTTGTATATATTTCCAGAATTTTAAAGTTTTTAAAAATATTTATTATATACATTTTATCACTGCACGTCTTTACAATGTACAAAACATGAGTTTTACCCACTATGAGCACAGTGCATATAAATCAAG
Source organism: Tupaia tana (assembly GCA_026018925.1). NCBI lineage: Eukaryota > Metazoa > Chordata > Mammalia > Scandentia > Tupaiidae > Tupaia > Tupaia tana. The sequence continues at coordinate 92,973,423 of JAKSZU010000009.1, forward strand.
ACAAAGACATTATCATATACATTACCATCAGCAAATAACTTTTCATTTTTGAGTCAATTAAATGAATTTTTCCCCTGTTCCCCTCCCTGCCCCTATGACACACCCCCTTTTACCCCTCCCCATTATCTCTGCTATTCCCTCTCTGTTATTTTAACTTCCAATCTTTCAGTTTCTGCTGTAGAGCACAGATACTTGATATATATTGAGTGGGGACATACAACATCTTTCATAATCTGGCTCACTTTGCTTAGCATTAAGTCTTTCATGTTAGTCTACTTTATATCAAATGTAAGGGTCTTAATCTTTTTTTTTTTTTGAGAGGTTTTTTTGCTATAGGGTGCGTGCACTCGCCAGACAGACAGAGAGAGACATAGAGACAGAAAGCAAGAAATCACCCCCCAGGGGGGATGGTCACACTGCAATCCCTTCTCCTCCATTCTCCTCTTGGGATCTTGGGCATGCACGCACACGCACCCGGTGTGAGTTTTAAGCCACCAGGTCCGGGACGCGAACCGTGGTCGACTATGTGGGAGTTCAGCGACATAGCCATTACGCCAACTGCTGGTTCCCGGTCTTAATCTTTTTTAATACTTGAATAGTATTCCATAGAGTACATATGCCACATTTTTTCAATCCAATCATTTATTTTTGGACATTTTGGTTGATTCCATGTCCTAACAGTTGTAAATAATGCTGCAGCAAACATGGATATGCAAGTGTTTTTCAGACCGAGGGTTCTTCTATCCTTTGGGTAAATAACTAAGAATGGAATTACTGAGTCGTATGGTAGTTCTATTTGTAGATTTCTGAGGAATCTCCATATAATTCTCCACAGTGGTTGTACGAATTTACATTCCCACCAACAGTGTAGGAGAGTTCCCTTTTCACCACAGCCTCGCTACCACTAATCATAATTTATTTTTTTAAAGAATTACTTTTGGGACTAAGAGTTAGCATAATGGCTATGTCGCTGGACTCCCATGTAGTTGACCGCAGTTCGCGTCCCAGACCCGGTGGCTTAAAACTCACACTGGGTGTGTGTGCATGCGTGCCCAAGATCCCAAGAGGAGAATGGAGGAGAAGGGTGTGGCCATCCCCCCTGGGGGGTGATTTCTCGCTTTCTGTCTCTCTGTCTCTGTCTGTCTGGCAAGTGCACACGCCCTATAGCAAAAACCTCTCCAAAAAAAAAGAGGAATTACTTTTTATTTTACTTTATTTATTTGTTTTAATTTGACCCAAGAGGGAGAGAGAGAGAGAGAGAGAGAGAGAGAGAGAGAGAGAGAGAGAGAAAGCCAGAAAGCAAGCTACCAGGTCTGGGACTCAAACCACAGTCGGCCACGTGGGAGACCAGCACCCTTAACCACCATGCCACCTGACGGCCCCAATTATTTATTTTTTTAATTTTAGCTGTTCTGACTGGGGTTAAGTGTTATCTTACTGTGGTTTTGATTTTCATTTCCCTTATGATAAGAGATGTTGAGCATGTTTTCATATGCTTTTTAGCCATTTGTATGTCTTCTTTAGAGAGTTGTCTGTTTAGCTCATTTTCCCACGTTTTAATTGGATTGCTTTGTGTGTTGTGTGTGTGTGTGTGGGGGGGGTAAGCTGCTTGAGTTCCCTGTATATTCTGGTTATCAGTCCCTTATCTGAGGTATAGTGGGCAAATATATTCATATATTCTCCCACTATGAAGGTTGTCTACTTACTCTAATTATGGTTTCTTTTGCTGTGCAGAAGCTTCTCAGCCTAATATAGTCCTATTTGTCTATTTTGGGGACTATTACCTGTGCCTTGGGATCATCTGTAAGAAGTCTTTGTCTACTCCAAGAATTTTCCCTGTGCTTGCTTCCAGTAGCTTTATAGTTTGAGTTTATTGTTTAGATTCTCAATCCATTTTGAGTTGACCTTTTTGTTAGTGGTGAGAGATAAGGGTTCAGTTTCATTCTTCTGCAGGTGGATATCCAGTTTTCCCAGCACCATTTGCTGAAGGGATTTTCCTTTTCCCATTGGATTGTCTTGTGCTCTTTGTCAAAGATCAGATTGTATGTTTTGTGGTTCCTTTGGGGGTTCTCAATTCTGTTCCATTAGTCTACGTGCCTGTTTTTTTGTGCCAGTACCATGTTTTAACTATCACAGCTTTGTCATATGTTTTGAGGTCAGGAAGTGAGATGTCTCCTACTTCATTTCCTTTGCACAGTATTGCTTTAGCAATATGGGGCCTTTTATGATTCCAGACAATTTTTTTATTGTTTTTTTTCTATTTTTTTAAGAATTATTTTATTTAACTTCATTTATTTATTTATTTTAGTTTGACCAGAGAAGTACAGAGTGAGAGAGAGAGACACACACAGAGAGAGAAACCAAGCCACCTGGTCTGGGACTTGAACCGCAGTTGGCCATGTGGGAGTCCAGCATCCTTAACCACCACACCACTTACCAGCCTGGACTGCTGTTTCTATTTCTGTGAGGAATATCTCTGGTAGATTTTTTTTTCCTTTCTTTTTGGAATTACATTGAATTTGTAGATTAATTTGGGTAGGACTGACATCTTGGTTGTATTAATTCTCCCAATCCAGGCATATGGGATGTTTTTCCAGTTTTTTTGTATTGTTGTTAGTTTCCTTTTCAAGTGTTTTATAGTTTCCCTTGTAGAGGTCTTTGACTTCTTTGGTTAGGTTTATTCCAAGATATCTTATTGGTTTTGTGGCTATTGTATATGGGAATTCTTTTTTCAATTCTATGTCAGTTTGTCCATCATTGGTGTATAAAAATGTTATAGATTCTCGTATGCTGACTTTTTAGAAATTATTTATTTATTTATCCACTCATTTATTTTTTAATTTGACCAGAGAGAGACACACAGAGAGAGGGAAAGTGAGAAAGCAAGCCACCAGGTCCAGGACTCGAACCGTGGTCGGCCATGTGGGAGTGTCCAGCACCTTAACCACCACACCACCTGCTGGCCTTGTATGCTGACTTTGAATCCTCCCACTTCACTGTATTCATTTATCACTTCCAGGAGCTTTTTTTGTGGATTCTTTTAGATTTCCTATATATAGAATCATATAATCCACAAATAGAATATCACTTCTTCTTTTTCAATTTGGAAGCCTTTTATTTGACTTTCTTGTCTGATTGCATTGGCTAGAACTTATGGATCTATGTTAAAAAGGAATGGAGAAAATGGGCAGCCTTGCTTTGTTCCAGTTCAATGTTATCTATGGGTTTGTCTTAGATGGCTTTTCTTGTGTCGAGGAATGTCTCTTCTATGCCAATTTTGATGAGTCTTTCTTAAAAAAAGAATTATTTTTATTTAACTTTATTTATTTATTTAAATTTGACCAGAGTAAGAGACAGAGAAAGAGAGAGAGGGAAAGTGAGAAAGTAAGCCACCAGGTCCGGTACTCAAACTGCAGTTGGCCATGTGAGAGTCCAGCGCCCTTAAACACCATGCCACCTGCTGGCCCCAATGAGAGTATTAATCATGAAGGGATGTTGTATTTTATTGAATGCTTTTTCTACTTCAATTGATATAATCATATAGTTTTTATCTTTCTTTTGTTAAGGTGATGTATTGCATTTATTGTTTTGTGTCTGCTGCGCCATCCTGGCATCCCTGGAATAAAACCTACCTGGTTGTGATGTATAATCTTTTTGATATGTTGTTGAATGATTTGCTAGTATCTTGTTGAGAATTTTTGAATCTCTATTCATCAGGGATATTGGCCCGATGTTTTCTTTTCTTGTTATTTCCTTGTCTGGTTTTAGAATTAGGATGTTGGAGGCTTCATAGGATAAATTTGGGAGGGTTTCTTCCTTTTGGATCTTTAGAAATATTTTGAGGGGAATTGGGGTTAGCTCTTTTTTATAATTATTTTATTTTTTATTTTAACTTTATTTATTTATTCATTTATTTATTTTCAATTTTACCAGAGGGACAGAGTGAGCAAGAGAGAGAAAGAGAGAAAGCCGCCAAGTCCAGGACTCAAACCACAGCCAGCCATGTGAGAGTCCAGTGCCCTTAACCACATGCCACCTGCTGGCCCCTTGGGGTTAGTTCTTCTTTAAAAGATTTGTAGAATTCAGAAGTAAAGTAATTGGGATTTGGGCTTTTTTGTTGGGAGACTATTTATTGGTGATTCAATCTCCTTGCCTGTTATGGGTCTATTCAGAATTCTTCTTTCTTCCTGGTTCAATCTTGGTAAGTTATATGTGTCTTGAAATGTGTCCATCTCATCTAAGATTTCTTCTTTGTTGGCATATAATTGCTCATAGTATTCTCTGATGATAGTTTGTATTTCTGTTATGTCCATTGTTATAATGCCTATTTCCTTGCTGATTTGATTTATCTGGCTCTTTTCTCTGTTCTTGATTAATCTAGCTAATGGTGTATCAATTTTATTTATCTTCTCAAAGAACCAGCTTTTGGTTTCATTTATTTTCTGTATCGTTCTTTTATTTTCTGTTTCATTAATTTCTGCTCAAATCTTATTTCTTATCTCTTGGCATTTTTTAGTGTGTGTATGTGTGTGTGTGTGTGTGTGTGTGTGTGTGTGTTGTTTTCCAGTTCCCTGAGTTGTGTCATTAGGTTGTTTATTTGCCATCTTTCTGTTTTTTTCTTGTGGGCACTAATTGCTATGAATTTCCCTCTGATTAATGCTATTGTTGTGTCCCATAGGTTATAAACATTTGTTTGTTCATTATCATTGGTTTCTATGAAACTTTTTATTTCAGTCTTAATTTCTTCTGTAGTTGTAAAATCATTCAGGAGTAGGATGTTTAGTTTCCATGTGTTTGTGTATTTTTGAGGACTCTTTCTGTAGTTGATTTCAAGTTTGATTCCACCTTGGACAGAAAACATGCTGGATATAGTTTTTGGTTTTTTTAAAAAAGAATTATTTTATTGGGACCAGCAGTTAGTGTAATGGCTATGTCGCTGAACTTCCATGTAGTCAACTGCGGTTCGAGTCCCGGACCTGGTGGCTTAAACTCACATTGGGCATGTGTGCGTGAATGCCCAAGATCTCAAGGGGAAAATGAAGGAGAAGGGATTGCAGCATGGCCATCCCCCCTGGGGGGGATGTCTCGCTTTCTGTCTCTCTGTCTCTTTCTGTCTTTCTGGTGAGCACACGCACCCTGTAGCAAAAACCTCTCCCCCCAAAATAAAGAGAATTATTTTATTTAATTAATTAATTTATTTATTTAATTTGACCAGAGAAAGAGAGAGAGAGAGAGAAAGCAAGGAAGTAAGCCCCCAGGTCTGGCCAGCCATATGGGAGTCCAGCACCCTTAACCACACTACCTGCTGGCATTGTGGTTAAGGATATAGTTTCTATATATTTGAATTTGTAAAGGCTTGTTTTGTGCCCTACCATGTGGTCAATCTTCAAAAATGTTCCATGTGCGAATGAGAAAAGTGTATATTTTGTGTTTCGTGGGTGAAATATTCTGTAGATGTCTGTCAGGGCCATTTGATTTATGGTGTCATTTAGATCTTAAATCTCTTCATTTATTTTTTGTGTAGATGGTCTGTCATGAGGAGACAGTCGGGTGTCGAGATCCCCAGAAATAATTGTGCTATAGTCTCTCTCTCCCTTGAGATCTAACAGTCTCTCTTTGACATATTTAGGTACTCCAATGTTGGGTGAATAGATATTTAAAAGTTATATGTTCTCAGTGAACAAGTTCTTTTAGTACTATATAATGTCTTTCTTTGTCTCTTCTTATATCTTTTTTTTTTTTTTTTTGGAGAGATTTTTCACTATAGGGCGCGTGCGCTCGCCAGACAGACAGAGAGAGACAGAGAGATAGAAAGCGAGAAATCACCCCCCAGGGGGGATGGTCACGCCGCAATCCCTTCTCTTCCATTCTCCTCTCGGGATCTTGGGCACGCACGCACACGCGCCCGGTGTGAGTTTTAAGCCACCGGGTCCGGGACACGAACCGTGGTCGACTATGTGGGAGTCCAGTGACATAGCCATTACGCTAACTGCTGGTTCCCTTCTTATATCTTTCATCAGAAAGCGAGACATCTCCCCCAGGGGGGATGGCCATGCTGCAATCCCTTCTCCTTCTATTTTGTCTGATATGAATACCACAACTCTAGCGATTTTTTGATTTCCATTTGCATGGAATATCTTTTTTCAACCCTTCACTTTCAGTCTATGTGAGGTGTGTTTTTTTGCAAGCAGCAGGTAGATGGATTCTGTTTTTTTTTTTTTTTTTTTTTTAATCTGTTCAGCCAGTCTGTGTCTTTTTTTTTTTTTTTTTTTTTTTTTTTTTTTTTTTTTTTTTTTTTTTTTTTTACTATAGAGTGCATGTGCTCACCGGATAGACAAAGAGAGACAGAAAGCAAGAAATCATCCCTCAGGAGGGATGGCTATGCCACAATCCCTTCTCCTCCATTTTCCCCTCGGGATTTTCAGCATGCACGCACACGCGCCCAATATGAGTTTCAAGCCACTTGGTCCGTGACTCGAACTGCAGTTGGCCATGTGATGTAACATGTAACATTACATGTCCAGTGGTGTAACCATTACACCATCTGCTGGTCCCAGTCAGTGTCTTTTAATAGAAGTAATCAATTAACTTTCAACTTTATTATTGATATTTGTGAATTTACCCCTGTCATTTTGTTAGCCATTTTCTCAGTTGTTCTTTGTTCTCTTATTTCTGTTTGTCTCCTTTAGTTTTCCTGATACAATACTCCCCTCAGTACTTCTTGTAGAGTTGGTCTAGTATTGATGAATTCTTTTAGTCTTTGTTTACCTGAGAATACTTTTATTTGTTCTTCCCTTTTGAAGGATAATCTTGTTGGATATAGTATTTTTGGTTAAAATTGTTTTTCTTTTAATGTTTTGAATACATCTTCCCATTCTTTCCTTGCCTGCATTGCTTTAGTTGAGAGGTCTGATGTTAGGCTAATGTGATAACCTTTATAAGTAATGTGATGTTTCTCCCTTGTCATTCTTTTTTTGCCTTTTTATTAGTTTATTTTACATTCATTCACTGAACATCATCACAGCACACAAAATGCAGTTTCCCATCCAGAATACACTGTATAGTGGCTTAGTCATACATGTTATCAACAACAAATAATTTTCCATTTCTTATTTCATATATATATGTGTGTGTGTGTGTGTGTGTGTATATATATATATATATATATATATACATATATATCCCATTTCTCACCCTCTGCCATTTCCCACCCTCCTCCCATGCTATCTCTGGCATCTGCAGTTGCTTTCCATTCCTTTTTCCCCTCATTTTATTGGTTAACAAAATATCTTAATTGATCTAACTACTTTCAATAGCAAGTTCAGTTGATACATAAATATCTGTGAACAAATGTTTGAGTAGCCCTGCAATTCTGTCTTCTACATCTGAGATTAGGCATGAAACTGTGAGTAGAATGAATATACTGTAAAATAGCAGCTAGCTGAGGCTATATAGCTTACTGTGGTCATTAAATAGGTATTTTTTAATATATTTTTTAATTTCAAGAAAGGCATTTTATTTTAATAAATCAAAATCAAAAAATGTTAAGAAAACTTTGCTCAAGACTTAAAGTCAGAAAACAGGTTAGGATTCTGTTCAAATAGTAGCTACACGGATCTGTTGAAAATTCAAGAGAAGACAAAAATCCTTATCTCTGGACTACAAAGCATAGAAAAAGATCAGTATTGTTTTGGTCAAACATCATACAGTTCTATTTCACCAGCTCAGTCTTATGTATTTAATCTAACTTCTGTTATGGTCTGAGCTTCCCATTAAAATTCTGGAAGATAATATTCATCTCCAGACTTATCCCTACCATTAAGCTCACCCTTTTCTTAGATTTTTTTTTTAACTCTTATTTCTGTGTGTTTGACTTTAGTTTTCCTGATATAGCACTCCCTTCAGAACTTCTTGGAGAACTGGTCTGGTGTTGGTAAATTCTTTCAGGTTTTGTTTATCTGAGAATACTCTTGTCTTCTCTTCCCATGAAGTAAATTCTTGCTGGATATAGTATTCTTTGTTGAAATTGTTTTTCACTCGACACTTTGAATATATTTTCTCATTATTTCCTTGTTCCCATTATTTCTGATGAGAGGTCTACTGTTAGCCTGATAGGTAACTTGTCATTTCTCTCTTGCCAGTCTATCTTGTCTTTGTCTGTGGTTTTGGTCAATCTGGCTATAACGTGTCTTGGAGAAGATATTCTTGGGTTGATTCTATTTGGGGTCCTTTGTATTTCTTGGGTCTGGATCTTTGAAAACCTCTCTAGGTTTGGAAAGTTTTCTTTTAGGATGTCATGGAATAGATTATCAATGTCCTTATTAGTCTCTTCACCTTCTGGGATACCAGTTATCTGGATGTTTGGACATTTAATGGTATCTAGTATTTCATATATATATGTGTATATATATATATATATTCATATATATATATATACATAGAATATATATATACATATATGTATATACATATATGTATATAGAATATGTATATACATATTCTATGTATATACATATATATATATATATATGACTATTTTCTCAGTCTTTGTGGTGGATTTTTCTAGCCCAGCAATTCTGTCTTCTATATCTGAGATTCGATCTTCTGTATGATCTAGTCTGCTTTTAATACATTCAAGGGAGGTTTTGATTTCCTGTATTACAGCCTTCATCTCTAACAGTGCCATTTGATTCTTTTTTATCATGTATATTTCCTCTTTCAGACCGTGCAAGAATTTCCTCACCTCCTGGAACTCCTCAGCTCTATTCTCCTGCGTCTTCTGGAGTTCGTTGTCTCTCTTCTCTTGCATCTCTGTTAGCTTTGTCACTATGAATATTCTAAATTCTTTATCTGATATTTCCCCAAGTTCCATTGTACTATCTGTGGTTGAAGAGGAGTTAATTCTTTTCCCTTGGGTGGGAGGACATATTATCTTGGTTTCTCATATTTCTTGTGCCTTTGCAGTGGTTTTTAGTCATCTGATGGGTTATATATTTCTTCCTAATTTCTAGAAGTTCAATCTGAGCAATCATAGGTGTGCAAGAGGAGGTGATCGTCAATCTCTTTGCCGTTCTGTTTTTATCCCATTGTGTAGCAAATTCAGTGAGTATTGAGGAATATGTTGACCCTACTAGTATTTGGATGGTTGGCTATGGTTCCCTTAGATCTGTCTAGGCACTCAGTGCATGCAGACTGAGCAGCAAAGTGATGAGGTAAAAGAAAAATGAAGAGAAAACAGAGAAAGAGGAAAAAAGAAAGATAAAAGAAGGGGAAAAAAACAAAAACATTTAAAAAAAGCAAAAAATGAAAACTGCATGGTATATGAGTGTGCCACACAAAAGCACTAGTTCTCAGCTGCAATGGAGGAGTCTTCTTCTGAAGGCCTGCCCCTTGCCTCTCCTAAGTGGGAGGGTGGAAAGGGGATTATTAGCAAGATAAAGGAGGATCTGAAAACCAAGAGAATACTTTACGTTAAAATTTTTTTACAAAGAAAAATTATACAGAAAATGAGAAGATAGAGAGAGGCAGAGAGAGACAGAGAGACAGAGAAAAGGGCACAGGGGGCGCCCTACCACTCGAGACTGGGGGTTGGAGGCTGAATTACCAGTAAACAATCTTCATTTCTTTTATTCCCTGAAAGCACTAGTTCTCAGCTGCAATGGAGGAGTCTTCTCCCTTGCCATTTTTAGAATATCGTCTTTGTCTTTGATTTTTACCAATCTGACTATGGTTTGCTGGGGGAAGTATCTTTTTTATGTTGATTCTATTTGGAGTCCTTTATATTTGTTTGGTCTGAATTTATCCATGTTTCTCTATATTTGAAAATTTTTCAGATAGTATTTCATGAAAGAGGTTTTCCATGCCTTCAGCAGCTTCTTCACCTTCTGGAATACACATTATATGGATATTTTGGCATTTCATGGTGTCCATAATTTCCCATATGTTGTCCTCATTTTTTTTTTTCAGGATTTTTTTTTTCATTCTTTTCAGTGGTTTGATCTATGTTGGAGACTTTGTCTTCAAGGTCAGAAATTCTTTCTTCTTCATGGTCCAATCTGCTGATAATACTTTCTTTAGAGATTTTGATTTCTTGTGTTATATTTTTCACTTCCAGAAGTTCTTTTCGATTCTTTTTAGGGTGTCTATCTCTTTATGTAATTCCTCTTTCATGTCCTAAAATGATTTTCTCATTTCCTGGAATTGATTGGGTTTGTCAGTATGGATGTTTGGAATTCTTTTTCTGACATTTCTGTGTATTTCTTAGTGCTGTCCATTGTTGAGGGGCTACTGTGCTCACCTGGGAAAGTGTTACCCCCTTGTTTCCTCATGTTTCTTTGACATCTATAAAGAATTTTGGTCGTGTGATGTGGTATTCACTTTTCCTTCTTTATTGGAGCAGAATCTGTAGTTTTGGAAGAGGGAATTTCACCCTTAGTTCCCAGGTGCATTCCTATTGGAGGGCTGTGTCTCCCAGATCAGCACAGTTAAAGGTAACTTCAGGTGCTTGGCTCCTCTACCGAACTTTCAGCTCTTGATGAGGTGGTAGCAAGCTAAGGAGCTATGACTTAGTGAAGAAGATCAAGTCAGGCACTAGTGCATGGGCTGGTGTGCCACAAATTTCAAAAATAATCCCAGAGGTGGGGGTGCACTCATGAGAGGAGGCCTGCTGAGACTAGGCTTAAGTTTCCCCTTTATTATTATTATTATTATTATTATTATTATTAATTTAATTTATTCATTCATTTATTTTAATTTGACTACACACACACACACACACACACACACACAGAGGGAAAGTGAGAAAGTAAGCCACCGGATCTGCTATTCAAACTGTGGTCAGCTATGTGGGAGTGCCCAGTGCCCCAACCACCATGCCACCTGAAGGCCCCATATTATTATTATTATTAATGTGACCAGAGAGAGATAGAAAAAGGGAAAGTGAAAAAGCAAGCCATCAGGTCTGGTACTTGAGCCATGGTCAGCCATGTAGGACTCCTGAGTCTCAACAATCACACCAGTCCCAATATCCCAATATATACATGTATACACACACACACACACACATATATATATATATATATATATATATATATATATATATCTATTAACAGAGAACATTACATTATTTCTCTGCTAAATATTTCTCTGGTATTTACACTTATTCTCTATACTATCATATCTTCAGATCTTTCCACTTCTATCATAGAGTGCAGATATTCGGTACAAACTGAGTGGGGATATACAGGGTGTATCTTTCAATGTCTGGCTCACTTCACTTAACATTAAGTCTCTGTATTCATCTACTTTTAATCAAATGATAGGGTCTCATTGTTTCTAATAGCTGAGTAGTATTCCATAGTATATATGTGCCACAGTTTTTCAACTCAGTCATCAGTTTTTGTACACTTAAGGTTCATTCCATGTTTTAGCAATTTTGAATAATGTTTCAATAAACATGGATGTATAAGTGTCTTTCTGACTTAGTGTTTTCCTATCTTTTGAGTAAACACCAAGGAATGGGATTACTGGATCATATGGTAGTTCTATTTGTAGGTTATTGAGGAAACTCTATATTGTTTTCCACAGACTTGTACTAATTTACATGCCCACCAACAGTGTGAGAATGTTCCCTTTTCACCACATAAAACTATAAAATGCATAGATAATGCACAGAAGTAAATTTTCATGATATTGGGTTAGGGAATGATTTCTTACATGATACTTAACTATAAGCAAAAAAAAAAAAAAAGAGAGAGAGAGATGATTGACAAATTGGACTTCATTAAAATGAAAAACTTCCGTGCTTCTTTTAAAAAAATATTTAATTTAATTAATTTATTTATAGAGTGCCTGCACTTGCTGGAGAGACAGAGAGACAGAAAACGAGAAATCACCTTCCCAGGGAGGATGGCCATGCTGCATTCCCTTCTCCATTCTTCTCTCTGACAAATTACTAATGTCAGAAATAAAACATCACTACAGATTCTATGGATATAAAAAAAAATAACAAAGATGTGATGAACAACTAACTCTATGTCTACAAATTCGATAGTGTAGATAAAACGGGTCAGTTCCCTGAAAGACACATTCTGTTAAACCTCACACAAAAAGAAATAGACAATCTGGGGGCCAGCAGGTGGCATGGTAGTTAAGGTACTAGACTCCCACATGGCTGACCAAGGTTTGAGTCCTGGACCTGGTGGTTTGCTTTTTCACTTTCCTCTCTCTCTCTCCCTGTCTCTCTCTAGTCAAATTGAAAATAATAATAACAGTAAATAAAATAAAATAAATAATAATTTTTTAAAAAAGAAATAGACTATCTGAATAGGCTTATATCTATTAAAGAAACTGAGTCAGTAATGAATAACTTTTCAAAACAGAAAGCATCAAGCTCAGATGGGTTCATGGGTAAATTATGCCAAACCTTGTTTTTTCTTTTCTTTCTTTCTTTTCTTTCCTTTCTTTTTCTTTTTCTTTTTCTTTTTCTTTTTCTTTTTCTTCCTCTTTCTTTCTTTCTTTCTTTCTTTCTTCTTTCTTTCTTTCTTTCTTTTAGGTTTTGCGAAAGGGCATGTATAATCACTGGAAAGAGACATAGAAGGAAAGAGAGAAATCACCCCCCAGGTGGATGGCCACATCTCCATTCCTTCTCCTCCATTCTCCTCTTGGAATTTTGGGCATGATGCACACAGGCCCAGAGTGATTTTTTTTTTTTTTTTGAGAGGTTTTCGCTATAGGGCAAGTGCGCTTGCCAGACAGAGAGAGAAGAGAGACAGAAAGCGAGAAATCACCCCCCAGGGGGGATGGTCATGCCGCAATCCCTTCTCCTCCATTCTCCTCTCAGGATCTTGGGCACGCAGGCACACGCGCCTGGCATGAGTTTTAAGCCACCAGGTCTGGGACGCGAACCACGGTCGACTACGTGGGAATCCAGCGACATAGCCATTACACTAACTGCTGGTCCCAGGCCCAGAGTGATTTTGAAGTCAACCTTTGTCGCCCATGTGGTAAGTCCAGATCCCCCCGTCCTTTTTTTTAAGATTGAGGTATTTTTGCTATAGGATGTGTGTGCTCACTGAGGAGACAGAGAGACAGACAGACAGAAAGTGGGAAATCACCCCCACGGGGGGGATGGCCATGCCACAATCCTTTCTTTTCTGTTCGTGTCTGGGATCTTGGGCACCCACTCACACATGCTGGTGAATGTTTTTATTTTAAAATTATTTATTTAATTTTATTTATCATCATCATTATTATTTTCTTTCTCTCTCTCTCTCTCTCTCTCTCTCTCTTTCTCTCTTCTTTCTTTCTTTCCAGTCATTCACTGTACATCAATACAGTATACAAAGTGAGATTTTCCATCCAGAACACATTGCATTTTGTCTCAGTCAAGGATATTACCATAATTACGAGACTGAACCAGTGAAATAGAATTTTTTGACTTTAGGATAAAACATTACTGATTTTCTTCAATGCTTTGATTTCTATATTTAAGGATTTTTCTCTTCTCTTGAACTGTTGATAGGTTCATCTACCTACTCTTTGAACTAAATCCTAACCTTCTTCCTGGCTTTAAGTTTCACACATGCTGGTGAGTTTTTATTATCATTATCATTATTATTTATACATTCAATAGCTATACATCATTTAGATTGTAAAGAGATTTTACTCAGCATGATACACATCTCAGTTCAGTCGAGAATACTATACACATCCTCATCAACAAATAAAAAACTATATCTGTGTCCCACAAATATCTTATCTTTCCATTTTCCCCCTAATTTCCTTTACTACACTCTTCCCTTCCCACACTCTCCTTCCACTTTGTCTCTAGTGTCCATTACAATTTTTAATGCTTTCGTGTCCTCCGGTCTTTCAATCTCTACCATAGAGTGCAGACAGTCGGCATATGTTAAATGGAGACATACAGTGTCTCTCTTTCATAGCTTGACTTGCTTCACTCAGCAACAAATCTTCCATATTCGTCCACTTTCTATCAAATTCCAGGGCTTTTTTTTTATGGCTGAATAATATTCCATGGAGTATATGTACCATACTTTTTCAATCCATTAATCTGTTTGTGGACATTTGGGTTGGTTCCATGTCTTAGCAATCATGAATAGTGCTGCAATAAATATAGCTGTGCAAACGTTTTTCTGACCGAGCATTATCCTGTCCTTTGAGTAGGTACCCAGGAGTGGAATTGATGGATTATGTGGTAGTTCTATTTGAAGGTCTTTGAGGAACTTCCATATCGTTCTCCCCAATGGCTGGACCAATTTACATTCCCACCAACAATGTAGTAGTGTTCCTCTTTCACCACATTCCCACCAGAATTTATTATCATTATTATTTTTAATCTTTGCCATTCTGATTGGGGTTAGGTCGTATCTGATTGTGGTTTTGATCTGTATTTCCCTTACAGTGAGGGATGTTGAGCATTTTTTCATATTCTTTTTGGCTGTTCGTATGTCTTCCTTAGAGAGTTGTTTATTCAGCTCATTTTCCCATCTTTTGATTAGGTTAACAATTTTCTTCTGGGTAAGCCGCTTGAGTTCTCTGTGTATTCTGGTTATCAGTCCCTTATCTGAGGCACAGTTAACAAAAATTTTCTCCCATTCCGAGGATTGTCGATTCACACTAATTACAGTATCCTTTGCTATGCAGAAATTTCTTAATCTGATGTAATCCCACCTGTCGATTTTGGGGATTATTACCCGTGCTTTGGGGGTCTTGCTTAAGAAGTCTTTGCTTACCCCAATGTCTCCTAGAGTTTCCCCAGTGTTTTCCACCAGTAGTTTTATAGTTTGCGGTCTTAAGTTTAGATCTTTGATCCACTTTGAGTTGATTTTTTTTTTTTGGAGAGGTTTTCGCTATAGGGCGCGTGCGCTCGCCAGACAGACAGAGAGAGACATAGAGACAGAAAGTGAGAAATCACCCCCCGGGGGGATGGTCACGCCACAACCCATTCTCCTCCATTCTCCTCTCGGGATCTTGGGCACACATGCACACACGCCCGGTGCAAGTTTTAAGCCACCGGGTCCGAGACGCGAACTGCGGTTGACTACATGGGAGTCCAGCGACATAGCCATTACGCTAACTGCTGGTTCCCATTTTGAGTTGATTTTTGTTAATGGTGACAGATAGGGGTTCAGATTAATCTTTCTGCAGGTGGATACCCAGTTTTTCCAGCACCATTTGCTAAAGAGGTTTTCCTTTTCCCACTGAATTGACTGGTACCCTTTGTCAAAGATCAGTTGTCTGTATGTTTTGGGGTTTGTGGGGTCTCTACTCTATTCCATTGGTCCTCATACCTGTTTTTGTGCCAATATCATGCTGTTTTGATTATCATAGCTTTATAATATATTTTGGGGTCACGGAGTGAGATGTCACCCACTTCACTCTTCTTCCACAGGATGGCTTGGCAATACGGGGTCTTTTATGATTCCAGACAAATTCTATGATTGTTTTTTTCTAGATCTGTGAAAAACGTCTTTTGTAATTTTATAGGGATTGCATTAAACATGTAGATTAATTTGAATAGAATTGCCATTTTGATTATATTAATTCTTCCAATCCAGGAACATGAAATGTCCTTCCACTTTTTTGTGTCCTTTTCGATTTCCTTTTTAAGGTTTTCATAGTTTCCCTTATAGAGGTCTTTGACATCCTTGGTTAGTTTTATTCCTAGGTATCTTATACTTCTTGTGGCTATGGTAAACAGGATTACTTTCTTCAGTTCTGTCTCTGTCTGCTTGTTGTTTGAGTGCAGAAGTGCTATAGATTTTTGTAAGTTAATTTCGTTTTTTTTTTTTTTTTTTGAGAGGTTTTTTTGCTATAGGGTGCGTGCGCTCGCCAGACAGAGAGAGACATAGAGACAGAAAGCGAGAAATCACCCTCCAGGGGGGATGGCCACGCCGCAATCCCTTCTCCTCCATTCTCCTCTCGGGATCTTGGGCACGCATGCACACGCGCCCGGCGTGAGTTTTAAGCCACCGGGCCCAGGACGCGAACCGTGGTCGACTATGTGGGAGTCCAGCGACATAGCCATTACGCTAACTGCTGGTTCCCGTAAGTTAATTTTGTATCCTGCCACTTTACTATATGCATTTATTACTTCAAGAAATTTTCTCATGGATACTATTGGGTCTTCTATGTATACAATCATGTCATCTGCAAGCAGAGATAATTTCAGCTCTTCTTTCCCTATTGGAATGCCTTTTATTTCCTTCTCTTGTCTGATCACATTGGCTAGGACTTCCAGTACTATATTGAATAGGAGCGGAGAAAGTGGGCAGCCTTGTCTTGTACCAGTTTTTAGTGGAAAAGCTTTCAGCTTTTCCCTATTCAGTATAATGTTAGTTATAGGTTTTTCATAGATGGCTTTTTTTATGCTGAGAAACGATCCTTCTATGTCAATTTTCCTGAGAGTCTTAATCATAAAGGAATGTTGTATCTTGTCAAATGCTTTTCTGCATCAATTGAGATGATAATGTGGTTTTTAATCTTTCTTTCTGTTAATATGGTGTGTTACATTTATGGTTTTGTGTATGTTGAACCACCCTTGCATCCCTGGAATAAAGCCTACCTGGTCGTGATGAATAACCATTTTTTATATGCTGTTGAATACGGTTAGCGAGTATCTTGTTGAGAATTTTCACATCTATATTCATCAGAGATAGATATAGGTCTGTAGTTTTCCTTTTCTGTAGTATCCTTATCCATTTTGAGGATGAGGATAATGAAGGATTCACAGAATAAATTTGGAAGGGTTCCTTCCTTTTGAATCTCTAGAAACAGTGTAGTAGAATGGGGGTTACTGATTCTTTAAAAATTTTATAAAATTCGTCAGTGAAGCCGTCAGATACCTGGACTTTTCTTTGTTGGGAGGTTATTTATTACTGATTCAATCTCATTGCTTGTTATAGGTCTATCCAGGCTGTCTATGTCCTCCTGTGTCAATCTTTTTTTTTTTTTTTTTTTTTTTTTGGAGAGGTTTTTCGCTATAGGGCGCGTGCGCTCGCCAGACAGACAGAGAGAGACATAGAGACAGAAAGCGAGAAATCACCCCCCAGGGGGGATGGTCACGCCGCAATCCCTTCTCCTCCATTCTCCTCTCGTGAGTTGTAAGCCACCGGGTCCGAGACGCGAACCGCGGTCGACTACGTGGGAGTCCAGCGACATAGCCATTACGCTAACTGCTGGTTCCCCTCCTGTGTCAATCTTGGTAGCTTATATGTGTCCAGGAATTTGTCCATCTCATCCAGGTTTTCTTCTTTGTTGGCATATAGTCACTCATAGTATCCTCTGTTTCGTATTTCTATTATGTCTATTGTAATGTTGCCTGATTCATTGTGAATCTGAAGTAATGGTGTGTCAATCTTGTCTATATTTTCAAAGAACCAGCTTTTGCTCTCATTTATTTTCTGTATAGTTCGCTTATTTTCTATTTCATTTATTTCTGCTCAAATCTTTATTATTTCTTTTCTCCTGGCATTTTTTTGATTTTTCTGTTGTTGTTTTTCCAATTCCCTGAGGCATGATGTTAGGTTGTCCTTTTGCCACCTTTCCATCTTTTTCTTGTGTGCACTAATTGCTATGAACTTTCCTCTTATGACGGCTTTTGCAGTGTCTCATAATTTATGGAAACTTTGTACTCATTATCATTTGTTTCCATGAATCTTTTGATTTCAATCTTGATCTCTTCAGTAATCATGAAGTCATTCAGAAGTAGGTTATTTAGTTTCCATGTATTTGTGTATTTTAGAGGGTTTTTCCTGAGATTAATATCAAGTTTAACTCCATTCTGGTCAGAGAAGATGCTGGATATGGTTCCTATGCCTTTGATTCTGTAAAGGCTGGTTTTGTGCCATATCATATGGTCAATCTTCGAGAAAGTACCATGCAGGGCTGAGAAAAATGTATATTTTGTGTTTTTTGGGGTGGAAAGTTCTATAGATGTCTATCAAGTCCATCTGATTTATGGTATCATTTAGGTCCTGGATATCTTTGCTTATTTTTTGTCTCATTGACCTGTCTAAAGAAGATCATGGGGGGTTGAGATCTCCAACAATTATTGTGTTAGTCTCTCTCTCCTTTTAGATCTTGCAGTCTTCCCTTTACATATTTGGGTGCTCCTGAGTTCGGTGCATAGATATTTATAAGCATTATATCTTCTTGGCGAATTAGCCTTTTTATTACTATATAATGCCCTTCTTTATCTTTTCTTACGGTTTTTGTCTTGAAGCCTATTTTGTCCAAAATCAGTATAGCAACTCCTGCTCTTCTTTGGTTTCCATTTGCATGGAATACCTTTTACCAGCCCTTTACTTTTAGTCTATGTATGTCTTTATCCATGAGATGGGTTTCTTGTAGGCAGCAGGTGGTGGGTTTCTGATTTTTAGTCCATTCCACCAGGAAGTGTTTCTTGATCGGAGAATTTAATCCATCAACATTCAATGTTATTAACGATATTTCCAGATTTATCCCTACCATTAAGTTGGCCATATACTCGGTTGTTTTTGTTCTCTTATTGCTGTCTGTCTGTCTGTCTTTAGTTTTCTTGGTACAGTCCTCCTTTCAGATTTCCTGAAGAACTGGTCTGGAGTTGGTAAATTCTTTCAGGCTTTGTTTATCCAAGAACGTTTTTTATCTTCTTTTCCCATATGAAGGATAATCTTGCCAGGTATAGTATTCTTGGCTGAAATTGCTTTTTATTTAACACTTTGAATATATTTCCTCATTCCTTTCTTGCTTGCATTGTATCTGATGAGAGGTCCAGTATTATCCTGATGGGGTATCCTTTGTAAGTGATTTGACGTTTCTATCTTTCCAATATTAGTCTCCTGTCTTTGCAGTTTTGGACAATCTAGCTATGATGTGCCATGGAGAGGATCTTCTTGGATTGATTCTACTTGGGGTTCTTAGTATTTCTTGTGTCTGGATGTTTGAATGCCTCTCTAGACTTGGAAAGTTTTCTTCCAGAATTTCATGGAATAGATTATCAATGCCCTTACTTGTTTCCCTTACAATTATTTGGATGTTTGGGCATTTCATGGTATCTAGTATTTCTCATATAGTATCCTCAGTTTCCTTGGCTGTTTTCTCAGTATTTTTTATAATTTTTTCTAGGTCATTGGTTTTGTTTTCTACTTCTGAGATTTGATCTTCTGCATGGTCTAATCTGCTATTAATACTTTCAAGGGAGGTTTTGATTTCCTGTATTATAGCCTTCATATCTAACAGTTCCATTTGATTCTTTTTAATGGTGTCCAGTGCTTCTTTCATATCACGGAAGGACTTCCTCATCTCTTGGAGCTCAATGTCTCTTTTCTCTTGCATCTCATATAATTTTGTTACCATGAATGTTCTAATTTCTTTTTCTGACATTTCGGCAATATCCTCTAATGTTTCCCTACTTGGAGACAAATTAGAGTGGTCCCTTGTGAGTGATGTACTACTTGATTCTCTCATCCTTGAGGCTCTTCTTCGATTTTTAGTCATTGGTAATGTATTCACTTTTGGCTAATTTGTTAGTGAAGGATTCTGTAAGTGTAAGCTCGTGTGTTTCTCTAACTATGAAATAATTTGGTGCTATTTTCTCTCTTCTACTGTGTCCTCCAGTGTGGGGATACAGGAGGAGTGTTGAAATCGGATTTATGAAGCAGAGTTTCCCTCTTTTTACAACCAGTACAGTGAGGGGCAAAGAATTCTCTAAAATTCCCAATATTCAGATGTTTAGTTACTATGCACATAGTCTTCTCTAGGCAGTGGGTAAGGGTTCAGTAATAAAGTAGGAAAGTAAGGAAAAACAAAAAGAGAGTAGGAAACATAAATAGGAAGAAAAAGTGAAGAGATAGGAAGAAAAAGAAAGTAGAGATGGGAAGAAAAAGTGATTAAATAGGAAGAAAAAAGAGGAAAGAACTGAAATGAAAGGAGGAGAAAAAAATACATCACAGAAAATAAAAAAGGGTTAACAAATGAAAACTGTTCTGTGCAACTGACAGCAGAGATGGACCTGCCTAGATAGATTCTAACCTGGGTGAGAGGAAGAGAGAGAAATTAGCAACTTAAAAGCACAAGAAAGGGGACAGAAGAGCTGCTTTTTTTTTTTTCTTAAACAAAGAGAAAAAAATGTTGGAAGGGACAGAAAAGAGCAAGGAGATGCAGATCTTTTCCTACCTGGCTAGCACTGGGCTCTGAGTGTTGGGGGTGGCCTAGCTGGGGGAGCTTCACAGCCATGAAGCTGTATCCAGAAGGTACAGGACAGCAGAGATGGACCTGCTGGGATGGATTCTGACCTGGCTAGTACTGGGCTCTGTGTGTGGGGGGTGGCCTAGCTGGGGGACCTTCACAGCTGTGAAGCTGGACCCAGACAGTACAGGACAGCAGAGATGGACCTGCCTCACATGCCGGTGAGTTTTAAGCCATCAATTGGGACTGAAACCGTGGTCAACTATGTGGGAGTCCAATGACATAACCATTTCACCATCTGCTGGTCCCAGTAGTCCAGCCCTTTAACCATCAAAACACCTGCTGGCCCCCAATTCTGCCAAACACTTATAGAAAAAAATAAATTCTAATTTCCATAAGACACAAGCAAAAATGTCCCTCTCACCACTGCTTTTCTTTCTTTCTTTTTTTAGAGAGAGGTTTTTGGCTATAAGGCATGTGTGCTCACCAGAGAGACAGAGACAGAAAGTGAGAAATCACCCCCGGGGGAATGGTCACGCCACAATCCCTTGTTCTCCAGTCTCCTCTCAGGATCTTAGGCATGCACGCACATGTGCCCAACGTAAGTTTTAAGCCACAAGATTCAGGACTCAAACCTCAGTCAACTATGTGGAAGTCCAGTGACCTAACCATTCTGCTATCTGCTGGTCCCACTTTTCAAAACCTTACTAGAAGGCCTAACTAATGCCGTAAGAAATGAAAGATAAACAGTTCAGGAAGAAAGAAATAGAACTGTCATGTTCACTGATGACATGATCATCTGTGTAAAAAACTTGAGGGGCCAGCAGGTGGCATGGTAGTTAAGATGCTGGACACTCTCACATGGCTGACCACAGTTCAAGTCCTGGACCTGGTATCTTGCTTTCTCACTTTCTCTCTCTCTCTTTCTCTCTCTCTCCCTTTGATCAAATTAAAATAAATGAATGAATAAATAAAATAAAATAAATAATTCTTTTTTTTAAAAAAAGAAAGGAAATTGGAAAAAATCAACACATAAACTCCTGTAACTAGTAAGTGATTATAGCAAGGTTGCAGGACACAAAGATAATATACAAAAATCAACAGCTCTCCTATGTACCAGCAACTAACAAGTGGAATTTGAAATTAAAAACACATTACTGGGCCAAGAGGGAGCATGATGGTTGAGGCACTATACTCCCACATGGTGGACCACGGTCCAAGACCCAGACCTGGTGACTTGCTTTCTCTCTCTCCCTCTCTGTCTTTCTCTGGTGAGCACATGTGTCCTATAGAAAATTTAGAAAAATAATGATAATAAATAAAATTTAAGAAAACAAAAAACCCACGTTACTATTGTATTTGCCTAGGCAGCACATACTAAAATGGAAACAATAAAGAGATGATTAGCGGGGCCAGCAGGTGGCGTAGTGGTTAAGGTGCTAGATTCCTACATGGCCAACTGCAGTTTCAGTCCTGGACCCGAAGGCTTGAAATTCATGCTGGGTGCATGTGAGTGCATGTGTGCCAAAAATCCCAAGAGGAGAATAGAGGAGAAGGGATTGTGGCGTGGCCATCCTCCCTGGGGGGTGATTTCACACTTTCTTTCTCTCTGTCTCTCTCTGTGTCTCCAGCAAACACATGTGTCCTATAGCAAAAAATCTCTTTCTAAAAATAAACCAAAAAACCCCCAAAACAATGACAACAAAAAAAGGTGATTAGTGTGCACCCTATACAAAGATGACATACAAATTTGTGAGGCATTTTATATTGTTAGTGTATATTTATTTCAAACACATCAAACTGTGCATATTAAATGTGTACAGCTTTTTTATATTAATCATACATTGATAAACTTGAAAAAAATGTAGGTTGGCCCCATAGCTTAGTGGTTAGTAGGCTGACACATGGCTGAGAACAGTTCAAATCCTGGTTGAAAAACACACCAGGTAGAGAAAGATAGCAAGAAATCAAATAGAGAGGCATGACATTAGTGGGACACAGATGGTTTATTACCTATTGATGATAACATGTATAGTACTCTCAACTGGACTGATCTGAGAAGTATTTCATGTTGTGTAAATTCTTTTTTCTTTAGAGGTTTTTGCAATGGGGCACATGCACTCACCAGAAAGACAGAGACAGAAAGCGAGAAATCACTCCCTGGGGGGATGGCCATGCTGCAATCCGTTCTCCTCCATTCTCCTCTCGGGATCTTGGGCATACACGCACACACACCTGGCGTGAGTTTAAGCCACTGGGTCTGGGACTCGAGCCGCAGTTGACTACATGGGAGTCCAGCAACATAGCCATTACGCTAACTGCTGGTCCCATGTTGGGTAGATTCTTTTTTTTTAAAAGAATTATTTATTTAACTTTATTTATTCATTTGTTCATTTTTTTAAATTTGACCAGAGAGAGAGGGAGAGAGAAAGCGAGAAAGCAAGCCACCAGGTCCAGGACTTGAACCATGGTGAGCCATGTGGAAATGTCCAGTGCCCTAACCACCATGCCACCTGCTGGTTCCCCGGGTAAATTCTTTTTATAAGCAAAAAGATATATAGTGATTGAATGTTTAAAAAATAATGAGAATAATAATAATAATCTGGAAAAAAATGATGAAAAGCTAATTGATGATGATGATGTAGATAGTAATGTCTTTGTCTTGATTGATATGCAAGGTATTCCTTTGGAAAAAGAAATGCAATACACGGTAAAGATATATGTGATTCAATGTAATATAAACAAGATTATGATAATAATTAATAAATACATACATACATACATACATACATAAATAACACACCCAGCACATTTGCATGTGTGCCCTGTAAGGTCTGGGGGAAGGGAAAAGAAACATGGTGGAAACATTCCTGCCAGCAGAAACTTTCCTGTTTTCTGCATCTGGCCCATCACCAACGGACTTTCCTGCCCTTCAGCATTGGCAGCCCACCAAAGTTGAACAGAAACGAGGAAGTTGTTCTGGCGAACTTCACTGGCTAGACAAGGACCCGTGGTGACCAACTATTGGACAGTGGCCCTTTAAGAATGAGCAGCACCCACCCTGTGAGTGACTCCCTCGGCCTCTGATCAGGACGAGGGACCTCACCTGAGAGTTTTTGCAGAGTAAATTATATTGGTTTTATTAAACCCCAAAGCCTGACTCTGATATTTTCGTCTTTGCCACCTCTGACTTTGCCGCCATTCCCAAATCAAACCTAACATGCTCAAAATCCCAATAGGGTGGAGCAATGGAGGAAAAGCAATTGTGGTGTGACCACACTTCTTGAGGGAAGGGTTCTCTCTCTCTCTCTCTCTCTCTCTCTCTCTCTCTCTTTCTCTGTTTCCCCATCTCTCTCTAGTGAGCACATACACCCTGTAAAAACATTTTTGAAAATTACCATTTACATTAACGCTTAAACAATGAGATATTTAGGTACAAATCTAACATAATCTGTATTAGATCTGAATGAGGAAAACTACAAAACTATGATGAAAGAAATAAAACAATTAAATAATGGGGAAATATCCCATGTTCATGACTAGGAAGACTCAATGTTTAAAATAAAATACAGTAAAAAAAAATATGGTCAAGATACAGTTCTTTTTGAGGCAATTCCAATCAAAATCCGGCAAGTTATTTTGTGGATATCAACAAAATGATTCTTCTTTTGTAAAGAATGATTTATTTCATTTTATTTGTTATTATTATTTATTTTTAAATTTGATGAGAAAGAGAGAGAGAAAGGGAAAGGGAGAAACCAAATCGTCAGGTCCGGGACTTGAACTGCTAGTCAGCCATGTTGAAGTCCAGCGCCTTAACCACCATTTCACCTGCCAGCCCTTCAACACACTGATTCTGAGGCTTATATAGAGAGGCAAAAGGCCAAGAATAGCCAATAAAATATCAAAGGAGAAGAACAAAATTGGAGGATTGACACTACCCCACCTCAAGATTTACTATAAAGCTGCAAGATTCAAGACGGTGTTTTATTGGTGAATGAACAGACAAATAGATCAATGGAATAGAACAAAGAGCACATATATAGACCCACATTTATGAGGAGTCTTCCAAAAGTTCATAGAAAATGAATGTTATGAAAGAAAAACTTTGTGGATTTGAAATTTTTTGCACCAAAATAAACTTGTAGCTTAATTCCATTTTCCATGAACTTTTTGCAGTTCCTTTATGTACAGTCAACTGATCCCTGACAAAAGAGCAAAGGCAATATATAATGATGCAATTATAGTCTTGTCAACAAATAGTGCTAGGGAGGGGGCAGCTGGTGGTGTAGGTGTTAAAATGCTAGTTTCTGACATGGCAAACTGTGGTTCAAGTCTCAGACTGAGCAGCTTGGAAATCATGACAAATAAATAAATATTCTAAAAATTGATTATATATATATATATATATATATATATATATATATATATCACACACACACACACACAAATAGTGCCATTGATTACATATATATATATATATATATATATATATATATATATATATATATCACACACACACACAAATAGTGCCAGAGCAACTGGACATCTACATGAAAAAAGAAAAAGAAAATTAAACACACACCTTACACCCTTCACAAAAATTAAAGGCAGTCATGGAGCTAAATGTATAATACAAAACTATAAAGCTGTTAGAAAATGTTTCCCTTGAAAGAAAGGAGAAAGGAGGAAGGAAGGAAGGAAAGAAGGAAGGAAGGAAGGAAGGAAGGAAGGAAGGAAGGAAGGAAGGAAGGAAAAAGAAAGAAACTTTTAAAAAAGGCTTAGCCACAGTGGTGCAGATAGTAAGATGCCACTGTGTGATATTGGAGCTATATAGGAAGGCCCAGGGTTCAAATCCTGGATTGACCTGAACATGCTGAGCACACCCATAGGCATGATCCTGGCTAACTGGAGGAGGGTAGGGCAGGGTCTGAAGTGGCAAGACCCTGTCAGGAGTTCCTATCTCTCTCTCTCCCTTCCCCCTCGCTCACCTGTTTCTTTCTCTCTGTCTTTTCATAAATGAACTTAAAATAAAACTCCTATGAGATAACATAAGAGAAAATCTAAGTGACTTTACATATGACAATGATTTTGTCTTTACTAGTTTATATATAATTTTGACACTTTATTTCTACTTAGGGCTTTACAATTTTTCCAAAATTCGTAAACTATTTTTTTAGAGTAGTTTAGGCTCACAGCAAAATCGAATGAAAAGTACAAAGTGTTCCAATATACCCCCTATCTCCATACATGGACAATCTTCCCACTATCAACACTCTGTGAATGGTAAATTTGTCACAATGAACCTATATTGCAATGACTTTTTTAAAAAAGAATGATTTTATTTAAATTTATTTATTTATTTATTTTAATTTGACCAGAGAGGGACAGAGTGAGGTTGGGAGGAGTGAGAAAAAAAGTCACCAAGTTCGGAACTTGAACTGTGGTTGGCCATGTGGGTGTCCAGCACCCTTAACCACCATGCCACCTGCTGGCCCCTGCAACAACTTTTTAAATACAGTTTCAAAGGAATAATCCCTGAAATAAACACATGATAAACTGGACTTATAAATTTGATAAACTGCTCTGTGAAAGACACTATGAAGAGAATGAAAAGATAAGCCACAGACTGGAAGAAAATAATTTCAAGAGACATATTAAATAGGAAGACATGCCGGATTTGTGAACTGAAAGAATATCA
Organism: Tupaia tana; assembly: GCA_026018925.1. Taxonomy (NCBI): domain Eukaryota; kingdom Metazoa; phylum Chordata; class Mammalia; order Scandentia; family Tupaiidae; genus Tupaia; species Tupaia tana. Next base: position 92,999,314 of record JAKSZU010000009.1, read on the forward strand.
TTATAATGTCTATACTACCCAAAATGATCTAAAGACTTAATGTAATCCATATCAAAATATAAATGGCATTCTTCACAGAAATAGAAAAAACTCAGTACTAAAATTTATATGGAACTATAAAAGACTGAATAGCCAACGTAATCTTGACCAAAAAGAACAAAGCTGGAAAATCAATACTACCTGACTTTGAAATATACAATAAAGCTATAAAAAACAAAACGAAATGAAATTTCTATAAAAATAGACACATACGCTAATGAGCCATAAGAAGGTACACAGAAATATATCTATGCACCATCACCAACTGATTTTCAGCAAAGGTGACAAGAATACACCTTGGAAATGGATAGTTACTTCAATAAATAGTACTGAGAAAACTAGATAATAACATGCAGAAGAAACCAGATCCCTATTTCTCACCATTTACAAACATCAACTCAAAATGGATTAAAGAACTAAATTTAAGACAAACCCAAACTGTAAGACTACTGAAAGAAAACACAAGAATAACATTTTACGATATTGATGTAGGCAATAATTTTTTGGATAAGACCTCAAAAGCACAGTTAAAAGCAAAAACAGACAAATGGAATGATAGCAAACTAAAATTCTTCCTCACAACAGAGGACACCATCAACACAGTGCAAGAATATTTTTTTTAAAATGGTAGAATATGGGACCAGCAGTTAGCGTAATGGCTATGTCACTGGACTCCCATGTAGTTGACCGCGGTTCGAGTCCCGGACCCGGTGTCTTAAACGCACACCGGGCTCATGTGTGTGTGCCCAAGATCCCGGAGAGGAAAATGGAGGAGAAGGGATTGTGGCGTGGCCATCCCCCCTGGGGGGTGATTTCTTGCTTTCTGTCTCTCTGTCTCTCTGGCAAGCGCACACGCTCTATAGCAAAAACCTCTCAAAAAAAATGGTAGACTATATTTGTAAACTATACATCTAACAAAGGGATAATATCCAGGGCATGTAGGGAGCCAGCAGTTAGCGTAACGGCTATGTTGTTGGACTCCCACGTAGTCGACCGCAGTTTGCGTCCCAGACCCAGTGGCTTAAAACTAACGCCGGGCGCGTTGCGTGCGTGCCCAAGATCCCGAGAGGAGAATGGAGGAGAAGGGATTGTGGTGTGACCATCCCCCCTGGGGGGTGATTTCTCACTTTCTGTCTCTATGTCTCTCTCTGTCTGTCTGGCGAGCGCACGCGCCCTATAGCGAAATCCTCTCAAAAAAAAAAAAAAAAAAATATATATATATATATATATATATCCAGGGTATGTAAGGAACTCAACTTAATAGTAATAAAACAATCCAACTGAAAAATGGGCAAAGGCTGGCTCTGTGGTGCAGCAGCACTGTGCTGCTCAAGAGAAGCTAGATTTCACATGGCGATCATGGTTCAAATCCCTGGAATGGTCAGCCGGAAATATGCCAGGCACACGTGAAAATGCCCAAGGGCCTCATGAGCTGGAGAACTGGAGAGGTGGATTGTGTCATGACCAGATCCTCTGGAGGGTGCTCATCCCCTCTTTTTCTCACTCTCTTGTGTGCACGCACATGGTCTATCTTAATTTTTTAAAAAGAAGAAGAATTTTAAAAACTAAGCAAAAAGACCTGAATAGACATTTCTCAAAAGACATACAAATGCCCAACATGTATGTGTAAAAAATGTTCAACTTCATTAGTCATCAGGAAAATGTGAATCAAAACCACAATGAGATATCACATTAACCCAATAAGAATGACTATTATTCAAAAAACAACAAATAAAAAAATGCCAGTATGAATATGGAAAAATGGGAACCCTTATATATTGTTGATGTACAGTCATTATAAAAAAAAGTATGGAGGGTTTTTTAAAAAAATTAAAAGTAGAGCTACCATTGGGGCAAGAAGTTGGCATAATGGCTATGTCGTTGGACTCCTATGTAGTCGACCATGGTTCGAGTCCCAGACTCGGTGGCTTGAACTCACACCAGGCACGTGTGTGTGTGTGTGTGTGTGTGTGTGTGCCCAAGATCCCAAGAGCAGAACGGAGGAGAAGGGATTATTGTGGCGTGGCCATCCCCCCTGGGGGTTGATTTCTCACTTTCTGTCTCTCTGTCTCTCTCTGTCTTTCTGGCGAGCATGCGCGCCCTATAGCAAAACCTCTCAAAAAAAAAAAAAAAAAAAAGTAGAGCTACCATCATCCAGCAATTCTATTACTGGGATATATACAAAGGGAATAAAATAAGTATGTTAAAAAGATATCTGCATTCCTACATTTATAGCAACCCATTCACAATAGCCAAGGTGTAAAATCAACCTAAGTGTTCATCAATGGCTACATGGATAAAGAAAATGTAATGTATTTGCACAATGGGGTATTTGACGAAAAACATGAAATCTTGTCACTTGCAGCAATATGAATGAACCTAGAGAATATTACATTAAATGAAATAACATAGGCACAAAAAGGCAAATACTACACAATGTCAGTCATTTGTGGAATCTAAAAAAGCTAATATCATAGATATACAGAGTAGAATAATGGTTACTAGAGACTGGAAATGGTAGGGGGAAGGGATATGGGAAGAGATTGGTCAACAGGTATAAAATTATAGCAATGAAGGTAAAACAATGTCTGCTGTTCTATTGCAGAGTGATATCTATAGTTAAAATATTGTATTTTTCATTGTTCAAAATAGCTAGCAGAGGACTTTGAATGTTCTCACACAAAGGAAGTGATAAATATTTGACATGGTGGATATGTTAAATTCCTTTATCATTATACGATGTACATATGTATGAAAACATTCCATGAACATGTCCAATTATGTGAAAAGTAAAAATAAAACAAATAAAAGACATATCTAATAAAGAACTGTTACCTAAAATATGCAAAGAGGTCTTAAAATTGAATTAAAAAATACCTGGTTTTAAAATGGTCAAGAGACCTGAAGAGACTTCATTAAAGAAGACATACAGATGGCAAATACATCTATGAAAAGATGTTCAACATCAAATGCCATCAGGGAATTGTAAGTTAAAACAACTTTGAGATGCCACTATATACCACTTACAATGGTCAAAATCCAGAATACTGATAGCACTGAAGGCTGACAAGGATGTGGAATGACATGAACATTCATTCATTGCTGGTGGAAATACAAACTGGTATAGCCACTTTGGAAGACAGTTTGGCAGTTTCTCACAAAACTAAACATATTGTTACCATATGACCCAGAAAGTGTGCTTTTTAGTATTCACCTAAATTAATTGAAAACTTATGTCTACACAAAATATGCACATGGATGTTTATATCAGCTTTATTCATAATTGTCAAAACTTGGAAAAAAACAAAATGTTCATCAGTAGGTGAATGGATAGTTATATTGTGGTATATCCTGGCAATGGAATATTATTCAGTGCTAAAAAGAAATGACATATCAAGCCATGAGGAGGCACAGAACCTTAAATGCACATTACTAAGTGAAAGAAGTCAATCTGAAAAGGCCACAAACTATATGATATGACATTCTTGGGACCAGCAGATAGGGTAATGGCTATGTCACTGGACTCACATGCAGTCGACAGTGGTTGAGTCCTGGACCTGGTGGCTTAAACTCATGCGGGCACATGTGTGTGTGTCTCCAAGATCCCAGGAAGAGAATGGAGGAGAAGGGATTGTGGCATGGCCATCCGCCCTGGGAGGGTGATTTCTTGCTTTCTGTCTCTCTGTCTCTCTCTGTCTTTCTGGTGAGCGCACGTGCCCTATAGCTAAAAACAAAACAAAACAAAACAAAAAACATCTCTCAAAAAAAGAGTAATGTGACATTCCATGGAAAGCAAAACCAGGAACAATAAAAATATCAGTGGTTGCCTGGTGTTAGTGGGGACAGAGAGATTAATTGGCAGAGCACAGAGAATTTTTTAGGCTGATAAAATTATTCTGTCTGATAACACAATAGTGGATACAAGTCAATATACATTTGTCAAAAACCTATAAACTGTATAATACCAAGAATTAACCCTAATGTAAACGATGAACTTTCAGTGATAATGGTGTGTTATTGTAGGTATAAACAAATGGAATAAAATTAAGAACTTAGAAATAAATTCATACATCTAATGCACAACGTATCTTTTTAGAGTGCCAACATCATCCAATGGGAAAAGAACAGTCTCTTCACATGGAGCTGAGACAACTGGATAGCCACATGCTAAAGAATAAAGCTGAATTCCTACTTTACACTAACATACAAAAAAATGGATCAAAAATCAAAACATAAGAGCTAACTATAAAATTTTTAGAAGCAAGCATAAGGGTTGATCATCATGACTAGATTTGGCAATGGTTCCCTAAATATGATGTCAAAAGCATAAGCAACAACAAAGGTAATAGATAAACCTGACATTATATAAATTTGAAATTTGTATATTAGTAGACATTATTAGAAGAGTGAAAGGACAACTTACAGAGTGGGATAAAATATTTGTAAATCATATATCTGATAAAGGTCTAGTATCCAGAACATATGTATAAAAAACAATTAATTACAACTCAACAATAAAAAGACAAATTACCTAATTACAAATGGGCAAAGGATTTGAATAGACATTTCTTCAAAGAAAATATACAAATGGCGGGACCAGCAGTTAGCGTAATGACTATGTCGCTGGACTCCCATGTAGTCAACCGCGGTTCGAGTCCCAGACCCAGGGGCTTAAGCTCACGCAGGGCACGTGTGCATGCATGCCCAAGATCCCGAGAGGAGAATGGAGGAGAAAGGATTGCGGCATGGCCATCCCCCCTGGGGGTTGATTTCTCACTTTCTGTCTCTCTGTCTCTCTCTGTCTTTCTGGCGAGCGCATGCGCCCTATAGCAAAAACCTCCCCCCCCAAAAAAAATATATACACACACAAAAGGCCAACTAACACATCAAAAGATGTTTAGTTTAACCTCATGATTCATTAAAGAAATACAAATTGAAAGTATAATGAGATCCCACTTCACAGCTATTGGGATAGTTAAAGTGAAAATGACACTTGATAACAAGCTGTCTTAGTCTCTTGTGTTGCTATAACACAAATACTTGAGGCTGGATGATTTACTTAAAAACAAAAAACAAAAAACAACCAAAAAAACCCACAGGTTTTGGGCCGGCAAATGGTATGGTGGTTAAGGGTGCTGGACTCCCACATGGCCGACTGCAGTTCAAGTCCCAGACCTGGCAGCTTGCTTTCTCATTTTCTCACTTTCTCTCTCTCTCTTTCTCACTCTGTCCCTCTCTGATCAAATTAAAAGAAAGAAAGAAAGAAAGAAAGAAAGAAAGAAAGAAAGAAAGAAAGAAAGAAAGAAAGAAAGAAAGAGGGAGGGAGGGAGGGAGGGAGGAAGGAAGGAAGGAAATAACTCTTAAAAATAAACAGGTTTTTTGGGGCCGGCAGGTGGCATAGTGGCTGAAGTGCTGGACTCTTACACAGTAAACTGCAGTGACCCGGCAGCTTGCTTTCTCTCTGTCTCTTTCTCTCTCGTGAGCACATGTGACCTATAGCAAATTAAAATAATAGCAATAAATAAAATTAAATAATTATTTTAAAACAAAACAGGTTAATTTGGTCCATGATTCTGGTGGCTTGGAAGTCCAAAGTCATGGGGCCTGCATCTGGTGCTATCAATACATGACAACATGGCTGACAGAAGCAGAAAGGAAGGTGAGCCTTTGCAAAGAGAGAGACAGAGAAACGCAGGCACGCAACTTCCTTTGTTTTTTAATTGCCAGAGGATACATGTGTTCAACAGAGAGAAAGCTTTTGTGTGTCAAAAATCAGTTGAGCATATTTTGTGGGTCAATTTCTGCAGTCTCTGTTCTTTTCCACTGATCTATATAACTCTCTCTCCAATGATACCACATAATCTTACCACTGGTTAGAGTGATTTTCTCTCACTTTACTCTCCTTTTTCAAGATTGTTTTAGCTATTCTTAGGGCCTACAGCCTTTCCACATAAATTTTGGAATAAAGTTGTCTATGTCTACAAAAAATCTTGTGGGATTTTGATAGGAATTGCATTAAATCTATAAATCAATTAGGGAAGAATTGACATTTCACTATGCTGAGTCTTCCAATTCATGAATATAGTGTATCTCTCTATTTGGTTGTATCTCTCTGTGTGTCTTCTTTGATTTCTTTCTTGAGTATTCAGCACAGAGATTCTGTACAAGCTTATACATAGGTATGTTATTTGGAACGGTATATGGCATTATGCATTTTAAGTCTTGTTCCCATGTGGTCAATCCTAGTACATAGAAATGCAATAGTCTTTTCTGTGTTGTTCTTGTATAGTGCAATTCTACTGAACTCATTTATTCTAAGTGATTTTGTGTAGATTACTTGGGATTTTCTATGTAGATAATTATGTCATCTGCAAATACGCACAGTTTTATTTCTTCCTTCCCAATTTTATGCCTGTTTTTTCTTTTTCTTATCTTATTGCACTGGCTAGAAATCCCAGTGGTAAGAAAAAAAAGTGTAAGAGTAGATATCTTTGTCTTTTGCCTGATCTCCACAAGAAAGCCATCGGTCTTCCACCATTGGGTTTAATGTTAACCATAGGATGATTTTTGTTTGTTTTTTAAGTTTACTTATTTCTCCTGAGACAGAGCAAGCAAGAACCAACCCCCCTCCACCCCAACAGAGTCTTAACACTACAATCCTCTTCAGCCTCAGTTAACCTCAGAACTCAAACCTGGGACCTTCTCATGTGGGTCCAGCATTGAGAGTATTGTGCTACTGCTGAGTCACCATCCAGTCCACTTTGTTTTTTGTTTTTATTTTAGAATTTTTGTTTTTTTGGCCTTATTGGTAGAGATTCTTTACTAAGTTGAGTAAGTTTCCTCTTTCTAGTTTTCTAAGAGTTTCCATCATGTATGGATAGTGTTAGATTTAGCCAAATAATTTTGTTGAGTCAATTGATATGATCATGCAATTTTTTAGCCTGTTCATGCAGTAGATTACATTGATTTTTAAAAAACAGAGCAAGCCTTGCATAAACCCTCACTAGAGGGTTTACAAATAAACTCTCCCTAGAATAAATCCTCACTAGAATAAAATATCCACTTGATCATGGTATATAATTCTTTTTTTTAATTGCCAGAGGGTGCGTGCACTCTCCAGAGAGAAAGAGAGAGAGAGAAAACTCCCCAATGGGATGTAGTCATGCCACAATCATTTTTCTTCCATTTCTTCATTGCATCCCCATTGGGGCACACACACAGACATGCCTGGTCAATTTTTCAAGCTGCTGGGGCTGGGAATAAAACAGCGTTAGCCATGTGGAATCTGGTTCTCTATACACAGCACTAACCATTATGCTATGAGGCCAGCCCAACCAAACTGCTTTTAAAAAACAGTTCATTCATTTTATTCATAATAAAGAGCATGTGCATGCATGTGTGTGCATGTGGAAGACTGAGAGAAATTAGAAGCACACTCAACAAGGTCTCATCATGCTGCAATTCCAGCCCTCTGGCTCATCAAGGTCTTGGACACACATGCCTGGTATGCTCCAGGTCAATCAGCCCAGAGATTTGAACCTGTGGTCAATCTATGTGGCTTCCAGCACTGCAATTCTGTACACTGACTATGCCACCAAAGGTGGGCCCCAGCTTTTTATAACAAACTGGATCTTGCAGGAACTTAATTAGTGAAACTTTTTCTGGAGATAATATTTGTATTCATGAAAAATTTGCCCCTATGTTCCAATCACCTCCCACTAGATGCTACCTCCCAACACTACCTCTTTGGGTGTCAAGAAATAGCATAAGTTGGGGGGAGGCACTCAAACCATATGACAAGTATTAAGGAAGTGGAGAGATGGTACAGCTACTTCGAAAAACAAGTCTGGCAGTTTTTTCAAAAGGTTAAACATAGAGTTACTAGATGATCCAGAAACTCTACTAGTAGGATCCAAGAGAATTGGAGCAACATATATCCACACAAAAACCTGTCAGTTCAAAGCCTATCAACCAATGAGTGGGAAAACAAATTTTAGTATATCTATACAATTAAATATCTTTCTGCAAAAAAGGGAAATCATCAATTAATACAACTTAAAACATAAATCTCAAAAACCTTATGCTAAGTTAAAGAATCCATTATAAAAGAATATGTATTGTATAATATCATTTATATGAAATGTCCAAAAGAGTCAAATCCAGAAGGTAGATTGCTTAATACTGAGGAAGGGGAAGTAAGGAAGCTGAGGGATTGGAGGTCATGGCTAAAGAGTATAATGTGTATTTTAAGTGGTAATGAAAATGTTCTAAAGTTGATTGCTATGATAACTGCACAACTTTTTAAATATAATTAAAAAACAATGAATTGTACACTCTAAATGGCTGAACTTTATGGTATATAAGTTGCATTTTGATAGAGCTGTTAAAATATTTTAATTAAAACAAGTCTACATTTTTTCTATAAATCTATTCATGAAATATATTAGCTCTGACTCTTACTCTTGTACAGGTAACAAATGTCTGTGTATTAAATTTGATCAGGATAAGTAGCCCCTCTCTGGGGAGGGGGCACTCGGTTGACATCAACCTTGAAAAGGTGAACAGAGCTGTCCCGTGGGTAGAGCTGACAGGCTCAGGTTGCACAGTGGGAAGGGGAGAGACCATCTGAGTGGGAACTCCATCACCAATACTCTTCCCAATCCTCTGGAGACTTATAGACCTCTCCATACTACAACCAAAACCCAGAGTTTTCTTTTCCATCCTTGATAAACTTATTCCCCCTAGTGGTACATTCTAGTTTGGTGGTTGTCCAACTCTTACATCCCCCCACCCTTTTTTCCCCTTTGTCCAGTCCCTGGATTTTGAAAGTTTGTGACTAATCTGCAACTCACAGCCTTCAGACTCTGCAGCTGGGGTAATTTGCAGTCAGGAAATCAATTTTACCTTCCTAGCTGTGTCCTTGGCAAGTCATTTAATTGCTTTGAGCCTCAGTTTCCTCATTTGCAAAGTGAAAATAACAATTCCTACTTACATGATTGTCTTGAAGATTCATTGAGATAATATATTTAAAAGTGTCTGCTGAATTGTTTTCAGTATCTTGTTCTATGTCAGGTGAAACTATTCTGTTTATCCATTAACAACTAGCTTCCTTTAGACAGAAATTAGGAAACAAAGAAAGAAGCAGAGAGCAGAGAAAAGGCTGGGTTATATTCACAAGCTCATGCCTATGTATAGCACAACCAGGAATGTTGCTACCCAGCTCCCCACTGTGTAGTTTGGGGGCCGCCCAATGAATAACTTATGCAAAATAATGTGTCCCCTTGTCTCCACTTGTCCCCATTGCTGCCCAGCAATGACCCTTCTCAGCCACGTGAATGATGGACGAAGCAAGCCAGCAACTGTTGTTCCCTGAATGCCCTTCTCCTAACGTCAAGGACCTTTATTGTTCCTAGCAACCATAGTGAGTTGAGAAGGAAGGCTTCATGAGGAAATTACTGCCAGGCCATGAGGATTACCTATCCTGGTTTGGGCTGGCCAGTCCATGAGCCAGCAAGGGCTCAGGCTAAACTGTTTGGCTACTTGGGGACTCAGATTAAGGCATGGAGAGAAGGAGGTTGAAAACACTCAGTTACAGTGAGGCTCTGAGATTATCAGTGATTTGTAGCTCGCTATGCTCTCTGGGGACATCTTTGGAGCTTTCTGGGCTTAAGTCTGCTGCTGGGTCCTGGAATGCAGCCTGCCCTCACTTCCCACCCCCACCAGACAAACATTCCTAAGCCACTGTAGAAACCCCGGTCCCTATTCAAAATCAGCTCCAATGTCACCGTGAGCAGGAAGTTTTCTCTGGAGCCCCTCCCCCCCACCACTGCCAGATGTGAGCATCTCTCCTCTTCAGCTCTTCCAGCTCTTTGTGGTTCACCTCCCAAGGCATTTATCACATTCTGTCATGTGTGACTCTTATTTATGTGTTTGTCTTATCCCTCCTTTTCTACTTAGTCAGGAACTGAGGCCAAGTCATCTTGTATGCACCCCTCTGCCACAGTGCCTGATACAAAGTTAAGAGTTCTTTGATTGAGTCAACAAATATTTACTGATCACCAACTCTTGGTACCTTCCTGAGTACTCAGGACCTCTGCTCAGAACACCTCAAATTCCCTGTGCCTGATATCTGTCTCTAGGGCTTGCCTTTCCCACCTTACCTAGGGCAAGGCAATAGGCAGGGGGTGGGTCTCTAAGAGGGAAGTAACTGGCTCTCCTCCCTTCCTCTGGGGAGTTATAAAAGTTACAGCTGTTGGGGCACATTCTGGCTCCAGAATGACCCTTGTAGCTCAGGCTAGCCTGCCCCAATCCTAGCCCATACCAGATCTCCTTGGGGAGCTGTACCCTAGGGCAACCAATGAGGCACAGAGTTTTTCTCCTAATTCCAAAATATGCACCCCCCACCGCCCAGCTGGCCTTGTGCTTCTACCACCAGGGGCTACTGAATGTTTGCTCACACATTGTACCAGAAGGATACAAACAATGAATTGCATGCCCAGAGAGTATCTGCTTTCTGGAAGCATCCAATCTAAGAAAACTCAAAACTTCTGTCCCATGGCCTGATTTGGTGGTTTAGGAGGATGGCAAACCCACTGCTTATTACCACCAGAGGCCCAAGGAAGTGAGCAATGGTCCCCAGATTGAGCTGGAAAAAAAGCAGAACTATCTCTTGCTGGATGCAAGGACCCTTACTCACGCTGGCAACATGGCTGCATTCTTGGGAATATCACCATTGAATGGAGTGTGAGGCAGTGCCGAGAACAGTGGAGTAAGAGTCAGGGCTGCACTTGTATCCCAGTTCAGCTCCTTATTCGCTGTGTAACTTTAAGCAGATGCTCCCTCCTTACTGAGCCCCAGTCTCCTCCTCTATAAAATGGGGTTAATAATCCACTCAGAACTCTCAGAATCAGACAGCACTCTAACCATCAGCCAGGACCCTGCTGGAATATAGCTTAGAGTATATGAAAGCAAAGAAGATAGATAACACTTCTTTATATACTTTGAAGAAATCACTGTTTAGGGCCTACCCTGTAGCCAAGTGATTAAGGGAGTCAGATCCCATATGGCCAACTGCAGCTCAAATCTCAGTAAGTACCCACCCCCTGTGGCTTGAATATCACACTTGGTGCATGTGCATGTGTGTCCCAAATCCCAAAGGGTGGAGAAATGGAGGAGAAGGGATTGTGGTATGACCATGTTCCATTGGGGGTGCTTTCTCTTTCTCTCTCTCTATCTCTCTCCCTGTCTCTCTGGCAAGCACACATACCCTCTGGCAATGTTTTAAAAATGCTGTTCAGATGGACCAGCAGATGATGTAATGGTTATGTCACTGGATTCCCATGTAATTGACCACAGTTTGAGTCCCGGACCCAGCGGCTTAAAACTCACACTGGCCATGTGTGTGTGCATGCCTAAGAGAAAGAAGGAGAAGGGATTGCGGTGTGGCCATCCCCCCGGGGGTGATTTCTCACATTCTGTCTCTCTGGTGAGCACACACACCTTATAGCAAAAAATCTCTCTATCTCTCTAAAAAAATGCTGTTTAGAAAGCTTGTGTTAAATACATTAATTAATTTAAAAAAAAAGAAAAGAAAAGAAAAAAAACGCTGAATATGAAGAAAAAAAAAAGAAGAAGAAGAAGAGTCCTGTTGGGCCAAAAGGTGAGACAGTGAACTCCTGTATGGTCAACCACGGTTCAAGTCCCAGATCCGGTGGCTTCAAACTCATACCAGGCACATGTGCATGGCATATTCAAAATTCCAAGAGAAGAAATTGTGGCATGGCCCTTCCACTGGGGGGTGATTTCTCAGTTTCCCTCTCACTGTCTCTGTCTCTCTCTGATGAGCTTATGTACCATACGGTAAAAGCCTTAAAGAAAATAAAAGGTCCCAGGAGTCAGCAGGTGGCGTGGTGGTTAAGGGCACTGGACTTCCACATGGCCAACTGCAATTTGAGTCCTGGACCTGGTGGCTTGCTTTCTCTCTCTCTCTCTCTCCCCCTGTCCCTCTCTGATCAAATTAAAATAAATAAATAAATAAAGTTAAATAAAATAATTCCTTAAACAAAAAAAAAAAAAGGTCTCATCAGCCTAACAATGATGGCACATGCTGTTAACAACACTGTGCTCCACAAGCTGAGACCACAAATGAGTGTGGTGGTGTGTGCCTATAGTCTCAGTGGGCTGGGAGGCTAAAGCAGGAAGATCACAACATGACAGGACTCCATCCTAAAAAAATTTTTAATTGGGACCAGCAGTTAGCGTAATGGCTATGTCGCTGGACTCCCATGTAGTCGACCGTGGTTCGAGTCCCAGACCCGGTGGCTTAAACTCACGCCAGGCACGTGTGCGTATGTGCTCAAGATCCCAAGAGGAGAATGGAGGAGAGAGGATTGCGGCATGGCCATCCCCCCTGGGGGGTGATTTCTGACTTTCTATCTCTCTATCTCTCTCTGTCTTTCTGGCGAGCTCACACGCCCTATAGCAAAAACCTCTCAAAAATTTTTTAATTAAAAAAGGAAGGTCCTATCACTCATACTGATAGGAAATCTCAGAGATTTTCTTGTCTAACCAACCTCTGAGGCCCAGAGAGGGTAAGGTCTGCCTCAGGTCACCCAAATGTCACAGTGCCAGAGGCAAAGCCCTATATATAACAAGCACCACCAAAACTGCCTTTCATTTTGAATGGACCTGAGGCTTTGCTGGCCCCAGGACCCAAAACTCAAGGCCACTGCTTCTGAGTATTTTCTTTCTTTCTTTTTTTTTTTGGAGAGGTTTTTTGCTATAGGGCGCGTGCGCTCGCCAGACAGACAGAGAGAGACATAGAGACAGAAAGCGAGAAATCACCCCCCAGGGAGGATGGTCACGCCGCAATCCCTTCTCCTCCATTCTCCTCTCGGGATCTTGGGCACGCACGCACACGCGCCCGGCGTGAGTTGTAAGCCACTGGGTCCGAGATGCGAACCGCAGTCGACTACGTGGGAGTCCAGCGACATAGCCATTACGCTAACTGCTGGTTCCCCTGAGTATTTTCTAATCTAAGAATAATCCATCAACAATAAATCCGCATCCTTTTCCTCACTTAACTGTACGAAAGATAAAAGGTGACCAACAAGATCGAGCCTCTATGGCACAGTTGGTAGCGTAGTGAACCACAGGGCTGAAAGCCACATGTTCACTTCAGCTTGAGTCCCCCATCCAGCTGGCCTGAAACACCAGGCATGTGTGCATATGCCCAGGATCCTGGTAAGCCGGATGACACGGATGAAGGGCATTATGGCATGACGAAGTCCTGTGGAGGGTGCTTTATTCTCTTTTCCCACTCTCCTACCCCACTATGTGCACATACATGTGCTCTATCATGAATAATTTTTAAAAGGTGACCAACAAGAGAATACTTCTGGGGATGATAGAAATGTTCATTATCTTGATTATGCATACATATGATGAAACTCATCAACCTGTATACTTAAAATATATGTCATTTAGTAGATGCCAATTTTACCTCAATCACATAAAAATAAAAAGAGGGGGAAGACCCAAATGTTGAGCTGAGACAGAGCTTAGTAGGGCTGAGTATCACCAACAGTGGCCTCCAAGTAGCTTTGTTGTTTAAGGTCAGCATTCTGTCTCCCCAATTCATAGATGCACCACAGGTAACTTTCTTAGAAGTTGTCATATCTGGGGCCTCCTGGATCCCTGGGGTTCCCCTCTGCTGCTCAGTTGCTGCAGAGTATGCTGCATGAGCAGTTCCTTAGGCTGTGTCTTGCTCTTTGGCACCCATGAGGTACTTCAGGGCAAGCCAGGGACAGGTGTAGACTAACTTTTCCTTTTGAAAAAGAATTGCTTATTTAATTTCATTTATTATTACTATTATTTGTTTTAATTTGCTACAGGGCACATGTGTTCACCAGAGAAAGAGAGAAAGAGGGAAAGTGACAACAAGCCACCAGGTCTGAGACTTGAACTGCAGTTGGCCATGTGAGAATCCAGTGCCTTAACCACCATGCCATCTGCTGGCCCCAGAACTAACTTTTCTAACTTCCTTCTCCCTAAGAATTCATAGGAAACCTGCAGCCTGATTTGAACGAAAACTCGTGAAATTTAGGACTCAATAAAACAGAATAATTTAAGTCATTCAAGAGATTTCCATCTCCTCCCTGTAGAACCATCCTACTCCAAACTTCTTCATTTTCTCTCACCTCATGGTTCCCAAAGGGAACACATATGTAGTGCCCAAGTTTAGCTTCCAAATCACAGAGCTGATTTGGTCTTCACATTTTGTTTTGTTTTGTTTTTGCTTCCTTAGTTCAATAAACACTTTTTGTAAAAGAGAATCCTTTTTCTTATATTTTACTTATTTAACGTGCTATAGGGTGTGTGCACTCACCAGATACAGAGAGAAAGAGAGACAGAGAGAGAGGGAAAGTGAGAAAGCACCCCTAGGAAGATGATCATTCCACAATTTCTTCTCCTCCATTCCTCTTGCGATTTTGTGCAAGCATACACACATGCCTGGCATGTTTTTTAGCTGCTAGGCTCAGGACTAACCATGTAGCTGGCTGTGTGAGATCCAGTACCCTAACCACCATACCACTGCCTGGCCCAATAAACATTTCTTGAGAGTTTACCATGTGCAGGGCTGGGCCCTATGTGAAACAAAGATGTCTGAGCTACTATGACTTCCACACAAACTCTCAGCCTTGTCAAGAAGATAGGCATACTTGGATGCAAATAACTCTTGTGTTGGACAAAAAGTAATACATACCATAAAGACCTTCCAAGTGCTGAGCTGGCCCCATGGCCTAGTGGTTAAGGGAACCAGATCCCACATGGCCTATCATGGTTCAAATGCTTGGCCCCAGTAGCTTGAAAGAACACAAGTGTGTATATGCATGTGTGCTCCAAATCCCAACAGGATAAAGACTGGAGAAGGGATTGCAGTGTAACCAAACTCTGTGTGTAGTGTTGAGGGGGAGGGTTCTCTCTCTCTCATGAGAACATGGGCTCCCTGGCAATATTTTTTAAGAAAGAATCTCCAAGTGTTGCAGCACTGTAAAAAGGAGTAGGCCCAAACTAGGTGGACTACAGTGCAGGAAGCTACATGGCTAACTGCAGGTTCAGATCCCCAGCTCAGTTGACCTGACACAGGTCATGCATGCATGCCAAGATCCTAAGGAGCTGGAGGGATCCAGTCATCTTAACCACCATACCACTGGCTGGCCCAATAAATACTTTTTGAGAGTGGAGAAAGAAGGAGATGATGTGTCCACAAGCTGTTGAGGGTGCTTCTCTCTCTCTTTCTCTCTCGTATACATATATGCAGAAGCTCTCTATAATGAATAAAATAAACTTTTAAAAAAGGAATGCTCACTTCTTCCCAAGGGCATCAAGGGGAACCTTTGCAGAGTAGGTACCAGTGAACTGAGCCCAAAAGGATGGGTCATTTTCCGTTACCAAAAAGAAATGGCATTTGGATAGTGTTTCACATTTTACAAAGGGTTTTTCATATTATTCTGTCTCATCGGCACAGTCATTTGACAAGGTAGGTGGGTTGTTTAATTAGTTGCATTTGATAGAACAATGAGCCTGATAGGTATGCCAATAAACACAAGGCTTCGGATTCCAACTAATATACTACTCCATGAAGCTGCTTAATAGGCAGATGTGGGAGGAACAAGGAGGTCATAAAGCCAGGAGTGTTTGGGACAAAAAGTGATGTGTACCATCACTATGGTAGATATTTTGGTCTGCAGGAAAATGAGGATTGTGTAAGGAAGTGATGGATCATGAATGGAAAGGCTGCTTGAGACTGGCTTCTTGGAAGCTTGAAGTGCCAGGGTAAGAATCTATATATTCATTTATTAACGATGTATGTTTTATAAGAATTGGGTTAAGATCAGTGACTGAAGAAGAGATGGGGACAAAAATAGTGATGTATACTCTATAATAGAGAGCAAAAAATTGGAGGACATAAAAGCAGTGAAGGTACTTAACGAGAATAGGACAGTGTGGAATGGGGGAAGTGAAGAGAAGAGGATAGAGAAAGATAACAAGTGAACAACAGAGAGGCAGGACATTAGTGAGAAACAGATATGGCTTATTAACTGTTGATGTTGACATGTATAGTATTCTCAACTGGATTTGTCTGAGAAGTATTTCATGATGGGCAAAGTATTTGTACAAGCAAAATGAGAAATAGCAATTGACTGTTTTAAAAAATAATTAGAATAATAATAATAATGACTGGGGAAAACATAGAAAAGATATTGAATGTTAAAGTGGGGAGATTAATGTCTCTGTACTGACTGACATGCATGGCATTCCCTTTTGAAAAAGCAATGTAATACACTGTAAAGTTATATGTAATTCAATGTAATATAAAGAAAAATATGATGACAATAAAAAATTTTTAAAAAAAGAATTAAAAAAAAATAGTGATGTATAAAGAGCTGCCTTTGCTTTAATTTTAGGCCCCCAACAAAACAAGCCAAAAACATTAAGGCAACGCAGGTTCCTCTTTTCAGTCATAAGTAGATTTCCAGAGAAGGCACATGGAGACGCTTATCCAGGTTAAACAACAAAAGCCATTTCCTTCTGAGCAGCTTGCTTTTCAGCTCCCAAGGAAGGGGCAGCAGGGTCAGGGAGCAGAAGGCAGTGAAAGAGAGTAGGAGATAAAGGGAGGGCCAAGAAGGGAAGTGAGGCTCCAGGCCACATCCTGACAGCCAACCAGGCCCAGCCTGAAGCTCTCTAGAGATGCTCTGGCCAGTTTCCCACTAGGACAAATTCAACTTTAATCAATCTGTTTTCCCCTTAAGTTCACTGTTATTGCAGGCAAGAGAAAGCCCCTGTGCTGAGACCTTTTGTTAGTTGTTCAAGCTGCAGCAGTGGCAACACACACGAGGTAGGAAAAGGCAAGCTCCTACAGAGGCAGTGAAAAGCACATGGGAGTTTGGAAACCCGAGGCAAGCCCTCCTGGTTTCTGGCCCTTCCTCGCTGGGTGATCCTGGACAAGTTACTGAGCTTCTCTGTGCCACAGCTTCTTAGGGTGTCAAATGATACCTACTGAGATGGGCGTGAGAATTATAAAACCTGGGTAATGGTAGGAACTAAGTAAAAGCAAGGTTCCTCGGTTCTGTCTTACCATGCCCGGCATGGCCTGCCAGGAAATGCTGGTGATACAATGGAACAAGGAGGGTCTTAAAAGTAGGAGACAGGCCTAGAGTTGATCTCTCTCTCTTATTTGCTTATTTATCTATTTATCTGTGTTCCCCCCCCCCCTTGGGGAGTGTGAACTTGCCAGAGAGAGAGAGAGAAACAGAGACAATGAGAGGGAAAATGAGAAATCACCCCCAGGGGGATGGCCATGCTGCAATTCCTTCACCTCCATTCTCCTCCCAGGATCTTGGGCATGCACACACACGCACCTAGCATGAGTTTCAAGCCACCAGGTTCGGGACTTGAACCATCATTGGAGAACAGTGACATAACCACTATGCCACTTGCTGGCCCCTAGAGTAGATCTCTTTAGGTCAAAAATTGTTGTCTCTGTCTGTCTGGTGAGCGCACGCGCCCTATAGCAAACATCTCTCCAAAAAAAAAGAAAAAAAATTGTTTATTATGCTCCCCACACAACACTTTAGGAGGATATGAGCTGGGTAGCGTGGAGCGAAAGGAGAAAAGATTAGAAAACTCCTTTCTGGGAGATCCAGGCTGGGCTTGGGAGGTGAACTATTGAGCTGCAGAGACTCTTCCGCAGAAGAGTAATCTTAGGTTTAAGCACTACTGTTTCTGTCTTAAATTTTGGCAATGAAAGCATTAGAGGATGCTAATGAGGAAATAACATCTAGTCAGTGGCCCAGTTATCTGTGCCCATAGGATAAGTACAATTACTCAAAAGAGGGGAAAGAAAAAATCTATTCTAGGCTTTCCTTGCTTTCACCAGAGAGCATCAGAGATCCAGAATCAGTAAGGCCCCCAAAACTAAAAGCTGGTAATTAGTGTCACACAGCCCTTCTAGTACCTCCTCTTCTAGAGTTCTTCATAGAAGAGCAACTCACACTAAGGCAGTATGTCCTAATCACTGGTCACTTACAGGCCACCTCCCTGATTTTTATCATATCCACATATCCCCGAACTACTACTTAATTAATGTTTTTCTTTCCATCTTTCATACCGTTACTTAAAAAACTGTGTATCATTTATGTAAATGGAAATCATTACTACATGACACAAATCAACAGAAAGCATAAAAAACAAATGCATTGTTACCAAAATAATAATAGACATTTGTGCCTCATTCAAAAATATGAGATGTACTCCCACTACCAAGGAAACATGGGCTCACTTTGGAAAGCTGGCCCTAAAGAACAAGATCACTTGCCCCAAGGGTGCAGATCCGGTAGCACAGCTACTACCCAGATAGGGACCCAGGTTGAAGCAGGAGAGTCCGGATGAACAGCTGATTTGGAACATGATTTCTCTAGGTCTGGCCCTGTAAATTCTTCCCAAATAGCAGAAAGTCAGATGGTACTCACCCCCCAGAGACAGATTGGGAGGTGGGCCAGAAGGAAGTCAGGCGTTGGGCCAGCCACAATGCCTTGGCTCTTAGTGGTTCAGCCTGCTTTCACTACACTCAAGACATATGTTTATTAATATGTTACTGACTGTAGTTTTTGCAATGAGTTTCTCCTTGCTCTCCTGTAGTATTTTATAAATTCCCTGCTAAGAATGCTAGATGTCTCAGGAGTCCGAAGCAGAAGGATCTGGGTCTGATCCCCACATGAATTAACATACAGTATTCCCTAGGCAATGTGGTATAGTGTGGATAGTGGGGATCAGTGGAAGGACCCCAAGAAGATGAAACTAAAGAGTTATGTCTACTACAGTCTGAATTTTGGTATCCTCCTGCAATTAACTTGTTGGAACCTCATACCCAATGTGATAGTATTAAGAGATAAGACCTTTAGGAAGTGATTAGGTCATAAAGGCTCTGTTCTCATGAAAGGATTAGTGCTCTGAAAAAGAGGCTCGAGGGAAGTGAGCCTGTTTATTCTTTCTGTCATAAGAGGACATAGAAAGAGACATCTGTGAAGAAAAGACACTCACAAGACACTGAATTCGCCAGTGCCCTGATTTTAGGTTTTCCAGCCTCCAAAGCTGTGAGCAATAAATCTCTATTGTTTATAAACTACCCAGGGTTTTAGTCTCTTTTTCTGTCACTAACAACTGAATACCATACTGGATAATTTATAAAGAATAGAGATTCATTTAGCTCACAGTTTTAGAGGGTCAAGGTCAAGAGGCTACATCTGGTGAGAGTCTTCATGTTGGTGAGGACTCTGCAGAGTCCCACGGTAGTGCAGGGCAAGGGAAGACTTAGTGAAATTCTGTGTCTGCAACTGTCTATGTTCACTCTTCTTTTAAAGCTACCAGGAGTCAATCATGAGGGCCCCACCCTGATGACCTCATTCAATGCCCTGACACCCCTAAGGTCCCACCTCAACACCATAATCAGATTAAGTTTCCACCTTCTCAGCACTGTTACAGTTGCTCACCAATTTTTTTGAGAGGTTTTTGCTACAGGGGGCATGTGCTCGCCAGAAAGACAGAGAGAAACAGAGAGACAGAAAGCGAGAAATCACCCCCCCCCCCCCAGGGAAATGGCCACGGCGCAATCCCTTCTCCTCCATTCTCCTCTCAGGATCTTGGGCACGCACACACATGCACCCGGCGTGAGTTCAAGCCACCGGGCCCAGGGCTCGAACCGCAGTCGACTACACGGGAGTCCAGCGACATCGCCTTTACACCAACTGCTAGTCCCACCAAATTTTAACACATGAATTTCTGGGAATGCTTTTAAACCATAGCCCTCAGTCTATGGTATTTTGTTATACAAGCCCAGAAGGACTAAGATAACATCCCTTCTCCAACTGAAAACCCTCCTACTGTAACTCTTTGCTAAGAACTTGAAGGGGCTTCCTTTTTTGTTCCTTTGTTTTCCTTGAAGGACACCAACTCTTTACACTCACTCAGAGATCAAATAGCAAAGGAAATTCCCAGACAATATTTTTAGTGACAAATCCAGACATTTTGACACTTGCCCTCTAATGCATTTTCTTTTCCTTCTTTTTTTGTTTTTGTTTTTGTTTTCAGGTATTTTGTCATAGAGCATGTGCACTCACTTTAGAGAAAAAGACAGATGTAGAGAGAGGGAAAGTGAGAAATCACCCTCCTCCCCAGGGGATAGCCATGCTACAATCCCTTCTCCTCTATTCTCCTCTTGGGATTTTGGGCACACATGCACATGCACCTAGTGTGATTTTCAGGTTACCAAGTGTGGAATTCAAACTGTGGTTAGCCATGTGGGAGTCCAATGCCTTCACCACGCCAAGTACTGGCCCTCTAATACATTTTCTATTCTTCATCTCATACCAATGGAAAATAGACAAGTTTTTAAGTGGACATAGCACTGCATGACAGACAAACAAAACAAGCCTTTGGTTTTTCGTATTTTCTTCCTTTCTTTGTTTTGTTTTGCATAGATGGAGGAGCAGATTTATCGATTTTTTTTTTACCAGAAAATAGTTTCAAAGAAATATGCCACTCTGTGCCTTTTTCCTTTTTCTCTATTCCCTGAGTCTTTTCCTCTTCACTATGGCTGAGCAGTTGTTACAGTAGGGTGGGACTTTATGGGTCAAAGACAAGAGAAAACAGAGAATCAATCAAAGCAATCCAAGGGCTTAGGGAAGGCCAGATCTACAAGCACAGGCAGAGAGTAGAGTGAAGTTGCAGGACTGGCTGGCTATGCAGTTGTACCCTTCAAAGTGTGTGGAGAGTCCAGAGGTTTAATTATACAACAAAGCCTTCTTTAACTTTTGGTCGTTCTAACCTATAAAACAATAGGTTTCTTTCTTTCTTTTTTTTTTTTTAGAGAGGTTTTTTGCTATAGGGCGCGTGTGCTCACCAGACAGACAGAGAGACAGAGAGATAGAAAGCGAGAAATCACCCCCCAGGAGGTATGGCCATGCCGCAATCCCTTCTCCTAAAACAATAGGTTTCTTAAGGTCATTCTAACCTATGAAACCACCAGACCTGGTGGCTTGAAACTCATGCCAAGAGCATATGCGCTTGTCCTCAAGATCCCAGGAGGAGAATGGAAGAGATGGGATTGTGGCATAGCCATCCCCCCGGGGGGGGGGGGGGTGATTTCTCACTTTCCCCCTCACTGTCTCTGTCTCTCTCCCCCTCTTTCCCCTGTGAGTGTACAGGCCCTAAGGTCAAAACAAAACAAAACAAAACTTAACCTGCGCAGCACATGAAAAAGTTCTCAACACCACTAGTCATTAGGGAAATACAAATAAAAACCAAAATTAGGTACCTCTTCGAACCCATTAGGGTAGCTATTATCAAAAGCACAGAAAATTGCAAGAACCATTATGGGGCCAGCAGGTGGCATGGTGGTTAAGACGCTGAACACTCCTACATGGCCAACCACAGTTCGACAGTTCGAGTCCTGGACCTGGTGGCTTGCTTTCTCACTTCCCCATGTGTGTGTGTGTGTGTGTGTAGTCAAATTAAAATAAATGAAAGACTAAATAAAAAATTAAATATAAATAATTTTTTTAAAAAATTATTGTGAATTGTTGAAGGGCATGTGAAATGCAGCCACTGTGGGAAACGGTATGCTAGTTCCTCAAAAAATTAAATAGAGAATTACCATATGATCCAACTATTCCTATTTTTAAAGTTTTGTTACAGGGGGCATGTGCTCACCTGAGAAAGACAGAGAGAGGGTGAGAGGGTGAAAAAGAGAGAGAGGGAAAGTGAGAAATCATCTCCCAGAGGAATGGCCACTCTACAATCCCTTCTTCTCTATTCTTCTCTCAGGATTCTGGGCATGCATACACATAAGCCCAATGTTTTTCAGGTCAAAAAGTCTGGGATTTTTTTTTTTTTTTTGAGAGGTTTTCGCTATAGGGCACGTGTGCTCGCCAGACAGACAGAGAGAGACACAGAGACAGAAAGCGAGAAATCACCCCCCAGAGGGGATAGTCACGCTGCAATCCCTTCTCCTCCATTCTCCTCTTGGGATCCTGGGCATGCACGCACACGCGCTCGGCGTGAGTTTTAAGCCACCGGGTCCGGGACGCGAACCACAGTCAACTACGTGGGAGTCCAGTGACATAGCCGTAACGCTAACTGCTGGTTCCCAAAAAGTCTGGGATTATAATGGTGCAGTGGACCATGTGGGATCCAGCTGCCTTAACTTGCTGACCCTGATTCAGTGATCAGAGTACATACCCCAAAAATTTGAAAACAGAGACTCAAATGGATATTTGCATATCTGTGTTTGTAGGAACACTATTCAAAATAGCCAAAAGGTAGAAGTTACCTAAATGTCCATATGTCCACCGAAGAATGGATGAACTGATAAAGAAAATGCTATGTGGTATGTGTGTGTGTGTGTGCGCGTATGCACAAACACACTATTCAGCCCTAAAAGGGAAGGAATTCTGACACATGCTACAACATGAATGAACCCTGAGGGTATATTCGAAGTGAAATAAGCCAGTCACAAAAAGACAAATATTGTATGATTACATTTATATGAGGTACCTAGAATAGTCAAAATCATAGAAAAGAAAGTGGAATTGTGGATCCTAAGGTGCTGAGGGAATGGAGGAATAAGGACTTACTGATTAGTGGGTATAGATTTTCAGTTTGGGATAACGAAAAAGTTCTGGAGATGGATGGTGGTGACGGTTACACAATGTGAGTGTGCTTAACGCCACTGAACTGTGCACTTAAAATGATTAATTTTATGTATAAATTTACTACCAACACACAAAGACTTACCCGACTAGCACTTAAGGCAAATGAAAGGAAGGGACACAGACTGACCTCAGTCCCCTAAGGTTCACAGCCCTGCCCTTCCCATAACCTAGAGGGATATCTTGGGAACAAGGGTGTGCCACTCCAGGTGCACACTAGAAAGGAGGCCCAAAGCAAGGAAGAAAGGGAGGGGCCCCTCTGGGTGCTGCACCATCCAGGGGGCAGGCAGTATTACACCAGGCAGAGGGAGGTAAGGAAAGGAGAGGAGGAAAAAGAGAACTGATGGAGCATAGGAAGAAGAGGGACAGGACTGTTGGGTAATGGGAGACAAGGAGGATGTTCTTTGAAAACAAGTACTTGTTCTCCCCAGTAAGAAAAACTCTGGGGCTTTCAGCAGTTCCCCTCAGAGACCCAAGCAAACCTGGAGAGGGGAAGCCATCCATCCCGCATAGTTATTGCTGGAGTGACCACTCAAGTGCAGGCTCTGTGCTAAAAGCTAGTGGTGTCAAGGAAGAACCAGAGAACTGGTTCTTTCCGGGAACTCACAGTCATTGAAGGAAACAGTTTAGTACACTAATGACCATAACCCATGGGAGAATGCACTAATGGTCCCAGAATAAGTAAGAGGAAGGAGGGAGAAGAGACAAATGTTGTCTGACTTGGGAGAGGCTGGGAACCTTGTGGAGGAGCTGGCCTTTATGTTGGACATTGAGAGATGGGCAGGATTGGGGTCTGTAGTTTTTGTTTTGTTTGTATGTCTTGAGACATAAGCTCCTCCTTTTTTTTTTTTTAATCTGGAATATATATATTTTTTGCTATTATTTATGCCAAATACGCATACATGGTTATCTCATTTTAAATTGAATGCTAGAGTAAGTGTAATGTGCTCAGTATAAATTTCTAGTACCAGGGGTGAGCCCATGCTCAGGGCTTGGGAGCAGCTTTGGGACTTTCAGCACAACGTTGCCCACAGCTCAGCAGCCTGGACTTGCCCTGCCCGTCACCTGCTGGGATACTTAAGCTTGATCTGGGCAGGCCTTCTTGGATGAGTCTGCCCTCGGGGATTGGGAGCTATGTTGGGACTTTCGGTGTACCAATGCGTGATGTGCAAAGCGTGGCACATGACTTGACCCTCTTCACTAAGTTATATCTCCTTAGTTTGCTACCACCTCATCAAGAGCTGAACATTTGGCAGAGGAGCCAAGCACCTGAATTTATCCCTAACTTTTCTGACCTGGGAGACAGCCCTCCAGCAGGAACACACCTGGGATCTAAGGGTGTAATTTCCTCTACTAGTACTACAGAATCTACTCCAATAAATAGAAAAAGTGAATACTGCATAAGATGACTAGAAACCAGCACAGGTATTGAAAAAACATGAGAAAACAAGGTGGTAAATCTCCCCCCACCCAGGCGAGCACAGTAGTCCCTCACCAACAGTGGTTAGCACAGAGAAATAACACAAAAATGTCAGAAAAATAAGTTCAAATATTCATAGTGACAAAACTCATTGAGATGCAAGAGAAAACAGACAATCAAATTCCAGGAAATGAGAAAATAATTCCAGGACATGGAAGAGGAATTACACAAAGATAGATACTCTAAAAAAGAATCAAACAAAACTTCTTGAAACAAAGAATATGATACAAGAAATTAAAAGTCTCCTTAGAAAGCATTAACAGAAGCTTGGACTATGCAGAAGAATTTCTGACCTGGAAGATAAAGTCTCCAACATAGACCAAATAACCAAAAAGAAATAAAAAACAACCAAAAAAAAAATGAGGACAACATATGGGAAATTCTAGACACCGTGAAACCTCCAAATATCCATATATTCCAGAAGGTGAAGAATCTGCTAAAGGCATGGAAAACCTCTTTCATGAAATACTACCTGAAAATTGGGGCCAGCAGGTGGCATGGTGGTTAAGAGTGCTGGACTCCCACATGGACAAAGGCAATTCAAGTCCCAGACCTGGTAGCTTTCTCTCTCTCTCTCTCCCTCTCTCTCTCTCTTTCTCTCTCTCCCTCTATCTCTCTCTAGTCAAATAAAAATAAATAAATAAATAAATAAATAAATAAATTTCGATAAAATAATTCTTAAAAATATACTACCTGAAAATTATCCAAATATAGAGAAACATGGAGAAATTCCGATGCAAGGAATAAAAAGGATCCCAAATAGAGTCAACATAAAAAGATCCTCCCCCCAGCACATCATAGCCAAATTGGTAAAAATTAAAGACAAAGATAATATTGTAAAAATGGCAAGGGAGAAACGTCAAGTGACTTACAAAGGTTATCCCATTTGGCTAACATCAGACTTCTCAACTGAAACAATACAGGCAAGAAAAGAATGGGAAGATGTATTCAAAACATTAAAAGAAAAGCAATTTCAAACAAGAATACTATATCCAGCAAGATTATCCTTCAAATGGGAAGAATAAATAAATGTATTCTAAATAAACAAAAACTGAAAGAATTCATCAACAATAGACCAGCTCTACAGGAAGTACTAAGGGGAGTGTTGTATCAGGATAACTAAAAAGAGACAAACAAGAGAACAAAAAACAATTGAGAAAATGACTAACAAAATGACAGGGATAAATCCACAATTATCAATAATAATGTAGAATGTTAATGGATTACATTCTCACATTAAAAGACACAGACTGGCTGAACAGATATAAAAACAGAAGCCAACTAAATGCTGCTTACAAGAAACACGCCTCACACTGATAAGGACATGCATAGACTGAAAGTGAAGGGCTGGAAAAATATTTCATGCAAATGGAAACCAAAAAAAGGCTGGAGTAGTGATATTGGTATCAGACAAAATAGACTTTTAGATGAAAGATGTAGAAAGAGACAAAGAAGGGCATTATATAGCACTAAAAGGACTTGTATAACACTTGTAAATATCTATGCTCCCAACAGTGGACAACTAAGTACATCAAAATGAGACTGTTAGATCTCAAGGTAGCAATAGAAGACAACAAAACAATTGTACGGGATCTCAATTCCCACTGACTCTACTGGACAGATCATGTTGACAAAAATTAAACAAAGAGATAGAAGATTTAAATGATACCATACATGAAATGGATTTGACAGACATCTACAGAGTATTTCACCCAACTACCACAAAATACATATTTTTCTCAACCCCACATGCAATATTTTCAAAGATTGACCACATGATAGGACACAAAACAAGCCTTTACAAATTCAAAGGTATAGAAATTATATTTAGCATCTTTTCCAACCACGATGGAATCAAACTTGAAATCAACTACAGAAATAGCCCTTGAAAACTCACAAACACATGGAAACTAAACAACCTACTCCTGAATGACTTTACAACTACAGAAGAAATTAAGATTGAAATCAAAAGTTTCATAGAAACCAATGACAATGAATAAACAAGTGTTTATTACCTAGGAACACAGCAAAAGCATTCATAAGAGGGAGGTTCATAAGCAATTGGTGCCCACAAGTAAAAAAGCAAAAAAGTGGCAAATAAAACAACCTAACAACACAACTCAGGGAATTGTAAAGACAAAAAAAAATTTCGAGAGAAAAGAAATAATAAAAATTTGAGCAGAAATGAATGAAATAGAAAATAAAAGAATTATACAGAAAATAAATGAAACCAAAAGCTGGTTCTTTGAGAAGATAAACAAAATTGACACATCATCAACTAGACTAATCAAGAACAGACATATCAAATCAGGAAGGAAACAGGTGCTATTACAATGGACATAATAGAAATACAAAATATCATCAGAGAATACTATGAACGATTATATGCCAACAAACAAAAAAATCCTAGGTGAGATGGACAAATTTCTGGATATGTATTACTTATCAAGATTGAACCAAGAAGAAACAGAAAGTCTGGATGGACTTACAACAAGCAATGAGACTGAATCAGTAATAAATAGTTTCCCAACAAGTAAGAGCCCAGGCCCTGATGGCTTTACTTCTGAATTCTATAAAACCTTTAAAGAAGAACTAACCCCAATTTTCCTTAAACTATTTCTAAAAACTCAAAAGGAAGAAACCCTCCCAAATTCATTAATTCATTCTATAAAGTATCCATCATCTTAATTCCAAAACCAGACAAGGACAAGACAAAAAAAAAAAGAAAAGAAAAGAAAACTTGAGGCCCATATCCCTGATGAATATGAATGCAAAAATTTTTTACAAGATACTAGCAAATTGTATTCACCAATATGTTAAAAAGATGTACATCAGGATCAAGTAGGCTTTATTCCAGGGATGCAAGAATGGTTCAACATATGCAAAGCAATAAATGTAATACATCGCATTAACAAAAAGAAAGATAAATAACATACAATCTTATCAATTAATGCTGAAAAAGCATTAGATAAAATACAAAATCCCTTCATGATTAAGACTCTAAGCAAAATCGGCATAGAAGGGACATTTCTCAACACAATAAAAGCCATCTATGACAAACCCACAGCTGACATTATACTGAATGGGGAAACACTTTTCCACTAAAAACTGGAACAAGACAAGGCTGCCCACTTTCTCCATTCCTTTTTAACATGGCATTGGAAGTTTAAGCCAATGCAATTAAATGAGAGAGTCAAATAAAAGGCATTCAAATTGGAAAAGAAGAAGTGAAGTTATCTCTATTTGCAGATGATATGATGCTATACATAGAAAATCTAAAAGAATCCACAAAAACAAACAAACCAACCAACCTCCTGGAAGTGTTAAATGAATATAGTAAAGTGACAGGATACAAAATCAGCATACAAAAATTTATAGCATTTTTATACACCAACAATGGACAAACTGAGACAGAATTGAAGACAGAAATCCCATTTACAATAGTCACAAAACCAATAAGATATCTAGGAATGAACCTTACCAAAGATGTCAAAGATCTCTACAAGGAAAACTATGAAACACTAGAAAAAGAAATTTGCAACAATACAAAAAAGTGTGAAAACATCCCATGTTCCTGGTTTGGAGAAATTAATACAATCAAGATGTCAATCTTACCTAAATTAATCTACAAATTTAATGCAATCTCTATTCTTCACAGAAATAGAAGCAATTTGTCTGGAAGCATAAAAGGCCCCATATTGCTAAAGCAGTTCTGTACAAAGGGAATAAAGTAGGAGACATCTCACTTCTTGACCTCAGAACATATTACAAAGCTATGATAATTAAAACAGCATGGTATTGGCAAAGAAAACAGACAAGTAGACCAATGGAACACAATTGAAAACCCCCAAATGAATTCCAAAACATACAGCCAACTCATCCTTGACAAAGGGCACAAGAAAATCCAGTGAGAAAAAGAAAATCTCTTCAGCAAATGGTGCTGCGAGAACTAGATATCCACCTGTAGAAGAAGAAAATGGATCCTTATCTCTCACCACTAATAAAAATCAACTCAAAATGGATTGAGGGGGGCCGGCAGATGATGTGGTGGTTAAAAGTACTGGATTACTGCATGGATGACCACAGTCTGAGTCCCAGACCTGGCAGCTTGCTTTCCCTTTCTCTTTCTCTCTGGTCAAATTTTTTAAAATAATGACAACAACTAGAATTAAATGAATAAATAAATAATTCTTTAAAAATTGATTGAGTATCTAAACATAAAACCTCAAACTATAAAAATGCTTCTAGAAAACACAAGAAAAACTTTTGGAGACCTTGGAGTAGGCAAATACTTCTTAAAGAAGACCTCCAAAGCACAGGTGATAGTCCCAAGAATAGACAAATGGAACTATATTAGGTTGAGAAGCTGCTGCACAGCAAAAGAAACAATATGTAGAGTAAGAAGACAACCCTCAGAGTGGGAGAACATATTTGCAAACTATACCTCAGATAAGGGACTGATAACCAGAACATATAGGGAATTCAAGTAGTTTACGCATTAAAAAAATCAATCCAATTAAAAGATGGGAAAATGAACTCAGCAGACAACTCTCAAAGGAAGATATACGAGCGACTCAAAAGCATATGAAAATGTGCTCGATATCCCTTATCATATGGAAAATGCAAATCAAAATCACAATAAGATACCACTTAACCCCAGTCAGAATGGTTAAAATTAAATAAATAAACAATGATAATTGCTGGCAAGGCTGTGGTGAAAAGGGAACTCTCTTACACTGTTGGTGGGAATGTAAATCAGTACAACCACTGTAGAGAATGATATGGAGATTTCTCAGAAATCTACAGCTAGAAATACAATATGACCCGGTAGTTCCACTCTTAGGTATTTACTCAAAGGATAGAAAAACCCTCTGTCTGAAAAATACTTGCACATCCATGCTTACCGCAGCATTATTTACAATCGCTAGGACATGGAATCAACCCAAATGTCCAAAAATAGACGATTAGATTGAAAAAATGTGGCATATGTACTCTATGAGATCCTGACATTTGATACAAAGTGAATGAATATGCAAGACTTAATGCTAAGTGAAGTAAGCCAGACTATGAAAGACAGACTTTGTATGTCCCCACTCAATACATACTGATTGTCTGTTATAACAGAACCTGAAAGTTTGGAAGGTATAGAATCAGGGAGGGCAAGGGTAGATACTAGAGAAAGTAAGGATAGAGGTAATATGGAAGTGGATAATAGAGAGAGGGAGGGAAACAGGGGAAAAATAGTACGTTTAATTGACAAAAAAAAAAAAGAAAAGAAAAAGAAAGAAAAAAAGAAAAGCTATTTGCTGACGATAATGTATATAGCAACGTCTTTATCTTGATTGATATGCATGGTATTCGTGCTGGAAAAAGCAATATTGTACACTGTAAAGATAAATGTAATTAAATATAAAATAAAATTAAGAATTAAAAAAGGACAGCCTTTTCAAAAAAAATCGTGCTAGCACAACTGATCATCTGTTTGCAAAAAGCAAAAACAAACAAACAAAATCACAGACCATATACCCTGACAAAAATTAACAAAAATCTATCACAGACTGAAATGTAAAACAAAAAACTATGACAATTCTAGAAAAATACATAGGAGAATTAAAAAAAAAATTCTAGTGCCTAAGGACCACATGGTGGTGCACTGGTAAAATGCAGTGCTCAGGGCTGGCAGGTGGCATGGTGGTTAAGGGTGCTGAACGCCCACATGGCCGACTGAGGTTCGAGTCCTGGACCTGATGACTTGCTTTCTCACTTTCTTTCTTGTAAAAAAATTGCAAAGCTCGGGGGCCCCGCCTCGCGGCGGGTCTGCGCGGCCCGCTGGGGGCCTGCGTGGCCAGGGCTCTGCCTTGCGTGCCGCGGCCCGGACCGTCTGGCCCCCGCTGCCTCTCCGGCACTGGGTGTGTCCTGCGCTCGGCGCCGATGTGGGCTGGCGGCGCAGACCGGCCGAGCTCGCCAACCTTCCTTTCTCGGGGCGGGTGGGTGAGCTGGAGGTGGCGCTGGATCCCACGCACATTCATGTGCTCGGGGCTGGCGTGTGGCCGCCAGGCCTGTGCGTGGCCGCCGGGCCTGAGCGTGGCCACCGGGCCTGCACGTAGCCTCTGGGCTGGAACGTGGCTGCCGGGCCTGCGCGTGGCCGCCGGACCTGCACGTGGCAGCCGGGCCTGCGCGTGGCCGTCGGGCCTGCGCCTGCACATGGCCACCAGGCCTGCGTGTGGCCAGGCCTGCGCGTGGCAGCCGGGCCTGCGTGTGGCCGTCGGGCCTGCGCCTGCACGTGGCTGCCAGGCCTGCGCATGGCCGTCGGGCCTGTGCCTGCACGTGGCTGCCGGGCCTGCGCGTGGCCACCGGGCCTGCACGTAGCCTCTGGGCCGGAACGTGGCTGCCGGGCCTGCGCGTGGCCGCCGGACCTGCACGTGGCAGCCGGGCCTGCGCGTGGCCGTCGGGCCTGCGCCTGCACATGGCCACCAGGCCTGCGTGTGGCCAGGCCTGCGCGTGGCAGCCGGGCCTGCGTGTGGCCGTCGGGCCTGCGCCTGCACGTGGCCGCCGGGCCTGCGCGTGGCCGCCAGGCCTGTGCCTGCGCGTGACCACCGGGCTTGCGCGTGGTCCCTGGGTCTGCACGTGGCCGCCAGGCCTGCGCCTGCGCATGGCCGCCGGCTGCAGGCGGCAAACTGAAGCCAAAAACTAGGACTAAGAACTTGCAACTACAAGCAACAGAGGGAAACTTTAGCTGTCTTAAAGCAATTGAGAAATATATTGTATAGGAGGATTTTCTCCGCCTATGGACAGTGAGAAGATGATGGTCACCAGCCCTGCATTACCTCAGGGAAAAACAAGAACTACTCTACCACTCTTAAGGAAGCCAGATACCCGAGGATAACTCACGCTGCAGATCCCCACAACACCATTCCCGGTAATCACAAGATGGATGCTGTGCCACATCAACTGATAATCATCTCTGCTTTCCAGAACAGCTTTCCTGAAACTGTCTTCCATGGAGATTCACCTACAATTGCGGAACTGCATGAGACCCACCCTTAATCCAACCCTGAATAGAATCTATGCTCCCTATTGTTAAAAACTTTATGAGCTGATAATTGGAAAAAAAAAATACTGAAAGAACTGGAGGGTATAATAGCAGGGAAGGCAACTGCGGATGCTAGAGACAGTATGGGAGAGGTAATGGGAATGAGTAATTGAGGGCGGAAGGGAGGGATTCAGGGAACAAACAACACACTCAATAGACACAAAAATGAAAAGTCTGTTGATGATAAAGTATATGGTAATATCATTGTCTTGACTAATGTGCACTGTATTCATGCTGGGAAAAACCATGTTGTACACGGTAAAGAGGTGCAATGATTAAATGTAATAATTAATAAAAAAAGAATAAATAGAGAGGCATGACATTAGTGGGGCACAGATATGGATTATTACCTGTTGATGATGACGTGTATAGTATTCTCCACTGGGCTGGTCTGAGAAGTATTTCATGTTGGATAAGGTCTTTTATGAGCAAAATGATAAATAGCGATTAAATGTTTAAAAAAATAATCGGAATAATAATAATCTGCAAAAAAATAATGAAAAGCTGTTGGATGATTATGATTGGGATTTTAATGTCTTTGTATTGACTGATATGCATGGTATTCTTTCTGAAAAAAGAAATGTAATACATTGTAAAGTTTTATGTGATTCAATGTAATATAAACAAGATTATGATAATAATAATAAAAAAAAAAACACGAAAAAAAAATGCAAAGCTCTACAAGGGTGACCCACATGGGAAAGTTCTGGATTCATGTCTGGAGACCATCCTGAGCATGCATGTGCCCATGATCCAGGGTTGACAGAGGCTAAGGATAAATGGCAGCATTGAGACCCTGTTGAAGGTGCTTGCTCTCTCTGCCTCTCTCTCTCGCTCATAGAAGAAATAAATATGCTTCTAAAATATTCCAATACATAGTGTAAAACAAAAAAAAAAGATAGTCAAAACAAAATGTCAGAAATGATTTTTGCAGATCAACATAAAATAGGATGAAATAGGAACAAATTCTTTACAAATGCCATGAAAACTCTACATCCTGGCTAGACTACATCTGTATCTAATTGGTATTACACATATATTCTACTTTGATGTTTCTATATCCTCACTTTTTTTTCATTTGCCAGAGGGCATGTGCACTCACTGGAGAGAGACAGAGAGAAGAGAGAAAGTGAGAAAGCACCTCCCCATGGGGCGTGTGGCAACTCCTTCTCCATTTCTCCCTCCTTTCAGGATTTTGCGCAAGCAGCACATGCACCTACATGTATTTTCAAGTCGCTGGGTCTGTGACTCTAACCTCACAGTTGGCCATATGAGATCCAGCCACCTTAGCCATCAGGCCATGGGCTGGCCCTCCTCACTTCTTATGGTACATGGCATATCGCATCCTAAACCTTCATCTTTATCCTTACCTGTATACATACTTTTTGTATGTAGCTGTGTTCCCTTGTACGAATGAAACTTCTTTTTTTACACTCATAATTTACAATAACTCAGATTAATTTTCCTCAACCTATTTTTTGTAGCAGAGCTTTATGTCTAAACTGTTATTGAGAACAGATTAGTTTGCCTAGCCTGTTAGTGCAAGCAAAGCTTGTACATATGACCACAGAGATAGCAATTAATATATCCAATATTGATCACACAAATATATTTAGATACATAAAGTTGGAAATTGTCCAGGAGATGCCAAATATGCAAATGTAAACACTCTATCCACTATCTACATATAGTTTTTCAAGATGATGCCAGGTGCAAAGGTATTTGGAAGTGTATGTTTGGGCCCAAATATGCGGAACTGGAATGCTGAGCATTACAACAGCTTAATTGCTGAAGTCTTTGAATGTCAAGACCAGGAGTTTGGATTTCACTTCAATATTTCTGTCAAAATGAGCATTAATCCCTTTCTCCACCCCAGCTACATGTTGCTACTCAGTGTCAAGATGTACCAAAAATCAGAAGGGTGTAGCTAACTTCCATTCCCAAAAATTACTGGTTAGCTCAGTATAGGAATGACAAACGGAGCTGTCCAAATCTGGCCACAGGGCTTGGGAGAGTTTAGAAGCCATAAGAAAGACCCACTGTGTCATAAGTGGTAGCAGAACCCAGGCACTGATGATACCCCAGGCCCTTGGGAAGCCTATAAGGCATGTGCCACTTCTGGGCATTTACAGTGGCAGGAGCCTCTGAGGGCATTAGGGCATAAGAGCTTCTCCCTGTAGCAGCCACAGCACCCTGCTGCTGACTCAAACTCCAGCTGGGGTAAAAAGTCCAGGTCTCTATTATTAACCATCCCCCCAATCCGGCACCCTCAGGCTCACTCCTCTGCTTTTTTTTTTTTTCCCAGTCCCATAGCACCAGCAGGCAAAATACCATGGCAACCTGCCCTAAACAGGGAATGAGGAATGCCTACAAAGAATTGTTGGCCAAGCTTGGGTCATCAGGCGAGGCACTGAGACAGCAACTGCAGCACCTTAGTCTTGCCTTCTGCCCCTATCCCCATGGGCTTTCTCTTCCGGAAGGTATCCTTTGCCTCTTGCCTAGGCCAGATGGGCAGCTGGCAAGCACTTGGCATGTGCCCCTGGCTGGACAAACTTGTGGCTGTACCCACTGGCCAAAAGATTCCAGGTGGAAAAAATACTCTGATGGATGGAACAGAGATCTGGAGACATCTGAGAAATGGATAATCCAGACCCATCACTTAGAATGCAAAAGCACTTTCTGCCCCTAAGGACTGGACTAGCCCTCCTGGCAGCCTGGGGGTTTCTGATACTGCCTGCAGGCAGTGCTGTGGTCTGGAGAGGCTAGAGATCACAAAGAAGGACCCTACTTCACCCCGAGGCTGGCCATGTGGCATCCTGGAGAAAAGAACCAGTTTCACCTCCACCTCCTCTTACTTTCTCTGTGTGGCTTGGTACAGGGAAGGAGGGAGTATTTTGTGTTTCTGACGAGCCTGTGTGTTTGGGCTCTTGGCTTGTTGCATTCCCCATACACTGGGTTGAGTGATTCTTGGTTTAATGATGCTGCCAGGACAGAAGCAGCTGCCTGGGAAGTAGAGGAAGTGGAACATAGACAAAGTTAGAAGGGATTTGGGGTGGAGCGTGGCAAAAAAAAAAAAAAAAAAAAGCCTAGGCAGACTGCAAGGAGCAGTACCCTTTGGGTTGGAGTGGGGGAGCTCCGTTACTGTCTAGTGCAGGGGTCTGGAGTTTTTCATTCCTATCTGTGAGCCAGACAGGGTTTGGGGCAAAGCAACTCACTCCCCACCCCAACACTCCATAGCTGCCATCTGTGGCCACAGTGCTGGGTGGTGCCCATGCATTCCTGGGCTGTGTTTTCCCCACCCTTTGTTGCCTAACTCTTCCCAGACCTCCTCTCCTCCAGGAAGCCCATTCAAAGTCCTTCTTAGCCATATTGGCCCAGGTTCCTCTCTCTCAGCACTCTGGACTACCTCGGATGCTGGAGGCTCTGACATAGCAATGTCAACATTTTATTTGATCAAGCAAGGGTAATTTTTTAAAAATGCCATTTACTAAAACCACGATATCATGAATAAAAGGACGTTTGTTTGTTTGTTTGTTTGCTTTTAGGTTTTTGTCACAGGGTATGTGTGTTCACCAGAGAGTAAGACAGAGAGAGACAGAGAGAGGGAAAGTGAGAACTCACTCCCAGGGGGGATGGCCATACTGCAATCCCTTCTCCTCCATTCTCCTCTCAGGATTTTGGACATACATGTGTGCCCAGTGTGATTTTCTTTTTAAAAAAAGAGTTATTTTATTTTATTTTACTTGTTATTATTACTTTTTATTTAACCAGAGAGAGAGAAAAAGGGAAAGTGAAAGCAAGCCACTAGGTCCAGGACTTGAAATATAGTCAGCCATGTGTAGTCCAGTGCCTTAACCACCATGATACCTGTTGGTCCCTAAAAGGACTTCTTTTTTTTTTTAAGAGATTTTTGCTATAGGGTGCTTGTGTTCGCCAGAGAGAAACAGAGTGACGGAAAGTGAGAATCACACCCCCTCTGGGGGGATGGCCATGCCACAATCCCTTCTCCTCCATTCTCCTCTCAGGATCTTGGACTTGCATGCACATGTGCCTGGCGTGAGTTTTAAGATGTTGGGTCCAGGACTCAAACTATGGCCGACTATGTGGAAGTTCAGCGACATAACCATTATGCCATCTGCTGAAAACTATGGAGTGCTTCATAAGTTTGCGTGTCATCCTTGCACAGGGGCCATGCTAATCTTCTCTGTAGTGTTCCAATTTTAGTGTATGTGCTGCCGAAGCGAATACAACTTTTTTTTCCTTTTTTTGGAGAGGTTTTTGCTATAGGGCGCATGCACTCACCAGACAGACAGAGAGAGACAGAGAGACAGAAAGCGAGAAATCATTCCCCAGGGGGGATGGCCACACCGCAATCCCTTCTCCTCCATTCTCCTCTTGGGATCTTGGGCACACACGCACACACGCCCGGCGTGAGTTTAAGCCACCGAGTCCGGGACTCGAACCGGGGTCAACTACATGGGAGTCCAGCGACATAGCCATTACACTAACTGCTGGTCCCCAACTTTTTTTTTTTTTTGTAGGGCACATGCACTCACCAAAGAGACACAGAGAGAGGGAAAGTGAGAAATCACCTCCAGGGAGGATGGCCATGCTGTGATTTCTTCTCCGGTCTCCTCTCTGGATTATGGACACACATTCACACATGCCTGGTGTGATTTTCAGAGCATTAGGTCTGGAACTTGAACCACAGGTTTACCATCTGTGAGTCTAGCATCATAGTCACTACACCACATGCTAGCTCTCTTAAAAGGATATTTTCACAGAAAAATATTGGAACAACAGTTTTAGAATTTTATAAATTGGTCACCCTAGAAAGCTGGTACATTGGCATGGACCTGTAGCCTCAGTAGTGTGTAAGGCTGAGGCAAGAGGATCAAGACACAGTAATATGTCTCTCTTTTTTTTTTTTTTTTTTTTGGAGAGGTTTTTGCTATAGGGCGCGTGCGCTCGCCAGACAGACAGAGAGAGACAGAAAGCGAGAAATCACCCCCCAGGGGGGATGGTCACGCCACAATCCCTTCTCCTTCATTCTCCTCTTGGAATCTTGGGCACGCACGCACACGCGCCCGGCGTGAGTTTTAAGCCACCGGGTCCGGGACGCGAACCATGGTCGACTACGTGGGAGTCCAGCGACATAGCCATTACGCTAACTGCTGATCCTGATGTCTCTTTTTTTTAAGCTACACACGGGGCCAGCAGATGGCGTAGCAGTTACATCACTGAACTCTCACATGATCGACAGTGGTTCGAGTCCCAGACCCCGTGGCTTGAAACTCATGCAGGGTGTGTGTGTGTGTGCATGGCCAGGATCCCAGAAGAATGAAAGAGAAGGGACTGCAGCAATGGCCATCCCTTATGGGGGGGTGATTCTTCACTTGCCCTCTCACTGTCTCTTTCTCTCTCTCTTGGAAGCGCACACACAGAGGCACCTGAGGCAAAAACCTCTAAAAAAAGAAAAAAGCCATACATGCAAACTGGACAAATTTGGCTTTACAAAAATCTACATCATCATTTTTCTCTTTTTTTTTTAACTCAGAAAAATGAATGAAAACTTTGTGAAGGATGAGCACCAACTTGCACTTGGAAACTACAAATCTAGACAACCAACCACTGGACAACTAAAAATCTGGCTTGGACTTCATGTGATGCAGCTCCCCGCCCCCCCCCCCCCCCCGTCCCCACTAATTCAGTCAGCACTTTGGATTTACCTAGACATGTTCATGACCTCCTGGGATGTAGATGTCATCATTATTTTCATTTTACACATGAAGAAACCGAAGCTCAAAGAAAAAAAAAGATGAAATATTGGATCGTCAGAAAGGTCATGACAAATTTTTCTATGTTTTTCCATACAAAAATGCATCATGGCTTTTCTTTTTTCTTTTCTTTTCTTTTCTTTTCTTTTCTTTTTTTTTCTTTTCTTTTTTTTTTTTTTTTTTTTTTTTTTTTTTTTTTTTTTTTTTTGGAGAGGTTTTAGCTATACGGCGCCTGCACTTGCCAGAAAGACAGAGAGAGACAGAGAGACAGAAAGCAAGAAATCACCCCCCGGGGGGATGACCACGCCGCAATCCCTTCTCCTCCATTCTCTTCTCAGGATCTTGGGCACGCACGCACACGCGCCCGGTGTGAGTTTAAACCGAAGGGTCTAGGACTTGAACCATGGTCAACTACATGGGAATCCAACGACATAGCCATTACGCTAACTGCTGGTCCCCATCATGGCTTTTCTGACAACCAAATAGTTCTCCCATAGCCACACAGGCAGTGACACGCCAAAATCCTGGGCTTATTTGCCTAAGCTATGCTGCCTCAATGCAATGGGGTCAGCAACTTGATTCAGCACGTGTTTCTTGAACACAGAGCCTGTGTTTTAGCAAACACAAAGTCAAAGACTTTATATTTCAAAGCCTCACAGAGCTCACAGGGAAACAGGGACACTATGGACAACTTCAACATCACCACCTCAAAAAGTGGTTGTGACAATTAGTGGCACAATTTGTGAAGGTTGGTTACATGAGGCCAGGTACCCAGCAT
Source organism: Tupaia tana (assembly GCA_026018925.1). Taxonomy (NCBI): domain Eukaryota; kingdom Metazoa; phylum Chordata; class Mammalia; order Scandentia; family Tupaiidae; genus Tupaia; species Tupaia tana. The sequence continues at coordinate 93,037,250 of JAKSZU010000009.1, forward strand.
GGCCATCCCCCCTAGGGGGTGATTCTTCACTTTTTCTTTCACTGTCTCTGTATCTATCTCTCTGGCAAGTGCACACAATCTAAGGCAAAAACCTCTCCAGGCACTCAATACATATTAGTTTCCCAACTTCTTCCCCTTCTTCAAATCATCAGGGAGTGATCTGGAAAACAGCCCTGCTGCCAACAAGCATCCATGCCTCCCAGCCTCAGCACAGTCTGTTTATAGCACATGAAAACTGTAAAGATATTGGATGATGAAATGGGGATTTTAATGTCTCTGTATTGACTGATATGCATGGTATTCCTTCTGGAAAAAGAAATGTAATACACTGTAATGTTATATGTGATTCAATGTAATAGAAACAAGATCATGATGTTAATAAATAAATTTTTAAAAAACTGTAGCAGTCTTCTTGAACTGTGTCCCTGAACATTTAATGCAGTTCAACCTAGTCCTTTCAGTATGTTTTGGGGAGCTAAGGGTTAAGTGTATCTGTGGGTGGGACAAGATTAGGAAGGGAACCTCATAGCCCAAGAAAGTTTCTCCAAAGAGCCAAGAGTCAGGGATCAGGAGGTAGGACAGTGGCACAGCAGCAATACAATGCTTTGCGAGGTTGACCCAGGTTTGGGTCTGGAGACCTCTCTGAATGTGCCAGGTGTGTGAGTGATTAAGGGCTGGATGAAGCTGGAGTTGGATTGTGGTATGCAGACCCTACTGAGATGTTTGTCTCTTCTTTTTCTTTGCCTCACTCATGGAATAAATAAATAAACAAACTAACTAACTAAAAAAATGGCTTCTTCTTTTTTTTTTTAATGTCAGGGATCAGCTTGAGTGAGAAGAAGGAGAGACATGATGGGCTTGCAAGGGGCAGGGATTCTTCATGCTCCCAGTATGTGAAAAGGCTGAGCATAGGGCAGAGAAGGCAGAGAAAAGGTCCATTGTTCAATTTTGCCAGAATGGAAATGAGGGCAGGAGCAGGAGCTATAGACAAGAGATGTGAGTTGGGCTGCCCAGGTGGAGGGGCTAGGGCTAAGGATGGAAGTTTGCTAAGTCCTTGAGACTCCAGAGAACCTTCCTATGGAAACTAGCTACCATGTGGGACAATCCTTGGCAACTTCTCCACTGACATGGCAGATAGAAAAGAAAGACCACTGATGAGCCAAGCCTTGTGCTGAGCCCTTTATCATATGCATAATCACCATAGATTCTTTTTTTTTTTTGGAGAGGTTTTTGCTATAGGGCGTGTGCACTCGCCGGACAGACACAGAGAGACAGAGACAGAAAGCAGGAAATCACTCCCCAGGGGGGGATGGCCATGCCGTAATCCCTTCTCCTCCATTCTCCTCTCGGGATCTTGGGCACGCATGCACACGCGCCCGGCGTGAGTTTAAGCCACCGGGTCCGGGACTCGAACCACTGTCGACTACGTGGGAGTCCAGCGACATAGCCATTACGCCAACTGCTGGTCCCACCATAGATTCTTATAGCCCTGGCAGCAGAAGGTAGTATTAGCCTCATTTTACAGATAAAGAAATTGAGGCTTAGAGAGACCAAAAAACTTGTCTAAGGTCACATGGCTAGCAAATGGCAGAATGGGAATAAATTCTCTGAAATCCACACTCTTCTATTATACGTAAGCTCTCTGCTTCAATTGGATTATTTTACTTACTTGGTTATCCAGTTAAAACAAAGCTGCAAGAAATTTTTGGAAAAAACTTGAGAAACAGATAAGTTGGAAAGACTATTTAAAATTTATTTTCTTTATTTATGATAAAGTGTGTGTGCATGCAAGAGAAAGAGAGAGGAGCAACTTCCACATGGTCTGGTTCCACTGTGATCCCCTTCTTCCCGCCCGTCATTCATTTGGATCCTGGACACCTGTGTGAATACCTGGCACATTTTAGGTTGATTGGGCCACAAATTTGACATTTCTTGAGTAGAGCATTTCCACAGTGTCACAGAGCCAATCCAGAAAGACTATATGGGTAGTCCAGATGTAAGATGATATGGGCTGCAGTCAAGGCAGTGGTAACATAATTGGAAAGGAATCTATTCCATGAAATCTTAGAAGATAATTTCCCAAGTCTAGAGAGGCACTCAAACATCCAGACCCAAGAAATACAAAGGACCCTAAACAGAATCAACCCAAGAAGATCTTCCCTAAGGCACATCTTAGCCAGACTGGCAAAGACCATAGATAAAAATAAGATACTAACACTGGCAAGAGAGAAATGACAAGTGACTTACAAAGGTCACCCCATCAGGCTAACACCGGACTTCTCAACAGAAACAATGCAAGCAAGAAAAGAAGGGGAAGATGTATTGAAAGTGTTAAGAGAGAAATAATTTCAATCAAGATTATTATATCCTGCAAGATTATCCTTCGTATAAGAAAAAAAAAAAAGATTAAAATCTTCTTAGACAAACAAAACCTGAAAGAATTTGCCAACACTAGGCCAGCTCTTCAAGAAACACTGAAGAAAGTACTGTTTCAGGAAAACTAAAGAAGTAACATCCAGAAACAAAGGAATAAAAGGTAACTAAGACAATAGGCAACTTAAACGTCGAGACAGGTCCAGTAACATCGATAATAACAATGAATGCTAATGGATTAAATTCTCCAATCAAGAGACACAGACTGGCTGAATGGATTAAAAAACAGAAACCCTCTATCTGTTGCCTACAGGAAACCCACTTCGTGGGTAAAGACATACATACACTGAAAGTGAAGGGTTGGAAAAAGGTTTTCCATGCAAATGGGAACCAAAAAAGAGCTGGAGTCATGATACTAATTTTTGACAAAATAGGCTTTAAAACAAAAACTGTTAGAAGAGACAAAGAAGGGCACTATATTGTAGTAAAAGGGTCGATCGATCAAGAAGATATAACGCTTATTAATATCTATGCACCTGGGACCAACAGTTAGCATAATGGCTATGTCGCTGGACTCTCACATGGTCGACCGCAGTTCGAGTCCCAGACCTGGTGGCTCTAACTCATGCCTGGCGCGTGTGCATGTGTGCCCAAGATCCCGAGAGGAGAATGGAGAAGGGATTGTGGCGTGGCCATCCCCCCTGGGGGGTGATTTCTCTCTTTCTGTCTCTCTGTCTCTGTCTGGCAAGTGCACGTGCCCTATAGCAAAAACCTCTCCAAAAAAAAATCTATGCACCTAACACAGGAGCACCCAAATATGTGAAGGAAAGACTGTTAAATCTAAAAGGGGAGATAGATTGCAACACACTAATTGTTAGAGACCTCAACACTGCACTATCCCCTCTGGACAGATCATCTGGACAAAAAATAGGTAAAGAAATAAAGGATCTAAATTATACCATAAATCAAATGGACTTAACAAACATCTATAGAACTTTCCATCCAAAAACCATGAGATACACTTTTTTTTCACCCCAACATGGAACCTTTTCGAAGATTGAACACATCACAGGGCACAGAGCAAGCCTTTACAGATTCAAAGGCATAGAAACTATATTCAACATCTTCTCCAACCATGATGGAATTAAACTTGAGTTTAATTTCAAGAGAAATCCTCAAAAATACTCAAATACATGGAAACTAAAAAACCTACTCCTGAATGACTCCACAACTACTGAAGAAATAAAGACTGAAATCAAAACATTCATGGAGGCCAATGACAACAAGGACACGAGTTTCCATAATCGTTGGGACACTGCTAAAGCAGTCATAAGAGGGAAGTTCATAGCAATTAATGCACATAAGAGGAGCATGGAAAGAAGGCAAATGGATCACCTAACATCATGCCTCACAGAATTGGAAAAGCAACAGCAAAAAGATCCAAAAAACTCCAAGAGAAAGGAAATAATAAAGATACGAGCAGAAATAAATGAAATAGAAAATAAATAAACTATACAGAAAAATAAATGAAAGTAAAAGCTGGCTCTTTGAAAAGATAAACAAAATTGATACACCACTAGCGAGATTTATTAAGAAGAAGAGACAAAGGAAACAGGTGAATCAGATCTGCAATGAAGTAGGCAAAATAACAACATAGTAGAAATACAAAACATTATTAGAGAATATTATGAACATCTGTGTGCCAAGAAACAAGACAATCTGGATGAGATGGACAAATTCCTGGGCACATATAATCTACCAAGATTGAGCCAGCAGGATATAGAAAGTCTGAATAGGCCCACAACAAGCCAGGAGATTGAATCAGTAATAAATAACCTCCCAACAAAGAAAAGCCCTGGCCCTGATGGATCTCTGAATTCTACAAAACTTTCAAAGAAGAGTTAACCCCCACTCTGCTCAAGTTATTTCTAAAGATCCAAAAGGGTGAATCTTCCCTATTTCATTCTATGAAGCCTCTATTACCCTTATCCTTAAAACAGATAAGGACAGGACAAGGAAGGAAAACTATAGATCAATATCCCTGATGAATATAGATGCAAAGATTCTCAACAAGATACTAGCAAATCGCATCCAATAACTTATAAAAGGAATTATACATCATGATTAGGTAGGCTTTATTCCAGGAATGCAAGGTTGGTTCAACATATGAAAAACCATAAATGTAATACACCATATTAACAGGAAGAAAGATAAAAAACCATATGGTCATATCGATTGATGCAGAAAAAGCATTTGATAAGATACAACATCCCCTCATGATCAAGACTCTCAGAAAAATTGGCATAGAAGGATCATTTCTCAACATAATAAAAGCTATCTATGAAAAACCCATAGCAAACATCATCCTCAATAGAGAAAAGCTGAAAGCTTTTCCACTAAAAACAGGTACAAGACAAGGATGCCCACTTTCTCCACTCCTTTTCAATATAGTACTAGAAGTCCTCGCCAACGCAATCCAAAAAGAGGAAAAAATAAAAGGCATTCAAATAGGAAAAGAAGAGGTGAAACTCTATTTTTTTGAGAGGTTTTTGCTAAAGGGTGCATGCACTCGTCAGAGAGAGAGAGAGAGAGACAGAGAGACAGAACGCGAGAAATCACCCCCCAGGAGGGATGGCCATTCCGCAATTTCTTCTCCTCCATTCTCCTCTTGGGATCTTGGGCACTCACGCACATGCACCTGCCATGACTTCAAGCCACTGGGTCTGGGACTCAAACCCCAGTCAACCACATGGGAGTCCAGCAATATAGCCATTATGCTAACTGCTGGTCCTGAAACTCTCTCTATTTGCAGATGACATGGTTGTATACATAAAAGACCCAATGGTTTCCATGAAAAAATTTCTGGAAGTAAAACATGAATATAGTAAACTTGTAGGATACAAAATTAATATCCAGAAATCTATAGCATTTCTGTATACGAACAACAGGCAGACTGAGATAGAACTGAAAAAAGTTATTCCATTTACCATAGCCACAAAATGCCTAAGATACTTAGGAATATATGTAACCAGAGAAGTTAAAGACCTCCACAAGGAAAACTATGAGAATATTGAAAAAGAAATTGAAAATGACACAAAAAAGTGGAAGGCTATCCCATGTTCCTGGATTGGAAGAAATTAATATAATCAAAATGGCAATTCTACCCAAATTAATCTACGTATTTAATGCAATGCCAATCAAATGTGTCAATACCAGACACATTCTTCACAGATCTAGGAAAGACAATCATAAAGTTTGTCTGGAATCATAAAAGACCCCGTATTGCTAAACCAATTCTGCACAAGAAGAGTGGAGTGGGTGGCATCTCACTCACCGACCCAAAAATATACTACAAAACTGTGGTAATCAAAACAGCATGGTACTGGCACAGAAACAGACACGTGGACCAACAGAACAGAATAGAGTCCCCAGAACTAAACATACAGTCAACTGACTTTTGACAAGGGGTACCAGTCAATCCAGTGGGAAAAGGAAAACCTCTTCAGCAAATGGTGCTAGAAAAACTGGATTTCCACTTGCAGAAAGATGAGTCTGAACCCCTACCTCTCACCTGTAACAAAAATCAAGTCAAGTCAAGATGAATCAAATATCTAAACCTAAGACCTCAAACTATAAAACTGCTCCTGGAAAATGCTGGGGAAACTCTGAGAGACATTGGGGTAGGCAAAGACTTCTTAAATAAGACCCCCGAAGCACAGTCAATAATCCCCAAAATAGAAAAGTGGGATTACATCAGACTAAGAAGCTTCTGCATGGCAAAAGACACAGTAATTCGTGTGAATAGACAGCCCACAGAATGGGAAAATATTTTTGTAAACTATACATCAGATTAGGGACTGATAACCAAAATTCACAAGGAACTCAAGCAGCTGTTTCAAAAAAAGATGATCACTTCTATTAAAAGACGAGAGAATGAGTTGAAAAAACTACTCTCTAAAGATGACATACAAATAGCTAAAAGGTATATGAGAAAATGCTCAACATCCGTCATTGTAAGGGAAATGCATATCAAAACAACAATGAGATACCACCTAACCCCAGTCAGAATGACAAAGATTAAAAAAACAAAAAACAATAAATGCTGGTGGGGGTGTGGTGACAAAGGAACTCTCTTACACTGCTGGTGGGAATGTAAATTGGTCCAGCCACTGTGGAGAACAATTTGGAGATTCTTCAAAAATCTACAAATAGAACTACCATATGATCCAGCAATCCCACTCCTTGGTATCTACTCAAAGGACAGAAGAATACTTAATCAGAAAAGTGCTTGCACATCGATGTTTATTGTGACACTATTCACAATTGCTAAGTCATGGAAACAACCCAAATGCCCATGAACAGATGAATGGATAGAAAAACTGTGGCACATATACTCTATGGAATACTATTCAGCCTTAAAAAACAACAAAACCCTGGCTTTTGACAGGAAGTGGATGAATATGGAAGATTTACTGCTGAGTGAAGCAAGCCAGGCTATGAAGGAGAGGCATTGCATGTTCCCACTTAATACATACCGAGTGTCCGCACTCTGTGACTGAAACTAATTGACTAAAGGATATAGCAACACAATATATAGATGTAAATACTAGATATAAGTGTGTGTGAAAGAGGAGGGTCTGAGGAAGGACATTTAGAAGAAAAATAGGGAGGCAAAGAAAAATAGGGAGGCAAAGCATTAATGGCACAAAGAAATGTGGTATTATCTGTTGAAGATATTTTATAGTTTTATCAACTGTACTAGGAAGAAATGTTCACCTGTTGAAGCATCCATTTTGTAAGCCAAATAATAATGTGATTGAATATATAAAAGAAAATTAAATGAAAAATAAATTAATTAAAAAAATTGGAAAGGACAAGATGGATATGAAAGTGGAGCTACATGACTATCTATTTTATTTATTTATTTATTTATTTATTTATTTATTTATTTTTACATTTAATTACTGTAGATCTTTTTTTTTTTTTTTGAGAGGTTTTTGCTATAGGGCGCATGCGTTCGCCAGACAGACAGAGAGAGACAGAGAGATAGAAAGCAAAAAATCACCCCCCAGAGGGGATGGCCACGCCACAATCCCTTCTCCTCTGTTCTCCCCTCAGGATCTTGGGCACGCACACACACGCGCCCGGCATGAGTTTAAGCCACCGGGTCCGGGACTCAAACCATGGCCAACTACGTGGGAGTCCAGCGACATAGCCATTACGCTAACTGCTGGTCCCCATTTTACTGTAGATCTTTACAGCATACAAAATCAACTTTCCCAGCATGAATATATTGCATATTAGTCCATTGTCAGTCTCTTTTGTGAGCTTATCTCCCCCACACACACTTTTTCAAGTTTATCCTTGTTTTTAAGAGTTTAAAACTTACCCATTTCTTTTCTCCATGAAGGAAAGACAGAGACAGAGAGATAGTCACTGCCAACAGAATCTTCATGCTGTGCTCCACCTCCAGCCTGAGACAGCCCTGGATCACAGGTGGGCACACAAATGCCCAGCATATCCAAGGAGGTCTCAGGACATGAACCCAGAACCTTCCTATACGGGTCAGCCTCACAGAGTGTATCGTTATTGCTGCACCACTGCCCAGTCCTCATGTGAGCTCCTTTCTCTACCTGACTCATGGCATTCAGTAAGGTTTGGTGCTCGACCTAGCATTCTATATAATCTTCCATGATGATCCCGTTCAAAACTGTTGCTGAGAACTCTCAACTCCTTTCCTCAGTATGAACACTGTCATCATGACCCAATTTGAAGTGGCCAATGGTTTGACAACCAGCTAGCAAAATCCCTGAATATTTAATCATTAGGCTTTTAGGAGGCAGTGTGAGTGAGCTCCAGGATGCCACTGAATCAACTTATCCCTCCCCTCTAAATGGTTATAAAGATCCATACATCTGAACAGCCCACTGTTTACTTGACCTTGATGCTTCAGTGGTATCTCAAAATTCTTATGCAAGATCTTTCCTCATAAAATCTAATCTTCTTCTAATTTTGGGTTCCCCAAAATATAACAACCATATATCTACTGGCATGGGGAAGAGAGAACCTCAGGAGCCTTTCTTAACATTTCCTTGCCTCTTTCTCATATTCAATCCATCACTAGAATCTACTAATGGTCAAGAAGGAAGATCAATAGCTCCTGAGTCTTTCCACAGCCCCAAAGTTACCACCCAAGTCCAGGCCACCATCATCTCTCCTTTGAACTATGACAATGCTTCTCCAAAATTGGTCTGCTAGCTTTTGTCCCAGCCACCTCCAAACCAATCTCCATATTGAAGCCACAGTGACAAGAGATATTGGTTCAAAATGCATATGTGAACATGCCACCCACCCCTTGTCGGAAAATATTCAAATTCAAAACTGAAAGTGGCCTGTAGGCCTTGCTTATGTGAGGGCTGCAGGCTCCCCTCACTCGTGTCTCTGCGCACCTCCTGCCTCTCTGGCATTCTCCAAGTCCCCCAAATTCACCATGCTCCTTCCCTCCATAGGGTTTTGCACATACTAGCTCCTCATCTGCAGGTCTGCACCTTCCCTTCTTTGTTGAATTAATTTCCTTTTTTAAAAACTTTGCTATAGGGCACTTGTGCTCACCAGAGACAGACAGAGAAAGTAAGAAAGTATCCCCCCCCCCCCCCCAGGGGATGGCTTCACTGCAATTTCTTTACCTCCATTCTTGTCTCAGGATTTCGGTCATGCACACACATGGTGTGAAAAACCTGGTGTGTTTTTCAGGCTGCCAGGTCTGGGACTCAAACCACACCACCAGCTGGCCCAGCTGAACTAACTTCTGTTCATCCTTCATAGCTCACCTTAAATCTCACTTCCTCAGAGAAGCTTCCTGTTCCCTCACTGACTCAGTCAAGTCCTCTATTCTAGGCTCTCCTAGCATGTATTCATTTGTGTGATTATTTGGTCAGTATCTGCTTCCTTCACTGAACTATAAGCTCCATGAGGGTGGAGATTGGGTCTAGTTTTATAAATCATTTTACCTCTGGTTCCTAGCACATATGAGGCAACTTTAAAAAGTTTGTGGAAAATGAAATTGAAGTACAAGTTTATTTTTAACTTCATGAAAACCCTTCATACTATATCCTCTAATTACATACTGAATGCATGAATGAATGAATGAATGACTCCATAGAAGAAGTAGCATAGAACTCTGGAGCGAGACTACCTGAGTTTGAATCTCAGCTCTGCCGCTTACTAGCTGTATGGCCTTTGTCAAATTACTTATCTTTTTTTTTAAGAGATATTTTTGCTATAGAGCTTGTGTGCTTGCCAGAGACAGAGAGAAAGAAAGCCAGAAATCACTCCCCGGGGGGCGGGGGGTGGCCACACCACAATCACTTCTCGGGACTTTGGGAATGCATGCACACGTGCCCAGCGTGAGTTTCAAGCTGCCGGGTCCAGGACTCAAACCGCAGTGGGCCATGTGGGAGTCCAGCGATGTAGCCATTACACCATCTGCTGGGCCCCAAATTATTTATCTCTTTGTGCTTCAGTTTCAGCATCTGGAAAACTGGAATAATGAAAGCAGTTGTTATGAGAATTAAATATGTAACCATGCAGGATCTTCAAAAAGTTTATGGAAAATGCAATATTATGAAAAACCCATGTACAGATTTCAAAAAATTTTGCACCAAAATAAACTCATACTTTAATTCCATTTTTCCATGAATTTTAAAAGGTCTCCCTGTATTTGTAAAGCACTTAAACAATGCTGGGGCCATGAGAATTGTACACATGTGTAAGGCATTTATTTATATAAATAAACAACCACACTCTCCTGTCTTGCTCTCCTGTCCTATTGGTTCAGTGACAAGCAAGAAATATCATTTTCCAGTGAGTTCTAATGCTCCAGATCTCAAGGCTGACCACAGAAGGCCCTCAACTGTAGCTTCTCAGGTAAAGAGGGAAAGCTGAGGTCTTTGGAGTCCAATTGATGTGACCTAGCCCCTCCCTTCTCCTTCACCCCTACTTCAAGTCCATCAGGAAGTGATGTCAGCTCTACCTGAAACACAAACCCCAAATCTGTCTCCTTTGGTTCTTACCACCCAGTAGCCCATTAACCCTCACTCCACTCTTAATCCCTTACAACCTGTTTTCTATACAGTGACCAGATTGAACCAAAGAGAGTACCAATTGGATCCCATCACTCCCCTCTATGGCTCCTTGTCATGCTGAGAATGAAATCCAAACTTCTTTCCACGGCTTACAAGGCACTTCACTACCAAGTCTCTGCCTACTTCTTCAGTCTCATCTCTCAGCCTGCTCCAGCCATAATCAACCACTCCCAGTAATTTCCCAAAGCACTGTGTTCTTTCTAGATTCTAGTCTTTTGTAATGCTGTGCTCTCTGCCTGGATCACGGTTTCCCAATCATCTCCTTCACTCGGCTGACTTCCAGATCCTGCCTGGACATCACTTCCCCTGGAAAGCTTTGGCTAACTTCTCACTTCCTTCTCTTGTCTGTGACAGGTTTCCCTTCTTGGAGCTTGGATAGCATCAGTTTCTTCCTCATCAGAGCAGGCACCACCCTGTCCTCCCACTGCCTGCTTACCTCTCTGTAAAATGCAGACACAACCATGGCTGCAAGTTGCTGAAAACAGTGGCCTGATCTGGTTTACAGCTGCATGTCTAGTGCCCTGCACGAGGCTTGTCATGGAGAAGGCAGCTCAAAACATTTTTGTTGAGTGAATCCTGACTTCATTCCCTGGGAAAGTGACACCAGGTAACTTCTCACTAGACTTGTTTCCCCACCTGTAAAATGGGGGCATAATATTGGGCCAAGCTGCTGTGAGGATTAAATGAGATTACAAGTGTAAAGCACACAAAACAGAGTACACATTCACTAAGTGGCAGCTATCAATGGGTAGCAACTGGATAGGAAAAGAGAAAAACAAGTCTCTCCTCTCTGCTATCCCATATACACACCCATCCTGCTTCCCTCCTGTCTTCAGTCTTGAATAAAGCTAAAAAACCTGAACCAGCCAAAGAAAAATCCCCTTCAGTAATCTCATGAGAGAGAACTATCTTCTGTATCAACAACACACCCTTGGCTCAGCCTCCAGTGGACCAGCCCCAAGTTGGAGGTTTGGCTTTTCTTTTCACCCCATCCAGATATTTACAGTATAAACCCTGGATGACAAGCAGGGCTGGGGGCCGGAGGGGATGCGAGCAGGAACAGTCTCTGCCAAGAAACTTCAGGAAGGAACTAACATGGGATCTCTATACAGTAACATGCACTGTTCTGGAACAGAAGAGAGTCTTCACCAAAATGCTTCATCAGCTGTGAGACAGAAGAAAGGGTTCTTCTCAGCAGTGAGGCAGAGTGAGGTGGACCTGCAGAGGCGGTCTCTCTCCACACTACAAGAAAAGTCTATTAGAGAAGGACCCAAGTTCAAGTTCAAGCTCTATCTTACCCATTTATTTATTTATTTTTTTGGAGAGTTTTTTTGCTATAGGGTGTGTCAGACAGACAGAGATAGAGAGACAGAAAGCGAGAAATCACCCCCCAGGGGGGATGACCACGCCACAATCCCTTCTCTTCCATTCTCCTCTCAGGATCTTGGGCACGCACGCACACGTGCCCAGTGTGAGTTGAAGCCACCGGGTCCGGGACTCAAACTGCGGTCGACTACGTGGGATCCCAGTGACATAGCCATTACGTTAATTGCTGGTCCCTATTTATTTATTTTGAAGAGGTTTTTGCTATAGGGCACATGCCCTAGCCAGAAAGACAGAGAGAAATCGCCCCCCCCCCCGGGGGGGGTGGCCACGCTGCAATCCCTTCTCCTCCATTCTCCTCTCGGGATCTTGGGCATGCACGCACATGTGCCCGGTGTAAGTTAAAGCCAGAGGGTCTGGGACTCGAACCACAGTCGACTACATGGGAGTCCAGCGGCATAGCCATTACACCAACTGCTGGTCCTTCTACCTTACCCTTTCTATCTTCATGGTGAAAGCAAGGAACAATGTTGGATGCCCCAGCCCTCACTTCCTAAACTTCATTTGAACTGTAAATCCCCAATTAATAGCCATCAACTGCCTCTGAGTTGGCATTTCAATAAATACATTTTGTTTGTCCAATGATTCTTTGATTTTAAATTGGACTTCTGATCTTTGTCAAAACACATACATATATTTTACATTGTCAGTAGGTACCTACTATTTTGTTCTGCCATTTCCACTTAGCATTATTCCATATAGGTGTTTTTTGCAGAGTTCACAAAGTTGTCACATTTGGTGGTTGTATTACAGCCTAATAATGTACTAAAACCTATAGTCTGCTTAGCCAAATCTCTAATATTGGCTGTTTGAATTGTTTTTATGTGTTGCTATAGTAGAAAGCACTTTGTACAATTTGCTCTTGGAAATTTCCTTTTCTGGATTTTTTTTCCCTTTGGATGCAAATTCAATTTCAGAACTACTTCAGAAAATACATGTGAAATCCAAAGATTCAAAGGTAGGAATGATTTCTTCCATAAAGAAGCAAGCCTATCAATTTGCTCCTCCATTGTCCTTGAAGTAAAGTCACAGGAAGAAGCTACTCACCTACAGTAAGTAGAATAGTGCCAGGCTCTGTCCAGTCTCTTCCATTCAGCTGAGGGAAGCTGGGCTGAGAAAGCCCACACAATCAGTCTGATCTTCCAATAGAGTCAGGGACACTAAGGTGCACTTGTGTGAGCAAAGAAAAGATGGGTCTTTTTGGAAACCTCTTGGTCTTAGACCTGCCAAGTCTTAGATCCTGACTCAGGACCAGAGCAGACCACTCATTCCTTAAACCAGTCTTGGAGTTCTTTAGTAGACACTGCAGGTCACCTATCTAATGGCCATCCTCTGCACCTTCTTGCTTGGTAACAGAACTCCAGTTTGTTCAAGTAGCTGGCAAAGATCCTTTCATATCAGGAAGGGAAGATCCAACTCCAGTCCTAGACTTAAATTATAATTGGTCTAAAGCAGTCCTTGATCTAAAAGTGAGCCCATTATATAGTTTTGGCTAATGAAATGTGAGGGGCAGTCTCCTGGGAAAGTCTTCACTTCTCAAATAACAGAAAAAAATCCTCCTGATGAGAAGGCCTTTAGTCCTTCCTACTACTTCCTATCAGAAGCCTTGAATGTGGTGTCAGATGATGCAGCAGCCATCTTATGACCATGAGGCAGAAAGTATGAAGATGAGAGCCAATTCGCTATGGATGGCAGAGCAGGCAATCGCCTGTCTCTAAACTTTTTGCTTTGTGGGGGGAAAAATAGGAACAAAGAAACCCACCTCTTATTTGTTTAAACTGCTATAGGTTGGGCTTTCTGTTACTTTGAGCCGAAAGAATATGTAATTGTATCTGTCATGTGCCTAGCACTTTGTTAAACACCAAAGAGGTTACAAAAGAAATGGAAAATAAAACAAAAGAAAACAAAACAAAATCCTCCTTTATCTTAACAAGCTTTGTCAGTCTATTTAGGGACACACAAAACAAACACAAATAGCACTCTATGAAAAATAAGTAAGTAACCAAATGGAAAGGACTAAGGAAACTATTTCAGTTAAGGTACATGGGAAAGATCCAGAGTTAGAAGAAACAATGTATCTGAGGTTCAGTAAAGACCTGGGTGAGTTCTAGAAAAGAAATGGGAGCGATGTACAGATCTTAGGCTGAAGCCATATTCCAAGAACTGAGAAGTGCTCTTTCAGGAGTTTGGCTATGATCTGATATGCGGTGGAAAACCAACCCAGCAGAAATTCATGGCGAACATTTGTATTTAAGGAAGATTAATTGGACAATGAAGTACAGATCAAGGCTGTGACACTCAAATGGGTGATGGCAGTTGGAAGAGGCAAAGTTAAAGAGGTTTTCTTAAGGAAGAACAAACAGGACTTGGTCAACGATTGAGTGTGAAAAATGGAGAGGGAGAGTCAGGAATATTGCCAGCAACCAGTCAGGGGAGAGAGAGACCAGTCCAGTTGAGAATACTATGCATGTTATCTTTAACAGGTAAAAAACCATTGCCGTGTCCCACAAATGTCTTGTCTCTCTATTTGTTCTCCCTAATTTCCCTCCCTGCACTTTCCTTCTCTCCCACTCTCCTTCCACACTGTCTCCAGTATTCATAACTTTAGCATGGTTCTAAACAAGAATACCTTTGAAACCACCAGTTTTTATGTATATTATCTTCTAAAACACATTAAGATAAAATCTTAACTACCAAATTTTAAAAAAGCAACTGTGTATCACTGAAATTATTTTATGTGCCACCTAACCACCACAAGTTCACACACAAGTCAGAAGGCACAAGGTCATTTCTAGAAGCGCAATCTCTGAGCAATGGGCCTCTTGAATCCATTCCCTGCTCCTGTGTCAGCAATTTACATTCTTTTCTGGGGGAAATAAATATTTAATGATCTTGGTCGAGCTGTACAGAAAAGAGAGAGAAAGGAGATGCCTTGGCTGTCAGGGTGCCTGGAGAGTGTGGTTCACACATCAAATATCTTGGGCTGTATCAACCAGGTGATGGGTCCCTTCCACAGCAATCTGATCACAGTGGAGCCTCAAACTTCCTCACCAGGGCTCTACGAAAAGATTTCTATAATTAGAGCTAAACAAGAAACTCAGGAGGAGGCTAAGTTGCTGCCTTCCTCCTCCCTTTCCTCCCCTCACCCACCCCCACTCCCCTAGCCTCCTTCCAAATCTGAGCTGGGCTTAGCATAAGAGGAGCATGACTCATAGAAACCAAGGACAGAGCTGGAAAGGCTGGGCTGCCAGGATTCCTCCCTGACTGACAATGAACAGACCCCGCAGCTCGGTCCTCAGCCCATGGCAGATTCAACACTCAAAAGATTTGGGGCCTTTAGAGGTGACAAACGTTCTTTGGGGAAAGGTCAGAAGATGAGAAAATGGCAAAGAGTTGGTGTGAAGTAAATAAGACTGTGTAATAATTCTGTGTCCCACAAATGTCCCTTCAATGGCAGGACAGTTTGGATCCTGCCTCCCCTAGTACCTTATCTAAAAGTCTATTAGGATTTAAGTGCCTGCCTTTCATAGTAAAATAATCATGATAGTAATACTAACAGTAAATAATATTTACAGGGTAATAACTATGTGCTGGGTACTGTGCTAAAGGCTTTTCATGTATTATCTTATTTTACTCTTATGAGGCAGGTACTCTTATTGAACCCATTTTAGATATGAGGAAACTGGGGATCAGAAAGGTGAAATAAATTGCCCAAGGTCACACAGTAAGCAGGACATCCTAGACTCAAACCTAGGCATCTGGTTTCAGAGCCCAAATCCTTAACCATTCTACTTGTCTTACTCACAACTCCTTCTGAAGAAGGTTGACACTGGGCATAGCTCGTCAGACCAGACATAGGTGCCTGACTCTGGACAGAAAACCCATAAGCTAGCCAGTAGCCTGGGGGATAACCTAAGCCAACTGTCAAATATGGACGATAATGATCAATAGAATCATTCAGATAGTGGAATCCTATGGAATCTGTAAGTGACACACGCAGAGGGTCTTCAGTCAGAAATGAAGACAAAAGCAGACACACACACACACACACACACACACACGAGGCAGAAGCCATGAAACAGTGTAAGAACCTTGAGTGAGCAGAAGCTATCAATAGAAGCAGAGTGGAGAACAGAGAGAAATTATTGGCAGCAGCAGAAATGGGAGTTACAGGAGCTTCTGAATCATAGAGCATGGGAAATATGAGTCAATCTTTTTGTTATAGGGTGTGTGCACTTGAGAGAGAGAGAGAGAGAGAGAGAGAGAGAGAGAGAGAGAAGGTGATAAATCACCCTCGCCCCCAGGAATGGCTACACTACAGTCTCTTCTTGTTTTCTCTCAGGATTTTGGGCACACATGCACATGCTCCCAGTGTGATTTTCCAGCTGCCAGGTCCAGGACTTGAACCAAACAGTTGGCCATGTGGGAGTCCAGCAGCCTTAACCTCCATGCTACCTGCTGGCCCAAGTCAACCATTTTAATTACCCGCTTGTCAAAATCTTCATCTTTCTTACTCCACTTCCTTTTCATTTTGCAAATCCCCAAACCTTATACCAATCAAAATGTCAACCATTTCTGCCCTCTCCCCAGAACTGCCAAGCACTGCTTGTGAAAATATGCCAGTCATGTAGATGGGAATGACTGTAAATTCATTAGGCCAATATAGCTGGGTGACTCTTTGAGTCCCTGTTATGCTTTTTCTTCCATTCTACCAGTAGCTCCCAGAGCACTATGACCGTCTCTATCATCTATTAACTTCTAGCCTTGTCACATCCCCATGCCTAGCCCTTATTATCCTTGTATTTATTCTTGTCAGAGCACTTCTCCTGCCTTCAAATAATATATTTGAGTCCCCCACTAGAGTCTAAGCTGTATGAGACCAGGGATACTGTCTGTTTTGCTCATCTCTACACCCTACCCTGATGCCTGGCACAGTTTGATGAATGCCACATGTGTATAGACCATGTCAAAGCCAAAGCCCTCTCTCTTCACTCTCCTTTTACAAGCCACACTCAGTGGTCTGAGGAAGCACCCTGGGCTAGCTGCCTGACACAGGTCCAGTGCTCACAGGCCAATGACGTGTTTCCTAAGTTATGAACTTGGACTTTCCTTCCCAGCAGTGGAGCCAAGAGCCAGTGCCCTCCCTTAACGCCATTTCCTGAACTGGCTTTGCATTGTAAATTTCAGTTATTGCTCGACTTGTAGAAATAGAGTCGAGCTCTGTCTTAGTAACCGACTCTTTTAATAGCTTCGTGAGATCAATGGGAATGCAACGGAAATAACAATGATGACTCACCCAGCCCATCTTTTCTCCCCTCACCATTCTGCACAAAATCCAACCCCACCAGCGTCAAGTGCCACCCTAGATAAGGCTGCAGCAATTTCTTGGCTATCTGAGGATCATGCCTGGGAGAAGCAGCAGCCAAGGTGAGATCTCATGGGAGATGCAAATCAGCTTCTGGTCAAATGCCTTGTCGTGCTTTGAGCCCATGAAACAGACAAAATTAGAAACAGGTAGAACAGAATGGCAAACTTTCAAGGCAAAGCGACTCTGGCTCAAAAATGGGTGCCAAATGGGACAGATTGTATCTAAAAGGATACAGGGATGAGCAAAACTTAGGCATGCTTCTTCAACCCTGTTCATCCAATCCCTTTCTTCTCTAGAACTTATCAGATAGAAGCAAGTCATGTCCACATGTTGTACTTCTGTGGGCAAGTCAGCTGTGATGCTCATTAGTGCTGCTCTCCTAAATATACCCAGTTTGTGCCTTGATGGTGAGATGGCCTAGACCATTATTTTTTAATGGGACCATATGAGTTCTGACCAATGGTGCTGAGGTAGAAAACAAACTTCTCTCAGTATTCACAAGTGATTGGTTCCAGGATAATGACGGATACAAAAATTTGTGGATGCTCATGTTCCTTATATAAAATGGTGTAGTACTTGCATATAACCTACACATATTCTCCTGTATATGTTAAATCATCTCTTGATTACTTATAATACCAATACAATGTAAATGCTATGTAAATACTATGTTTTTTTTTAATTTGTGTTTTTATTGCATTATTGTTTGTCCTTTTATTTTAGTATTTTCAATATGCAAATTTGTTGAATCTGTAGATGCAGGACCTGTAGATACAGAGGACTGACTGTATATCATTTCCATGCCAGTGTGTGGCCCTACAGAGCTCTCTTTCTTTTGGGCCATGGTATCCAGCAATGTTTGGGATGGTAGCTTCTCTAAGAGTTTGGAGGCAAGGAGATGACAAGCAGAGCCTTCAGTTAACTCATCACAGACATGAAGCTAGAGCAAGAAATAAAGCTTTGTTGTTATGAATCATTAAAATTCCAGGGCTATGTCTGGGACCAGCAGTTGGCGTAAGGGCTATATCGCTGGACTCCCATGTAGTCGACCACGGTTTGCGTCCCGGACATGGTGGCTTAAACTCACGCCAGGCGCATGAGTGTGCGTGCCCAAGATCCCGAGAGGAGAATGGAGGAGGTGGGATTGCGGCGTGGCCATCCCCCCAGGGGATGATTTCTTGCTTTCTGTCTCTCTGTCTCTCTCTGTCTTTCTGGGGAGCATACGTGCCTTATAGCAAAAACCTCTCCAATAAATAAATAAATAAATAAATAAATAAATAAATAAATAAATAAATAAAATTCCAGAGTTGTGGACTGGCTCCGTGGCCTGGTAGTTAAGGCAGCAAGATCTCACATAGCCAGTCACATGGTTCAAGTCACAGCTCTAGTGGCTTTAAAAACATGCCAAACACAGGAACATGTGTTTCCAAAATTTTAATAGGATGGAGAAATAGAGGAGAAGGGATTGACGCATGGCCATGCCCTATTGGGAGGATGCTTTCTCCCTTACCCTCTCTGTCTCTTTCTAGAGAGCACTTGTACCCAGTGGCAAATTAAAAAGAAAATTCCAGGATTGTCTTTTATTATGGTACAACCTAGTTCATTCTGACTGATATACAAGCTAAATCTTCCTACAACTACACCTTCGTTCTTTTCTCTTGTTTTTATTTTCCTCTTTTTTCTTCTAGCCCAAATTCCCCCATCCACACACCCTATCACAACTGTCACTGCAGTAGACACCTTTGTTCAAACTTACCTCCATTCATTGTGTAGCTCAGGGGCTTTACTTTTTTTTTGTCTTTAAGATTTTGCCCTTAGGGCACAAGCATTCACTGGAGAGAGACAGGGACAAAGAGAGGGAAAGTGAGAAATCACCCCCCAGGAGGGATGGCCATGCTGCAATCCCTTCTCCATTTTCCTCTCAGGGTCTTTGGCATGCATGTACACGCACCCAGAGTGATTTTTCAACCCACCAGGTCTGAGACTCAAACCATGGTCAGTCATGTGGGAGTACCAGCCCCTTAAACACCAAGTCACCTGCTGGCCCCAGAGACTTTATGTATATTTTTCAACAAACAAAAAGTTTATTTATGCTTACTTGTTTATTTTTAGAAGTGGTACCCTTCTGTAAAAAAAATTACTTATAAATCTCTAACTTATAAGTCAGAATCAGGCCCAGACATTGTAGTGCAGTGGTAACACAGTGCTGGTTCAAATCCCCAAGTTGGCCTGAAAACACACTGGGTGCACACACAGGCACCCAAAATCCTGAGCCATAGGGCTGGAGAAGGAGGATCATGGTGTGACAAGACCTGTCAAGGCTTCTCTCTCTCTCTCTTAATCTCTCTCTCTTCTTATGTACACATGCATACACTATTATTTTAAAAAAAGGGGGAGAGGGAGAAATGCAGAATTAGAACTGCCCCTGGTAGCCTCTTCAGTAGAATTCGCTGGGGCTCAATGGATCACACATTGAAAATGATTAGTCTCTTCGCCCCTTAGAGGTCATCCCCTGACCCAATGCTTAAGTGTCTGGATGGGAAACAAGTCGAGAGATTCACAGAGCAATTGGTTCCCAGGGATGGAAAGAACCCTTAAGGTCACACAGGCCCCATGATGACTGACAGGTGGCTGGCTCAGAGTGGGGGTGGGGAGAGAGGAGCCAGGTCTCCTACTCTTATTTCTAGACTTCAGTAGCACAGTCTGCCTCTCACTATGCTCAGGAAGCAGCATGCATAATCAAGTGCCAAGAGTTTGACAACCTGGATTCAAAGGCTAGCGTGGCCACTTGGCAGCTGTGTGGCCTCAGGCAAACCACACCATCTCTCTGTCTCCATTTTCTGTAAAATAGGGTAATGATGCTTATCTCATCAAAGCTGTCTGTAACTATGATGTCTTTGCCTATATAAAACTTATTCATAAGTAACACCAGCTTGCAGAATCTCTAGGAGGGACACAGACCATGGTGATGGGAAGGAAAACAGGTATTTCCCACATTTTTCTTTTTCTTACCC
Organism: Tupaia tana; assembly: GCA_026018925.1. Lineage (NCBI taxonomy): Eukaryota > Metazoa > Chordata > Mammalia > Scandentia > Tupaiidae > Tupaia > Tupaia tana. The sequence goes on from JAKSZU010000009.1 coordinate 93,057,532, forward strand.
AGCAGGGAGACTCACTTCCCTCTATGGAATCCTAATCCTACTTAAGAAATGCTTCAAGGGGCCAGACCCAGTGCAGTGGTAAAAAGAGATATTCCGCGTGGGAGGGCTCCAGGTTCACATCTGGAGACCTCCCTGATAATGCTGGGCACGTGCTTGCCCATGATCCAAGACCAGCTGAGGCTAGGGATGGGTGGTGGCATTAGGACCCTGTTAGGGGTGCCTGCCTCTCTGTCTTTCTCTCTTGCTCATGGAAGAAATAAGTAAACTTAAAAAATAAATACATATATTTACATTTTTATTATTTTATATAATTCTTGGACATAATGTTCTTTTATATAAAAAATCCTTCTATAAATTCTTTATTCTTTTATATATATAAATTTAGATATATAAATTAAGCCTCTGGCCACTCACAAGGCTTTTCCTAGCAAAAAGGCTGCTTTCCAGTGTGGGCTGTAATAAGCCTCACCCCTCCCTGCCTCAGGGCTCTCCTTTTGTTCCACACAGCCTGAAGGACTGCCCAGCTGACCTTTGCTGAGAGAAAGTTTGGCAACCAGCATCTAACTGGAGCCCATTAGTACCTGTTTGCACCACTGATGCAAACTCCCACCCTGAGGCCCTGGAAACACTGAGGCTATAAAATGGACCTCTGTCAGAACTGACTCTGCCTGGAACCAACCGGTCAGTGGCCAAGACACATCCATTTTATATCCAGTTTTCCACAATCCCCTCCCCTTCTAATGAGCTGCCCAGGCAACAGGCTGTACATTTAGTTAGCAATTACATTTAGCCAAAGATCGCTACTTTGGACTGTGCATGCTTGTTTTAATAAATGTGCTGCTGCTATGGTCTTCACATTGTTTCCCTTGGCTGGAAACCACTCTGACAGGATAAAGGTCCTTCAGACCACCTGGATCTCACTGCTGCTGACCTCCTCCCAGGAGCCAAACAGAATAAGGCTGCTATCCAGGATGGAGGCCCCACAAGGGGGAAGGTACGGTTGTTTTTTAAACTAAAAATCATTAGCTGTTCCTATCAGAAACAAAAATATTGACAAGGACATGTTAGAGACCTTCCACTGCTGTGGAAGGGATAGGAAGGCTGCCACAGCAGTGTGTGTGGACGTGTATCTGTGAACAAGTGAACAAGTGAGCGTGTTTGCGTGTTCCTTACCAAACAGCTTGCCTGAAATACAAAAAAGGTCCTGCTGGTTAAGTCATCACAAAACAGCTGGAGAAGGCCCTAAAAGAAGAATATCAAGCTGAGGCTCCTTTTAGCTGTCACTAAGGTATGTCTTGACAAATCCAAGGATTCTGTGGGGGTTTTTTTGGAGAAGTTTTTGCCATAGGGTGCATGCGCTCGCCAAACAGACAGAGAGAGACAGAGAGACAGAAAGCAAGAAATCACCCCCCAGGGGGGATAGCCACGCCGCAGTCCCTTTTCCTCTATTTTCCTCTCAGGATCTTGGGTACGCACGCACACGCACCTGGCGTGAGTTTTAAGCCACCGGGTCCGGGACTCAAACCGCAGTCGACTATATGGGAGTCCAGCGACATAGCCATTATACTAACTGCTGGTCCCAGGATTCTGTGGTTTTGATGCCAGTTGAGAATGGACAGAGCTGGCTCGGTAGCACAGCAGTAGCACACTGCTCAAGCGATGCTGGGTCCATATGAAAGACTATTTGGCATGTACCAGTCAGACCATACATGTGTATGGGGCCACGTGTGCACCCATGATGCTGGCTGGCTGGGAAGGCAGGGAGGTGGAAGGATCATGGTGTGAGACCCTGTTAAGGGTGCTTGCCTCTCTGTCACTCTCTGTCTCACGCTCTTGAAAGAAATAAACTTAAAAAAAAAAAAAAAGCGAGCTCTGAGAAGATTCCTCATGGATACTGGGAACTAGATATTTCAGGGCACAGGAGAAATGAAGATTTTCTACTCATAATTCAGCCTCCAGCAAGCAGAGCTAGTGTGGTAGGGAGCCCCTCTGGCCTTCTATCTCTGTCTCTGTGTCTCTGAGCTCTCTGTCTCTCTCTGCTCCTGTCTCCTCATTTTTTTTTGGTAATTTTTCCTTTTTACGATTTTTTTAAAGGTAGAGTTTCTCTCTGGCTCTCAGCTCCATCTTTTGTTTTGTTAATAATCCCTTCTGCTCCTTTCTCCCAGGCAGGAGAGTTGAGCCATTCTCTGAGAAGATTCCTCATGGATACTGGGAACTAGATATTTCAAGCACCGCGCGGTTTTCTATTTTGTGATTTTTTTCTTTAAAAAAAAAAAAGAAAAGCAATTATACTTTTTTATTTTTTTGTCTTTTTCCTCTCTTTTTGTTGTTGTTTCTCTCTCTCTTTTTCATTTTCCTTTTTCTTGTCTCTCCACCCAATATCTACTGAATCTGCTGCACCAGCGATCACAACAGAACGGCAATCAGATTCTAGAACACCTCTGTCTGCTTGCTCCTGAACATTGAGGCTTAACTTCAAGAATTTGAAAGAAACACGCCATTCATCAGATGACAAGAAATCACCGTCGGATCACGAGAAATATGGGAAAACGAGAAAATACCTCTCCTCCAATGGAAAAGAGTAACTCTCCTTCATCCACAAGCAGTTCGGTGAAAGTCATGGAAATGTCTGATAAGGAATTTAGAACATTCGTAATGTCGAAGCTAACAGAGATAGAAGAAAAGAGAGATAATGAATTGCTAAAGAGAAAGGAGAAAGAAGTTGCCGAGTTCCAGGAGATGAGGAAATTCTTGCAAGATCTAAAAGAGGAATTACACACTTTACAACAGACTCAAACGGAACTGCTAGAGGTGAAGTCTATAATACAAGAAGTCAAAATCTCTCTTGAAAGTATTAAAAGCAGACTAGATCATTCAGAAAATAGAATCTCAGATGTAGAAGAGAAAATGGCTGGCTTAGAAAAGTCCACCACGAAGACTGAGAAAATGGCTCAAAAATTTGAGAATGATATGCGAGAAGTACTGGATACCATCAAACGTCCAAATATCCGGATAATTGGCATTCCAGAAGGTGAAGAGACCCATAAGGGCATTGATAATCTATTCCATGAAATCCTGCAAGAAAACTTTCCAAACCTAGAGAGGCATTAGAAGATCCAGTCCCAGGAAATACAAAGGACCCCAAATAGAATCAACCCAAGAAGATCTTCTCCAAGACACATTATAGCCAGGTTGACCAAAACCGCAGACAAAGACAAGATACTAAGATTGGCAAGAGAGAAACATCAAGTTACCTACAAAGGACATCCCATCAGGCTAACAGCAGATCTCTCATCGGAAACAATGCGAGCGAGGAGAGAATGGGAAAATATATTCAAAGTGTTACGAGAGAAGCAATTTCAGCCAAGAATACTGTACCCGGCAAGATTATCTTTCAGGTGGGAAGAAAAGACAAGAACATTCTCAGATAAACAAAACCTGAAAGAATTTACCAGCACCAGACCAGATCTCCAAGAAGTTCTCAAGGGTGTGCTGTATCAAGAAAATTAAACACAGACACACGGAAATAAGAGTCCAAAAACTATGAAAGTGGCCAACTTAATCAGAGGGACAAGTCTGGAGTTGAATATTATATCCCAGAATTTAATCAGGAAAATTGAACCAGAACAGAAGATAAAAGTACATGAGACTGATAGGTTCATGCACCTTCCATTTGAACAGAATCCTAACTTGTTTCCTGGCTTTAAGCAAAGTTCCTTGGCATTTCTTTGAGTTAAGTTAAAACTGGTTTTCTTAGTAGTAATGAGTGAACTCACCATTGAAAGTAGTTAGATTATGTAGGAAATTGTGTGATCAATGCAACATGGGTGGGAAGGGAATGAAGGACAATTGTGGACACTGGAGGTGGTGTGAGAGGAGGGTGGGAAGGGACAGAGGGTCAGAAAGAGGGCTGGAAGTAATTCTAGGAACTAGTAATGGAATTTTTTTTTTTTTGGAGAGGTTTTTGCTATAGGGCGTGTGCGCTCGCCAGACAGACAGAGAGAGACAGAGAGATAGAAAGCAGGAAATCACCCCCCAGGGGGGATGGCCACGCCGCAATCCCTTCTCCTCCATTCTCCTCTCGGGATCTTGGGCACGCACGCACACGCGCCCGGCGTGAGTTTAAGCCGCCGGGTCCGGGACTCGAACCGCGGTTGACTACGTGGGAGTCCAGCGACATAACCATTACGCTACCTGCTGGTCCCTGGAAAATTTTTTGTAATGTGCATGATTGTATCACTATGCAGTGTGTACTGGATGGGAGATTGCATTTTGTATGCTGTGATGAAGCTTAGGGAAGGAATGTAAATTGAGTTACAAAAAAAAAAGTTTCAGGAAAAAAAAAATATATCTATTCAATGACTGCAGTAGGATATGTAGCCACAGCTAGGTGCTACTTTATAGGATGCGTAAAGTAAGACTTGTGTTCATGGAAATGTGGGTATCACCTGTGTTTGCTATGAGGGTATTTGGATTGATTAGGGTCTTTGGCGTTACAATAAAATGTGAGGAGAAAACAGTATAGAAAGCAAACATAGATACCAGAGACTGTGGGAGGAGAGTGGGAGATGGCAGAGGGTAAGAGATAGAAAATCTAGGATGGAGGGAAAAAAGCAAAACATACAGAAGACAAGAAATGGAAGATCATTTGCTGACAATAACATGTTTGCTGATGTGCTTGATTGAGACAATGTATAGTGTGATTTGGATGGAAAATCTCATTTTGTATGCTGTAATGATGTTCAGAGAATGAATGCAAATAAATAAATTGAAAAAAGAATCATAATAATAACAAATAAAATTAAATAAATATATAATTCTTTTAAAATTTTTAAGAAATAAATCTCCATTGCAAGAATGAAAGACGAATGACCTACATACTTGAGTGGTGAGTGGTATAGTCTGTGTTCATGAGACCAAGTTGTTCTTTGTCCCTAGGGCTTCATGCAAACCCCACACCCTGGACTCAGCAGCATCATTTGAGGAGGTGCATGTAAAAAGTACAAATGTCTGGACACATCCACAGAGATGTTACTTTGATTCATTTCAGGGGTAAAGCCCAGACATCAGTATATATTTTTTTTTAATCTGTCATGGTGATTCTAATGAGCAGCCAAGTTGAGAACTACTGTTCTAAAGCAATGTTTCTCAAGCTTGACTGTGCACCAAAGACCCCCCCAGAACAGGTTTAAAATTGAGTACACACACACACACACACACACACACACCAGTTTTTTTTTTTTTTTTTTTCCAAATCACCAAGTAATTCTAAAACATGGCTAAGGTTGAAAACCAAAACCAATATTGATTATTTGACAAAGCATCATGGAAAAGAAGTCATAGTTTATCTACTTTGTAAACTCTAAGAGGACAAATATTTTGACTTATCTTGTTCACTCCTGTATCTTCAGCACCTGCAACAGTGCAAATAGCTTCTTGATCTTCATAACCTTCCAACTTGCCACTATAGGCAAGTCAGTTTTAACACATCTAGGTGTACTCGGTTCTTTATTACCCGAATAGGAGTGATAACCCACTTTTATTAGGGCTGTCATGAGGATCATATGAGATAAATAAGTAAAAGTGCTTTGAAAGTTAGAAAGAAAAGCAAAAATGCTAGTTACTTTCACAGAGAAAAATTCAACTTCCTGTTTTCTCTCCCTGGTCTCCCAATTCTCGCTTTTAAATTTTATTCATTTATTTTTTAATATTTTAAAATTTGCTAGAGGACATGTGCACTCACAGGCAATAGACAGAGAGAGAGTGAAAAAGCACCACCCAGTGGGTATAACCATGCCACAATCTCTTCTCCATTCTCCTCTCAGGATTTTGGGCAAGGACACCTGGTGTGTTTTTCAAGCTACTGGGTCCAGGACTCAAATCATGCAATTGGCCATGTGGGACCCAGCTGCTCCAACCAGCACGCCACCAGCTGGCCCTCTCCCAGTTCCCTTTTCAGTCACACCAGATATAAGCCCTCTATTAGATCTTATCCCAACCAAGTTTTCTCCATGGTAGTGGTAAAAGCACATGCCTTTCCTGCTCCTTGCTTTCAGTACAACTTATTCCCTATTTGTTGTGATGGAGAATATGGGCAGGGGTTCTAAGTCCAGATCCTCAATTTACTCTACAACTTGTAAATAAATTGTTCACTCTTGTCATCAAGAAAATGGGAATAATAACAGTAACTGTATCATGGAATTGTTGTGAGGCTAAAATGAGTTAATGATACACATATTTCCAGGCACATAGAAAGCCCTTAAATAATATTAATAATAATAAAAGCCATAGAGTTTTGTCCAAAGGGATTTTGTCTTTCTTTTTTTAAGAGAGACTTTTGCTATAGCACTCATGAGCTTGCTGGATAGAAAGAGAGACAAAGAGCAAGACAGAAAGACAGAGAGAGACAGAAGGCAAGAAATCACCCCAGGGGAGATGGCCATGCCACAATCTCTTCTCCATTCTCCTCGCAGGATTTCAGGCACACATGCAGACACATTCTCCTCTCAGGATTTTGGGCACACACGCGCAGCATGAGTTTTAAGCCACTGGGTCCAAGATTCAAACCATGGTCAACTACGGGGAATCCAGCAACATAACCATTATGCCATCTGCTGGTCCCCCAAAAGGATTTTCTTTGAAGAGAGGCTCTTAGTGTGTCACAATTCTCCTGTCTCAGTCTCCAGAGCAGATGGGACTCCCCAGATATAAGTCCAATTCCAGTGTGTACTAGTAGGGGTAATTTTCAGTGCTAAGCAAGCGAATCAAATAAAATCTTAGATAGGAAAAGGCTTTGTAAATGAATGATCACCCCCAAAATATTATGTATTATCATTTTTGAGGGCAAGGACAGTGGCTGGTGCAGCCCTCTTTTCAGCATCTAGTTTGGAAGTAGGCACACTGTGAATGTTTGTAGAGTGACTAAGTAGCTTAGAAGGCTGCCCCAGGAGCTGGACCTAGGTTTCTCAGGTGGACTCAGCCTGTCAAGAAGCCACATCAACTAATGTGCACCAGTGCAGCCGGGCCTGTCCAAAGGATTTTTAACTTAAAATACAAGTTCGCCTCAAGTGCAAAGGTAAGATAGGGTGATCTAGTTATGATATCTGTCACTTTCCGATATCTGGAATTTATTTGATTGGTCAAATAGAATTGCAGAAACATTCTACTACTTCTCTCTGATATTCACTCTGCAAATATGTATTGAGAACTTATGCATACCAGAGTATTGGAAACACAAACATAGAACATAGTTATTGAGGAGTCTGGTGGGAGACTTGAGTTCTTAAGGCCAAAGGTCAGAGCCCAGACACCACTGTCACTCCAGCAGTGGTATATATCTTGATTGCAGGCAAAATACCAAGGGTTCTCGGGAACCAGCAGTTAGCGTAATGGCTATGTCGCTGGACTCCCACGTAGTCGACCGCGGTTCGCGTCTCAGACCCGGTGGCTTACAACTCACGCCGGGCGCGTGTGCGTGCGTGCCCAAGATCCCGAGAGGAAAATGGAGGAGAAGGGATTGCGGCGTGACCATCCCCCCTGGGGGGTGATTTCTCGCTTTCTGTCTCTATGTCTCTCTCTGTCTGGCGAGCGCACGCGCCCTATAGCGAAAAACCTCTCAAAAAAAAAAAAAAAAACCAAGGGTTCTCCAAAAATTCATGGAAAATGTATATAGTGAATAAACTATGCAAAGATTTTAGTATTTTTGCACCAAAATAAACTTGTATTTTAATTCCATCTTTTGTGTGAATTTTTGAAGTCCCCTGGAATGTAGGGGGTCAATAAACCACCTCTTGGGTGTTGCAAGTTTCACAGTTTTGCTAGTGGCAAAAATTACAAAACAGCTAAGGGTAAGCATTGGCTAGTATAGCAGAGTTGTAGATAATATGCAAAAGTTTAGAGACAAAAATGTATCTCCTTCCAAGCTACTTAATCACTCTACAAACATTCACAGTATGCCTATTTCCAAACTTAGATGCAGAAAAGAGGGCTGCACCAGCCACTGTCCTTGCCCTCAAAAATGATAATACATAATATTTTGGGGGTGATCATTCATTTACAAAGCCTTTTCCCATCCAAGATTTTATCTGATCCTCTTGCTTAGCACTGAAAATTACCTTACTAGAATTAGACTTATACCTGGGGCACAATAAGCAAAGTAAGCCAGGCTCATAGCCAGAGCTTCTTTCTATTCCTAAAGGCCTATCATAGCCCACAAACACATAATATAACTTTGATTTCTCTTGGGCTAAAGGAAACCCTCATACTTATCTAAACATATCAGGATCTGTAGGCCTCAGTAGTTCCATCCTGTTTCTAAATCCCCACAACCTTTAAGACAAGCTTTGACTGCCCTAGGTTACTTCTATTTCTAGTTCATCTCAGGCCACAAAATGGCCAGGGTGCTCTTCCACGTTCCAGAAAAAGAGGGTCGTTGGGACCAGCAATGAGCGTAATGGCTGTCGCTGAACTCCCATGTAGTCGACCGCGGTTCGAGTCCCAGACCCAGTGGCTTAAACTCACGCCAGGCGCGTGTGCATGCGTGCCCAAGATCCCGAGGAGAAGGGAGGAGAAGGGACTGTGGCGTGGCCTCCCTTCTGGGGGGTGATTTCTCACTTTCTGTCTCTCTGTCTCTCTCTGTCTTTTTGGCCAGCACATGCACCCTGTAGCAAAAATCTCTCAAAAAAAAAAAAAAAAAAAAAAAAAAAGAGGGCTGTGTTACTTTAAAGAGGTGGTAAATGAAATAAAATAAAAATGAATCCAAGAAGGGTCCATACAGGGCCAAACGTACAGTGGTACAGTCACACAGTGACCTCCCTGAGTATGCTAGGCATGTATGTGCCCATGATCCAGGGCTCACTGAGGCTAGGGGTGGAGCACAGTGTCAAGAGTCTATTGGAGGGAGGCTGCAGGCCCGACCTTTCCGAATCTCCACGCATCCCCACCGTTTCTCCTCCTTGGACCCCAGGTTGGTTGTCTGGGACTTTAAGGCGAACTCCCACCCCACCCCACCCGCAATCCGGATCGAGCCGGCCAGCAGTTCCGGGCACCAGGCGGACTGAGGCTGCAGGCCCGACCTTTCCGAATCTCCACGCATCCCCACCGTTTCTCCTCCTTGGACCCCAGGTTGGTTGTCTGGGACTTTAAGGCGAACTCCCACCCCACCCCACCCGCAATCCGGATCGAGCCGGCCAGCAGTTCCGGGCACCAGGCGGACTGAGGCTGCAGGCCCGACCTTTCCGAATCTCCACGCATCCCCACCGTTTCTCCTCCTTGGACCCCAGGTTGGTTGTCTGGGACTTTAAGGCGAACTCCCACCCCACCCCACCCGCAATCCGGATCGAGCCGGCCAGCAGTTCCGGGCACCAGGCGGACTCAGGCTGCAGGCCCGACCTTTCCGAATCTCCACGCATCCCCACCGTTTCTCCTCCTTGGACCCCAGGTTGGTTGTCTGGGACTTTAAGGCGAACTCCCACCCCACCCCACCCGCAATCCGGATCGAGCCGGCCAGCAGTTCCGGGCACCAGGCGGACTCAGGCTGCAGGCCCGACCTTTCCGAATCTCCACGCATCCCCACCGTTTCTCCTCCTTGGACCCCAGGTTGGTTGTCTGGGACTTTAAGGCGAACTCCCACCCCACCCCACCCGCAATCCGGATCGAGCCGGCCAGCAGTTCCGGGCACCAGGCGGACTCAGGCTGCAGACCTGACCAACCTGGTCCTGTCACTCATCTTCTGACACTTTCCCACTAGCCTTTGGACTCTGAATTCTGGTGATTTGAATAGCGCGCGGCGCGCAAGCGCGCCGCGCGATTTCCTTTTTTCAGTTTGTTTTTCTTTGCTCTTGGGGTGTTGCTTATTCAGTCAATTGTAGGCTCACCTGTCCTTAGAGACAGTGAGGACTTTGGGCCATCCAGGGTAGTGGCAACAGTTAATGGTAATTGTGAGCAACAGGTAAGCCAACCATAAGGGAAATCATCAATTTTCTAAGCCTGTACAACTATTAACAATCAGTTAGGAAGAAACATATAGAATACCTAATGACTAGGAACAATCGCAGAGGCTCCAGAAATATGAGCAACCAACAAAAGGCCTCTCCCTCAAGGGAAATCAACAAGCCTACATCACCCACAGTCAATACAATGGACGTCGTGGACATGTCTGATAAGGAATTCAGATTATTTGTAGTGACCAAACTAACTGAGATGGAAGAGAAAAGAGACAAGGAGCTCCAGGAGATGAGGAAGTCCTTCAATGACTTGAAAGAAGAAATGGATACCTTAAACAAGAACCAGATGGAACTTCTAGGAATGAAGAATGTGATACAGGAAATCAAAACCTCCCTTGAAAGTATTAAAAGTAGGTTAGACCAGGCAGAAGATCGAATATCTAACGTAGAAGACAAAACATCTGACCTAGAAAAAAGCATCAAGAAGATTGAGAAAACAACCATGAAAAATGAGGATAATATACGAGGAATACTGGATACTATCAAGCGCCCCAACATCCGGATAATAGGTATTCCAGAAGAGGAAGAAAATAATAAGGGCCTAGATAATTTATTCCATGAGATCCTGGAAGAAAACTTTCCAAATCTAGAAAGGCACTCAAATATCCAGACCCAGGAAATACATAGGACCCCGGGTAGAATCAACCCAAGAAGATCCTCTCCAAGGCACATTATAGCCAGACTGGCAAAAACAACAGACAAAGACAAGATACTAAAGTTGGCAAGAGGGAAACGCCAGGTTACTTACAAAGGTCACCCCATCAGGCTAACATCGGATCTTTCGGCGGAAACAATGCAAGAAAGGAAAGAATGGGGAAGCATAGTAAAAGTGTTGAGTGAAAAACAATTTCAACCAAGAATATTATACCCGGCAAAATTATCTTTCATATGGGAAAAAAAGATAAAAACATTCTCGAATAAACAAAATTTGAAGGAATTTACCAACTCCAGACCAGCTCTTCAAGAGGTTCTGAAGGGAGTATTATACCAGGAAAACTAAAAAATCAGAGACAGTTATACGAGAACAAAGAGCAACCAAGAAAATGGCTCACTTAATGATAGGATCAGGTACGGAAATATCGATAATTACATTGAATGTCAATGGATTAAATTCTCCAGTAAAGAGACATAGACTGGCTGACTGGATAAGAAAACAGAAACCCTCTATCTGTTGCCTACAAGAAACTCACCTTATGGATAAAGACATACATAGACTAAAAGTCAAGGGCTGGAAAAAGATACTCCATGCAAATGGAAATCGAAAAAAGGCTGGAGTAGCGATATTGATCTCAGACAAAATAGATTTCAAGACAAAGACTGTAAGAAGAGACAAAGAAGGGCATTATATAATAGTAAATGGGGTAATCCAGCAAGAAGACATAACCCTTATAAATATCTATGCACCCAACTCAGGTGCGCCTAAATATGTGAAGGAAAGACTGTTGGAGCTAAAAGGAGAGATAGGGAGAAATACTATAATTGTTGGAGATCTCAACACCCCATTATCTCCTATAGACAGGTCTTCTAGACAGAAAATAAATAGAGAGATACAGGACTTAAATGATACTATAAATGGAATGGGCTTGACAGATATCTATAGAACTTTCCACCCTACATCCACAACATATACATTTTTCTCACCCCGACATGGAACCTTTTCAAAGATAGATCATATATTAGGACACAAATCAAGCCTTTATAGATTCAAAGGCATAGAAACTGTACCCAGCATCTTCTCTGACCATGATGGAATTAAACTCAAGATTAATTTCAAGACACAACCCCGAAAATACATGAACACATGGAAACTGAACAACCTACTTCTGAATGACTTCTTCACTACTGAAGAAATTAAGGCTGAAATAAAAAAATTTATGGAAACTAATGATAATGAGTACACAAGTGTCCAGAATCTATGGGACACAGCAAAAGCAGTCATAAGAGGAAAATTCATAGCAATTAGTGCACATAAGAAAAGGACAGAAAGATGGCAACTAGATAACTTATCATCATGCCTCAGAGAATTGGAAAAACAACAACAAACAAATCCCCAAAATGCCAGGCGAAAAGAAATAATAAAGGTTCGAGCAGAAATAAATGAAATAGAAAATAAACGAACCATACAGAAAATAAATGAAAGCAAAAGCTGGTTCTTTGAAAAGATTAACAAGATCGACACACCATTGGCTAGACTGATTAAGAAGAAGAAAGAAAGAAACCAGATTAATCAAATATGTGATGAAACAGGCAATATTACCACAGACATAGCAGAAATACAAAATATCATTAGAGGATACTATGAGCAACTTTACGCCAACAAACAAGATAACCTGGAGGAGATGGACAAATTCCTGGATGCATATAATCTACCAAGATTGGATCAGGAAGACATAGAGAACCTGAATAGACCTATAACAAGCCAGGAGATTGAATCAGTAATAAATAACCTCCCAACAAAGAAAAGCCCAGGCCCAGATGGCTTCACTTGTGAATTCTACAAAACTTTTAAGGAAGAGTTAACCCCTATCCTACTAAAATTATTTCTAAAGATTCAAAAGGAAGGAAACCTTCCAAATTCATTTTATGAAGCTTCCATCATCCTCATCCCCAAAACAGATAAGGATATGACAAAAAAGGAAAACTACAGACCAATATCATTGATGAATATAGATGCGAAAATTCTCAACAAAATACTCGCAAATCGTATCCAACAACATATAACAAAGATCATTCACCACGATCAGGTAGGCTTTATACCAGGGATGCAAGGATGGTTCAATATACGCAAGACCATAAATGTAATACACCACATTAACAGAAAGAAAGATAAAAACCATATGATCATCTCAATTGATGCGGAGAAAGCATTTGATAAAATACAGCATCCTTTTATGATTAAGACTCTCAGTAAGATTGGTATAGAAGGGTCATTTCTCAACACAATAAAAGCCATCTATGAAAAACCTACAGCTAACATTATACTGAATGGGGAAAAGCTGAAAGCTTTTCCTCTGAAAACAGGTACTAGGCAGGGCTGCCCACTTTCTCCACTGCTCTTTAATATAGTACTGGAAGTCTTAGCTATTGCAATCAGAGAAGAGAACAATATTAAAGGCATTCGAATAGGCAAAGAAGAATTGAAAATATCTTTATTTGCAGATGACATGATGGTATACTTAGAAGACCCAAAGGTATCCATGAAAAAACTGCTTGAAGTAATAAGTGAATACAGTAAAGTGGCAGGATACAAAATCAATATCCAAAAATCTATAGCATTTCTATTTATGAACAACAAGTTGAACGAAGCAGAGCTGAAGAAAGGAATCCCTTTCACTGTAGCCACAAGGTGTATAAGATACCTAGGGATAAACCTAACTAAGAAAGTCAAAGATCTTTATAAAGAAAACTACGAAAATCTTAAAAGAGACATTGAAAGTGACATAAAAAAGTGGAAGGATATCCCATGCTCCTGGATTGGAAGAATTAACATAATCAAAATGGCAATTCTACCCAAATTAATCTACATGTTTAATGCAATTCCAATCGAAATACCAGAGATATTCTTCAGAGATCTAGAAAGGGCAATCATAGAATTTGTCTGGAACCATAAAAGACCTCGTATTGCAAAAGCAATCCTGCGCAAGAAGAGTGGAGTAGGAGGCATATCACTCCCTGATCCCAAGATATACTATAAAGCTGTGGTCATCAAAACAGCATGGTATTGGCATAAAAACAGACATGTGGACCAATGGAAGAGAATAGAGACCCCAGAAATAACCCCCAAAGCTTACAGCCAACTGATCTTTGACAAAGGATATCAGTCAATCCATTGGGAAAAGGAAAACATCTTTAGTAAATGGTGCTGGAAAAACTGGGTATCCACCTGCAGAAAGATGAAACTGAACCCCCATCTTTCACCACTAACAACAGTCAACTCAAAATGGATCAAAGATCTTAACCTAAAACCTCAAACAATAAAACTACTGGTGGAAAATGCTGGGGAAACTCTGGGGGACATTGGAGTAGGCAAAGACTTCTTAAATAAGACTCCCAAGGCACAGGCAATAATCCCTAAAATAGACAAGTGGGACTATATTAGACTAAGAAGTTTCTGCACAGCAAAGGACACAGTAACAAGTGTGAACCGACAACCCTCAGAATGGGAAAATATTTTTGTTAAATATGCCTCAGACAAGGGACTGATAACCAGAATACATAGGGAACTCAAGTGCCTTATGCGAAAAAAAATGATTAACCCAATTAAAAGGTGGGAAAATGAGCTGAACAAAAGTCTCTCTAAGGAAGACATACGAATAGCCAAAAAGCATATGAGGAAATGCTCAACATCCCTCATCATAAGGGAGATGCAGATAAAAACCACAATGAGATACCACCTAACCCCTGTCAGAATGGCAAAGATTAAGAATATAAAAAGTGATAAGTGTTGGCGGGGATGTGGTGAAAAGGGAACCCTCCTACACTGTTGGTGGGAATGTAAACTAGTTCAACCACTGTGGAGAACAATATGGAGGTTCCTCAAAGATCTACAAATAGAACTACCATTCGATCCAGTAATCCCACTTCTGGGTATTTACCCAAAAGACAGGAGAACGCTCAGTCAGAAAAGTGCTTGCATATCAATGTTTATTGCAGCATTATTCACAATTGCCAAGACATGGAACCAACCTAAATGTCCACAAACTGATGAATGGATTGGAAAAGTGTGGTATATATACTCTATGGAATACTACTCAGCCATAAAAAATAACAAGGCCCTGGAATTTGATAGAAAGTGGTCAGATACGGAGGATATATTGCTGAGTGAAGTAAGCCAGGATATGAAAGAAAGATATTGTATGTATCCACTCAATATATACCGACTATCAGCATTCTATGATAGTGAAAAAAAATTGGAGGACATAAAAGCAGTGAAGGTACTTAATGAGAATAGGACAGTGTGGAATGGGGGAAGTGAAGAGAAGAGGATAGAGAAAGATAACAAATGAACAATAGAGAGGCAGGACATTAGTGAGAAACAGATATGGCTTATTAACTGTTGATGTTGACATGTATAGTATTCTCAACTGGATTTGTCTGAGAAGTATTTCATGATGGGCAAAGTATTTGTACAAGCAACATGAGAAATAGCGATGGACTGTCTTAAAAAATAATTAGAATAATAATAATGATTGGGGAAAACATAGAAAAGATATTGAATGTTGAAGCGGGGAGATTAATGTCTCTGTACTGACTGACATGCACGGCATTCCCTTTTGAAAAAGTAATGTAATACAATGTAAAGTTATATGTAATTCAATGTAATATAAAGAAGAATATGATGATAATAAGAAAAAAAAATAAAATAAAATAAAAAAAAAGAGTCTATTGGAGGGGGATCAGCAGTTAGCGTAATGGCTATGTCGCTGGACTCCCACATAGTTGACTGCAGTTCGAATCCCGGACCCGGTGGCTTAAACTCACGCCGGGCACGTGTGCGTGCGAGCCCAAGATCCCGAGAGGAGAATGGAGGAGAAGGGATTGCGGCGTGACCATCACCCCTGGGGGGTGATTTCTCGCTTTCTGTCTCTCTGTCTCTCTCTGTCTGTCTGGCGAGTGCACACACCCTATAACGAAAAACGCCTCCAAAAAAAAAAAAAAAAAGTCTATTGGAGGTACCCAGCTCTCTGTCTGTTGCTCATGGAAGAAATAAATCGATAAAGTTACTCAAAAAAGAACCAATACATATAGGCAGCCTCTGCCTTAACTATCTCCCCACCTGCCCTAGCCCCAGGTTGGGCCACGTGGAGGAACTAAGGGTTATGAAAGTGAACAAAGCACAGCAGGGACATAGCAGAAGGAGTCAGAGAAGGCTATAAAGAGGGGGAAATGTCCTGAGTGGGAGTCATGAAGGACAAATAGGAGTTTTCAAGGAAGAAGACAAGAGAGGAAAAGGCTATGGAAGCCTTCCCTGTCTCTGAGCTCTATACTTTTCATATAGGCCCCAGCAGTCTATAGCAAGGATGTCTCCTTCCATACTGTCTCCCTACCTAAATGTTAAGACTCAAGAGCAAAAGGTAAGCCTTATCTAGTATCACCTGGCACGAGGCCTGGCATAGGCTTAGTATAATGAGCAAAGTAGGTATTAGCCCTTGGAGCCAGCTCTAAATCACCAGATTAGAAATAAAGTGCCTTCCTTTATTAAAGAACAGAAAAATTAAAGGGGAAAAATATCTCAGCTATGCCCAAACTCATTCTTTCAAAGCATACTTACATAGAACACAGCAAAAAATTTAAGCAATAGTGAAGTGTAAAGTGATGTCTGTATTTTTCCATCTAGAACCCAGAAGCTATGAGCTACTGCAGTGAGCCCTGGTCCTTCACTGTACAAAGCAGACATTTAGCCTGCAGCCGCAGACAAGAACAGCGCAATCACTCTCCCCCAACAGCAGCCGGCAGCCCAGGCAACTGGAGGGTAGATGTTTCATCACCATAGAGAGAAGTCCTGCCCAAAGGGATGTAGCAGGGGTGGAGCTGGCAGCAGATGGAACTAGTTCAAGAGGGTAGGGGTTAGGACACAGTGTCCTATAAATTCCTCAAGAACAAGGTGTATTTCTGACCATTTCTGTTACCTGATTCCTGGTGGCACTTGGTACTACAGGACCACTTGTACTGTTGTGCAAGTTATACTCCTAAAAGGGTACCCCGCAAAGGGGTCTCAAACTGGGGACACAATTCAGCCAAGCCCAGTGCCCAATCTGACTGCACTTGAAGGTTGGGGCATCTTTTTTCAGTTATTATGCTCAGAGAGAGCGACTTTTGAAAATTAGTCCACCCAGAGGATACTCCATTGTTTAATATGACCAGAAGGGATGACTTTTTCTAATTGCAATGTTCAGAGCATGCGCTTTTGTCTAAAGGTTCTACCAAAAATCGTGGTGTTTCTTATTTGGTCCATCCACAGGAGACGCCCTTTTCAGCATCCCTCTACCTGGATGAGATACCTGTTTACCACATATGCTTCAGCTACTATCACTGTCATCTAACTGGAGATGTTTATTGGATGGAGAGATTCCTCACTTACACCCTCTTTTCTCCTCACCACCCCACTTCCCATGGACATCAGGTAGTCTGGAAGCTACAGGCACAAAATGCAAAACCTCTGTGCAAGTCAATAACACTGCTTTGCTAAATCTGCCATTTTCATTAACTCGGAGTTATAGGGGGGGAAGATGTGCTATGTCACAATGGGGAGTAAACCTGTTTAACTCGTGATTCTAAGAGGTAATACAGGCTGAAAATTGGAATCCAGTGAGATTTCACTATCCGGAATCCTCATGAAGTGAGTTCTCTTAATAGCTAAGTTTCCTAGGAGCTAGATAGACCATTTTCTCTTTTTTAAAAAGCTTATGTCTTTCTTCTATGAACAAGAAAGACAGACAGAGAAAGAGAAGGGAGAGAAGCACCGACAGAGACGCAGCATCCCCAACAGCGTTTGTTTGTTTGTTTGTTTGTTTGTTTAAGAGAGATTTCCACTATAGGCCATGTGTGCTCACCAGAGAGAGAGAGAAAGTGAGAAATTACCCCCTGGGGGGCTGGCCAGGTCGCAATCTCCTCTCCTCCATTCTCCTCTCAGGATTTTGGGCACACACACACACACGTGCCTGGTGTGCATACCAAGCCACTGGGTCTGGGACTCTAACCGCGGTTGCCCATGAGGGAGTTCAGCACCACAACACTATGCCACCTGCTGGCCCCCCAACAGGGTTTTACACCAGCCCCAGATCATGGGCATATCCCCACACAGGGTGTTCAGGGAGGTCTCTAAACCCAGAACTTTCACATATGGAGCAGCCTTGCAGAGTGTTACATTACCACTGTGCCACTGTCCAGGTCTATTCCCCACATTGTAGCACCGAATTTTTTCTTTCATTTTCACCATTCTGAGTGGAGCCCTTCCTGTAAATACACTTCTCAGCCTTCTTAAAAAGATTCCTCTGAAGTTGCTGCAGCCTCTTCTAGATCCCTTGTTTATCATCCTTGGCATCTGGTATTGCTTGGGAGGCAAACCATAGGGTTTATCTTAAGCATCCCTCCTCTAGTGACAGCAGAAAGGGGAGATGCCAAAAGTGTCCCACAGAGTTCTCCCTTTCACCTTGTCCCTCTTGTCCCAATATTTCCCAGGAGGCTGCAGACAGGGTCACCTAAGAGGGTGTCTCAGGAACCCAAAATAGCTGCAGGAGAGGTTCTACACTGGAAGTCCAAACACACAGCCAGTGTCCCAAGAGATGCCTTCAGACCAGTCCTCTTCCTTTCTCTGGCTGGTTATTGGCTTACATCCACATTCTAAAACTATTTCTATGGGGATTATGAAGGGAAAAAAGGATAAATACTCTTTCTTCTAATTTGTGTTTGTTGAAGTATACATGAGGGGTCCTCCAAAAGATCATGGAAAATATGTACTATGAAAAAAAGATGCACAGATGTCAAAAACAAAATGTTTGCACCAAAACGGACTTGTATTTTTATTCCATTTTTCATGAACTTTAAAAAGAAGTTCACAGGAGGACATCCCATGCTCCTGGATTGGAAGAATTAACATAGTCAAAATGGCAATTCTACTCAAATTAATCTACATGTTTAATGCAATTCCAATCAAAATACCAGAAATATTCTTCACAGATCTAGAAAAGACAATCATAGAATTTGTCTGGAATCATAAAAGACCTCGTATTGCAAAAGCAATCCTGAGCAAGAAGAACGGAGTAGGAGGCATATCACTCCCTGATCCCAAGATATACTATAAAGCTGTGGTCATCAAAACAGCATGGTTTTGGCATAAAAACAGACATGTGGACCAATGGAATAGAATAGAGACCCCAGAAATAACCCCCAAAGCTTACAGCCAACTGATCTTTGACAAAAGATATCAATCAATCCATTGGGAAAAGGAAAACCTTTTTAGTAAATGGTGCTGGAAAAACTGGGTAACCACCTGCAGAAAGATGAAACTGAACCACCATCTTTCACCATTAACAAAAATTAACTCAAAATGAATCAAAGATCTGAACCTAAAACCTCAAACAATAAAACTACTATTGAAAAATGCTGGGGAAACTCTGGGAGACATTGGAGTAGGCAAAGACTTCTTAAATAAGACTCCTAAAGCACAGGCAATAATCCCTAAAATAGACAAGTGGGACTATATCAGACTAAGAAGTTTCTGCACAGCAAAGGACACAGTAACAAGTGTGAACCGACAACCCTCAGAATGGGAAAATATTTTTGTTAAATATGCCTCAGATAAGGAATTGGTAACCAGAATACACAGGGAACTCAAGTGCCTTATGCGAAAAAAAAATGATTAACCCAATTAAAAGATGGGAAAATGAGCTGAACAAAAATCTCTCTAAGGAAGACATACAAACACCCAAAAAGCATATGAGGAAATGCTCAACATCCCTCATTATAAGGGAGATGCAGGTAAAAACCACAATGAGATACCACCTAACCCCTGTCAGAATGGCAAAGATTAAGAATATAAAAAATGATAAGTGTTGGCGGGGATGTGGTGAAAAGGGAACCCTCCTACACTATTGGTGGGAATGTAAACTGGTTCAACCACTGTGGAGAACAATATGGAGTTTCCTCAAAGATCTACAAATAGAACTAACATTTGATCCAGCAATCCCATTTCTGGGTATCTACCCAAAGGACAGGAAAATGCTCAGTCGGAAAAGTACTTGCACATCAATGTTTATTGCAGCATTATTCATGATTGCCAAGACATGGAACCAACCTAAATGTGCACAAACTGATGAATGGATTGGAAAAGTGTAGTATATATACTCTATGGAATACCACTCAGCCATAAAAAAATAACAAGACCCTGGCATTTGATAGAAAGTGGTCAGATATGGAGGATCTATTGCTGAGTGAAGTAAGCCAGGCTATGAAAGAAAGATATTGTATGTATACACTTAATATATACCGACTATCCGCACTCTATGGTAGAGAGCGAAATATTGGAGGACATAAAAGCAGTGGAAATACTTAACGAGACTAAGACAGTGGGGAATGGGGGGCTGAAGAGAAGAGGATAGAGAAAGATAGCAAGAGAACAAATAGAGAGGCAGGACGTTAGTGGGAAACAGATATGGCTTATTACCTGTTGATTGATGGCATGTATAGTATTCTCAACTGGATTGGTCTGAGAAGTATTTCATGATAGGTAAAGTCTTTTCACAAGCAAAATGAGAAATAGTGATTGACTGTTTAAAAAAATAACAATTAGAGGGACCAGCAGTTAGCGTAATGGCTATGTCGCTGGACTCCCACGTAGTCGACCGCGGTTCGAGTCCCGGACCCGGTGGCTTAAACTCACGCCGGGCGCGTGTGCGTGCGTGCCCAAGATCCCGAGAGGAGAATGGAGGAGAAGGGATTGCGGCGTGGCCATCCCCCCTGGGGGGTGATTTCCTGCTTTCTATCTCTCTGTCTCTCTCTGTCTGTCTGGCGAGCGCACGCGCCCTATAGCAAAAACCTCTCCAAAAAAAAAAAGGAAAAAAAAAATAACAATTAGAATAGCAATAATGATTGGGAAAGACATTGAAAAGATATTGAATGATGAAGTAGGGAGATTAATGTCTCTGTATTGACTGACATGCATGGCATTCCCTTTTGAAAAAGCAATGTAATACACTGTAAAGTTATATGTAATCCAATGTAATATAAAGAAGATTATGATGATAATAAAAATTTAAAAATAATAAATAAATAAATAAATAAATAAATAAATAAATAAACAAAAATCTTTTCACATGAGCTTAAAAATACTTAATTCAGGGCCAGCTGGTGGCGTGCTTATTAAGGTACTGGATCCCACACGGCCAACTGCCCAATTCAAGTCCTGGATGGGCAGCTTGACATGCCAGGTGTGTGTGCGTGTATTCAAAAATCCCAAGAGGAGACTGGAGGAGAAGGGCTTGCTGTGAGGTCCTCCTCCTGGAGGGTGATTTCTCACTTTCCATCTCTCTCTCTCTGGTGAGCGCATGCATCCTACAGCAAAACTAAAAACAAACAAATGAACACACAAAAACTCGATTCATTTATACAGTTGTCCTCACTATCATGAGCCATCTTTTTTTTTTTTTTTAATTTGCTAGAGGGTACATGCACTCACTGCAGTGAGACAAGGAGAGGGAAAGTGAGAAAGCACTCCCAAGCTGCATGGTCACACCACAATCCCTTCTCTTCCATTTCTCCCTCCTGTAGGGATTTTTGGGCACGTATGCGCATGTGCCCAGTGTGCATTTCCAGCCACCAGGTCCAGGATTCAAACTGCACAGTCAGTCATGTGGGATCCAGCCACGCTAACCAGCTGACCCTTATTAATGCAATAATCTACCTTCATGAATGATGTGCCGCATCGAAGAACTTGAAAAAGCACGCAATTCAGAAACAACCATTTCAACTTCTATTTGTAATTTCTGGCTTAGCCTAATTCAGAACACTATCACAAAATGGAAATTTCTCTCGTCTTGCCTGTACCCCTCCAAATGTATGCATAGTGAAATCTTTATATTCTGCCCCCCCCCCAAAAGTAAGTCAGGGTGGAATTTATGTAGGGACCATATTCAGTAACATCATGCATGATAGTAAGTGGCTATGATGTGAGAAAACAAAAATACCGTTCTCATTAAAAATTCTACTGGTTTTAATGACATATTATAGTTTTCCTTTCTTGTTGTGTCCTTATCTGTTTGAGGGATGAGGGTTATGGATGCTTCATAAAATGAATTTGGGATGGTTCCTTTCTTTTGGTTCTTTAGAAATGATTTGAGTAGAATGGGGGTGAACTCTTCTTTAAAATTTTTGTTGAATTCAGAAGTGAACCCATCAGGGTAAATTCACTTTACAGGTTAAGTGATTGAAGGTATAAAAGAAATTAAAATTAAAAAAAATTTTTGAGGGGTTTTTGCTATAGGGCGCGTGTCCTTGCCAGACAGACAGAGAGAGACAGAGAGACAGAATGTGAAAAAAATCACCCCCCAGGGGGAATGGCCACACTGTAGTCCCTTCTCCTCCATTCTCCTCTCAGGATCTTTAGCACGCATGCGCACGTGCCCAGCATGAGTTTAAGACACTGGGTCCGGGACTCGAACTGCAGTTGACTACATGGGAGTCCAGTGACATAGCCATTACGCCAACTGCTGGTCCTGAAATAATTTTTTTTTAAATGACGTATTATAATCATAAAAAGTGGGTGGGCTCTGTGGCCTGGTGGTTAAGGCAGTCAGATCCCACATGGTCAAATACATGGTTCAAATTCCAGCCACTGCAGCTTGTAAAACATGCCAGGCGCATGTGCACGCATGCCTAAAATCCTGATAGGGTGGAAAAATGGAGAAGGGATTGCAGTGTTACTGCAACTCATTGAAGGGTGCTTTCTCCCTCTCCCTCTCCTTCTCCCTCTATCTGTCTCTCTCTGGCTAGTGCATATGGCCTCTGGCAAACTTTTTTTAAAAATTATATAACCAGACAAGGTAAGATATATTTTACTTTACCTTAACATATATCTATTCTTTGTATTAATAAAGTAAATGGCTGCATTTTTCTAATTCCCTTTGTTCTCTCACAGATAAAAATTGTTTCACAACTTTGTATTATTACTACTTGCAATTAATTCATCATTGAAACTGGAGTCAGTAGGTGGCGTAGTGGTTAAGGCACTGGACTCCCACATAGTCTACCATGGTTCAAATCCTGGAGTGGCTTGAAACTCACACCGGTGTGTGTACATGTGTGCCCAAAATCCCACAAGGAGAAGAGACTGCGGTGTGCCCAGCTTCCCTAGGGAGTGATTTCTCACTTGCACCTTCTGACTCTGTGTCTCTGGGGTGTGCATGTACCCAATAGCAAAAATCTCTCTAAGAAGAAGAAAAGAATAATGATGAAACAATTTTTTGTCAGTTATGTTTTGTGTGTGTGCTAGAGAGCATGGGTGCTGGCTGGAGACAGAGAGACAGAAGAGAGGAGAAACCACCCCTAATGGGGAATGGTCACGCCACAATCCCTTCTCTATCTCTCCTTCCTCTTGGGATTTTGACCATACATGCACACATGCCTGGCATGTTGCTAACGCTGCTGGGTCTGGGACTCAATTGAGCAGTCGGTCATGTGGGAACAAGCTGCCGTAACAACCAGCATCATGTTTTACTGCCAGCCCCTGAAATTCTAGTTTTATTGGTGTGGGGTAAGGTCATGTCATTAGTAATTTTTTTAAAGCTCTCTAGGTGATTTGGATTTGCTGCCCTGGTCTATATGATTCTATACTTGTAATTAAAAAAATGAAAAATGCATTCAGACAAGCAGTATGAAGGATTCTACCCATGGAGATGACTGAATTGCCTAGTGGGCTAGGCATCTGATAAATACAGGCAAGGTGTGCCCATGACCTTAAGACTGCCTGGCTGTGAGCTCCGGGTTTACTTGTTCTATATCCACTCTGGTGAGAGGCCTGTTGGACTCTCAGGCAAACTCCCCAATACACCATTGAAACACCCTAAGGCCCCACAAGTTTTGTGAGAAGAAGGTTCTGTAAAACTGGTGATCCCAACCAGAAATCCTGGATACATCCTAAGAGGAAGAGAGCAGAGAGCTCTGCCCAGAGGCAGGGAATGCTGCCTAGCTGTTTGGCCTGCATTCATCCTCTTCAGCTTCATTAAAACCTCCACTTGGCATCCCAGCCTGGCAGGTTCTGTGGTCAGCCAGTGCCACATATTCTCTGTGACAATAAACATGTCATAGCTGCCAGGACTCTTGGTGGTGCCTCAGCTTCAGTTCCAAAGAATGTGTTCTCCCTTGGTTGGCGAGGCAGTGAACAGATGTCAGTGGGTGAGAATGAAGGGAGGAGTCAAAAGAAGGGAAAATCCTTGGGCTGGGAGAGATGAGCTGACATCCTCAAAAGCTAGATGCAGCTCCTCTGAGGGCACGCAAGCATTCTTTACACATTGTGGAAAGGGGAAGAATGGTTGCAATTCGGAGCTGTCTAGGAACATTCTTATTATAACTTCATTTTGACAGGACCCCATCCAGGGACTTCCAAAGACTTTGTGGAATTTCATCTTCTTAGTTATTATTTGGTAAGGGAGTGTGTGATCATGGCATATGCACCAGGCATTTAATAGACATTATTTTGGATCCTCATAACCACCCTTTGAACTGGGTAGTGTTAACCCCATTTTACAGATGAGGAACTGTGGCCCAGAGACCTCAGAGTCAGCTAATAAGTGCTGGGTAAGTGGGACTTAAACCACAGCTGCTGATTCCAAATCCCCACATCCTTTTCCTTAGCATGTCATCCACAGTGTTTTCTATTTAGTAAAAGTAATACAGTGCATGTTTGTTTGGGAAATTTTGAAAAACACGGAGTGGTATTAGGAGAAAAAATATTCGTTCCCATAATCTCATCACCGTCAGATACCCATTGTCAACATGTGGGTATATACTCCTCCAGTTTCTTTTTATGTATGTGTGCTTTATTTTGGACAATATTGTACAGGCAATTTTATAAACCCTGGTTTTGATACCCAGTTTTTAACTCAGCATTATTTTGAATGTTTCTACATATTTTTAGATATTTGTTTACAGCATGTTTTTTTCATAGCTGTATACTATTTTATCACATAAACCTAACAAAACTTTCATAGTCACTCCCCTATTATAAGTTTTGGGTTTTTCTTTGTTGTTGTTTTTTTTGGGGGGGGGTTGTTTGTTTGTTTGTTTTTTGCTATAGGGTGCTTACACTCACTGGAGAGAAACAGAGAGAGACAGTGAGAGAGAAAGTGAGAAAACACCCCCCAGGATGATAGCCATGCTGCAATCCCTTCTCCTGATTCTCCTCCTCAGATGTTGGACATGCACGCACATGCACCTGGCATGATTTTAAAGCTGCAGAATCTGGGACTCAAACCACAGCCAGCCATGTGTGAGTCCAACACCGTAACCACTACATCACCTGCTGGCCCTAACCGCTCTCCTATTATTGAAAGTTTAAGTTATTTTCATTTTGCTGGTTAATATAAATAAACCAAAAGATGTAGCAAGTGGGCAGATGATGGCACAGTGGTAAAATGTGGCATTTTGTGAGGCAATTCCATTTGGGAAGGTTGCTGGTTCAAGTCCAAAGACTTCCCTGAGTATGCTAGGCACAGGCATGCCCATGGTCCAGGGCTGGCTGAAGGCTTGAGACAGGCCATGGCATCAGAACCCTGTTGAGCCTGCTGGCTCTCTTTCTCTTTTGCTCATGGAAGAGATATAGAAACTTTCTGTAAACAAAGATGCAGTGAACATCCTTACACATTTTCCCCCCACGGTATCTAATCACTTCTCTAGTATAAGGTTCTGGAAGTGGAATTACTGGGTCAAAGGAGACAGTATATAAGAACAACAACAAGGCCCGTATTGCTAACAACAGTGTGATACCTACTGCCCTCTGCAAGGGCAGAGAGTCCTCAAGGATGTTAATGTACATAGATTTCAGTCACCTCAGAGCCTCCTAGTCCGGGGGGATAATCTGAGTTTGCTATTTTGCAGACACTGGGGATCAGACTATAAATTGTCAGCCAACTAATTACACTGTTCTCAGAAGCAAATGATTCCAGTGAAAATAAAAACAGATGATACATTTTTAAAACTCTTCTCCTCTTTGAGACCATTTTCCAAAGAAAAATATATTGTTCTGATTTTCTCCTAGATGAATTACAGACCATTCTGAAGAATCTCTGCTATTTGAGAAGAAAAATAATAATAAAAGATACAGTCAAGCCTCACATGTCCCCACTCACAGGAAAGCAGGGGCCTGAATGATATATTTAGCTTTGGAGTGCAACTGTATACACACAGCTGGGGACACACCGGCAGGTAGGCTCTTGCTTTCTCTCTTTCTCACTGTGGCTTGGAGCCCTTCCTGGCCTAGCTTTCTTGGGGAGGGCGGGGGGTACAGCAGGAACTGGCTCTGCCACGCAAGGAGGGGCTGCATTGCACTGTCTCATCTGTTCAAGGATAATGAAACCTTGACTATATTGGGTCGTCGGGAAAGTCAGGACGCATTTTTGCATAGGAAGACATAGCAAAATACTTCCTGACTTTCCCGACGACCTAATAGATCAAGAAAAGCTACGGTTACTGTTACAACTGATTCGTTTTTTTGGACAGGGTCTTGCTGTCCTGTTTTCCTGAATCTCTAGTCTTAGCCTCCCAGCTGAGACCATGAGTGCATGCCACCATGCCAGGCTCTTTCTATTTTTTTTCCAGATAGGGTCTCACTGTGTTACCCAAGCCAGTCTCCAGTTCGCAATCCTCAATCCTCATGCCTCAGGCTCCTGAGCTGCTGGGATTTCGGGCACGTGCCAACATTTCCAGCCTTTAGATTGGATCAGGTAACACAATGCTCTGTGAGGCTGACCCATCTGGGCTTGCGTCCGGAGACCTCCTTGAATACGCTGAGTGCACATGTATGCCCGGGTCTCCTGTGCGGTCTCAACCCGTGCAACATAGCATCTTAGTGGTGTATACCACCGCTACTGGGCCTATAACTTCATTTTAACAATGCATTTTACTTTCCCAAGACTTTCCAGTATCAATTCCTTGGCCAACAAACAGGATGGGAGGGATTCCCCAAGTCATCTCCACCCTAGGAGCTGGCTCTGAGTCAGGAGATGCCTGCACCCTCTCCTCCTGAGTCACTGGCAGTTAGGTCCTCCCCCACTCCAGCTCTCTCCCGGATCTAAGGCCTTGCACAGGCTACTTCCTGAGCCAGGAATTCCTTCCGCCACCTTCTTCAACTGACCAGTTCTAGTACATCCTTCAGAACTCAGACATCACATCCCCCCAGAGGCTTCTGCTAGCATCCGTGCTGAGTCAAGTACATGTCCTCTGCCTTCCCTTGATACCCGAGGTTCATCTCCATGGCAGTATGATTTGCTGCCCTCTCCACCAGACTGAGGAGAACTGCATTCTAGCTCATCTCTATCGCTCAGAAACCAGTACAGAGTTGGGTGCTCAATAAATGTGCAATGGCTAGAAGAAGGAAGGAAAGGCCCCAGCCACAGCAGCCCAAGTGGGAGGGCACCACAATACAGTGGCTGAGGCCACATAGGGAGCCTGGGTTAGGTTCCCAGATCAATCTAACAGGTTGGGCATAGTAGCACATGCCCATGGTTCTAGCTAGCTGGGAGGTCAGGGTGGGAGGGTTGAGACATGCTGAGACCCTGTCAAAAAATACCTCTCCCTCTTCCTCTCCCTCCCCCTTTCCTATCTCTCTCTCTCCTCTAAACAAAAAGGAAGGAAGGAAGGAAGGAAGGAAGGAAGGAAGGAAGGAAAGAAGGGAGGCATTCAATGTGACAGGTATTTATTAAGTGCCTCTTAGGTGCCAAGCACTGTTTTTTGGCGCTAGAGATAAAGCAGTAAAAACATAAAGAGATCCCTATGCTCAAAGAGGAGGAGCTCACATTTCAGAAAGAGAGGGAGGAAGGTTAGCAGGGAAGGAGAGCTGCCTATTGCTCAAACCTCCCTAGTTAAATAACCAATACCTAATAATCTTATGCATGACCAGACCCACTGCTTCTCATACAAAGCACCTTGCCACAAACTATGTGTGCAAAGACTTATTTAGCATGCCTATTTGTGGTTTTCTGAAAGTAGCCTAGTCTGTTAAGATATTACCATCCTGTGCACTCTATTTGATAAATTCAATGGAGGCCTATGTAAGCGAAATCATGGAATTCTACAGAGCAGGCAAGAGCTGGTAGCTTGAACAAGGAAGGCTAGAGCAGTTGGTTTCCAAATGAGGATAGAAGACTCTAGAGGGCCATGGAGTTAGTACGCGAAGTCCATAAGTTTTCAGATTCCATCAAGCATGGTCCATCTACTGAAGAAGCACTACGAGTCACATGTGTGAAGATAAGGCTATCATGTTTAAGACTACAAATTCGTACAAAAGCATTGCTGAATTCACAGTACTCTTCAGTCACTGTTTGGCTTCTATTTTTGTTTTCACCATAGGAGATTCTAAAAGTCCAAATTCCGTTCTTGGGCCCCAAACCAGACTGAATGGAAGAATCCTCTGGGTTGTAAACCGGGTCCTCGTTCCAGTTATCACCCTCTCTTACTTAGAGAAGAAGAAGCCCCAACACTCAGGCACTACGTGCTGAGGTTGTGAAAGATGAAACAGCACCCACTCCTGCAGATGGACTCTTCCAAGCAAGACAAAGTTTTATTCACATCTAGGTCTAGCATCCAGCGCATCCAGCACAAGGGTGACAGAAGGCTTCGGCAAAGTCGTGCCTACTCTTCATGGCTAGAAAACAATGACCTGAGAAAAAGGTGTTTTGAAGCCTTCAGAAAGGGTAAAAAGCAGCAAAGCCAGTGAGCCTGTTAAACTACTTAAGCACTCATTGAAGGACAAGAAATTCGTATCTTGAAAACGCATATGCTCAATGCATTTTTTTATAGCAATTTTACTTTCTCATTCCCCTTGTTTTTTAAGAAAAGTGCCCTTTGAAATGCCAACTAGGTTCTACCATAATAAGGAAAAACGGTCAGGGTGTGGGCACATGGGGAGGAGTGCCCACAACTGGATTGAAAGCTACAGGGGAGAAGAGCAGGTATAAAGATGATGAAGGGTGGTGGGGGGAGGCAGGTGGTGACACAGCGATAACATAATGCTTTTTGAGGCTGACCCATCTGGGTTTGCATCTGGAGACCTCCTTGAATATGCTGGGTGTGCACATGTATGCCCATGATATGGGCTGGCTGAAGCTGGGAGTGGACCACAGTGTCAAGAGCCTGTTGGGGGTACTTGCCTTTCTGTATATCTCTCTGACTCATGGAAGATATAAACTTTAAAAAGAAAAAAAAGAAGAAGAAGAAGACAGTGGAAAGGATCACAATAGAAAGGTGACCTTCAGAGGACACCTTTACAAGGTCACTGGCCAGTCACCCTTTCCCACCGGAAGTTCCTATTTTCCAGAACAATTTTCTACTCAAATCTTAAAGGAGACTTATATTTTGTTTAAGGAGGAGTCTGTTGTCTCACACCTATTCTCTATCCCATGCAAAGTTGACCTTCCTTCTTCCACTCTGGCTCCACTTCCCTCCCCCACCCTCTCACCCCTGACCAACTAAATCCAAACTACAGATACTGCAGGGGGGCTGTTCTTTAAAGCATCCCTCAGTTACCAAAGATAGCAGGAGTCATTCCTCATCCTGGACAAGTTCCAGCTAAAGAAAACACCGAGGCAGTGACTCTTAATGAACTGACTTTGAACTACTTAGCATCACTGCACTGGCTTAGATGTCAGAAGGCCTGGCTTCTGGGTAGAGACCTCCTGCCACTGGCCTGCTGTGTGACCTGGCCAGAGCCACATTCCTAAATGGATGTGCTTAGGCTACCGACAACAAGAGTATAAAAGAAAAAGAGGGAGGGAGAGAGAGAAAAAAAATATCTATTAAGATATTTTAACTTCAACATACATGTGAGCTTTGAATCATTTCCAAAAAGTAACATTTTATTTGAAGGTTTAGTACTGCTTTTATTTGGAATTACATATGAGGAGACACTAAAATATTTTCAGCACTCAGGGCTGCTGAAAGTCTCCATCCAGCTAAGTGCCTTTGATCAAGCCCCTTCCTCTTTCTCTGCCTGGACCGTCAGGTGTTATAATGCTCATGATGGTTAATGACTGAATTTTTGGTACCATGTAGTATTAACAAACTCCATCCAAGCCAGAGAGGTGCTAGGACGGATGAGGCAAATGCACCACTCTCCTTCTGACACCTAATAAGTTTCATCAAGGTCAAAGTTGAGCCCAAGAGCCATAACTTGAGTCGTCTCCTATTACTCTACTATTCCAACATCCTGACACTTTTATCACTTTAGTTGTTCCTGTGTCTAAAAAAAGGAGAAGATTAAATTTCTTGTTTCTAACATGGAGGAAATTCTAGTGGACATTTTGGTATCCACATTTCCAGGGAAGATGTCTTCAACACATGGAAATACCATGAAGCAGACTAGGAATTTCATGGTATTTCAAAAGAAAATGGAAGGCAGGGTGGGGAAATAAATGAAAATTTTAAAAAAAAGGAAGAAAGAAAATGGGTTTGCTTCCCCTCCCCACTCGTCAGTCCACTGTCTCAAGAGCCTCTGGGAATGACAGGGTGACAGAGACAAAGTGAACCCTGGCAGAGTGCCTATTCCAAGTCCCCAAAGTGCCCGCCTGCTCCATCTGACTCAAGAGACCATATCCCCATTTCACAGCGAAAATGGTCAAATGAAGAGTCCACACCACTTCATCTGATGGCAAACTGGCTACCATCTATAGGTGCAGTTTTCATTGTTTGATCTCCGTATGGATTTGCAGCAGTCTCCCCTCACATTGGAATTATGATTTAAACATAAATAAACCAGCTGCCCTTTCTGATTTGGAGCCAGAGTTGCCACAAAATAGGAAAATCAAGAAACAGTCATTTTACATAAAGATGAAGAGGGAGTTTCCACTATGGACCCAACTGGCTGTATTCAAGCCAAAAGAACTGTGAGAAACACTAGAGCATCTTTCCACAGCAAGTCCATGGGCTGGTGTAACATGATAGCTCTCCAGTGTTATTAAACATACCTAGAGTTATCTACTGTTTTAGTGACTTCCTTGATTGCAAAGGAGATATTATAGCCCGAGAAAGATGGCCTGATTGCTTTTGTAATTATCATCTAAGCACCTACAAACATTAAGTAAATCTCCTAGGGAGGACTTGGAAAGCTTGGATTGACTCAGCATATGGCGGCAGGCACAGAACGATTTCCCGCTAGGTTTGACTGAACCATTACTGCGATGACGAGCACAGAGTACAGGTCACAGATGCAGCAAAACAGGTCACATTCAAAGCCAGATGTGAAGAAAAACTCAATTTATAGGGTGTGGCAACTGCCACAGATTCACAACCAGAGGGACCTGGTGCAGTGTGGTAGTGTGCCCTCTTTTCCTTCCACCACCATCTCCCACTCCATACCAGTTATAAGGGCGGTCTCCAAGGGGTTCAAATTACTAAGGAACAGCTTTTGGTGTGTGTGTGGGAGGTGGGGGAGACAAGGAGCTGCCAGGCAACCAACCCAGTCCAGTCTGACCCTGGTCACCTTGAAGGTAGGGGGAGCATGACCTATGATTGTGTAGAGAAGCACCTTAGACTCCTCCAGCATCAACTTTCTCCTCCTCTATTTCTCTTTCTTCTCTCCATATCCTCCCCCTGCTTCTTCCCAGGGCCCCAGCCCAACTTGCAGGCTAAGGACCAGTCTGACTTGCCACTATGCACTCCATTAGTGGCAGCCAAGCTGTTCCTGCAGGGAGGCTACAAGCTGCTGGCCTGTCAGCTGTCCTTCATTCTGCCCATCTTGTTTCTAAATCTTCCTCCCACTGCCCCAGGTTTCTCCTGCCCCCGTGATCGAAATAAATAGCTAGAAGAAGAAATGTGGGGAAATCCAGTCAGATGGAGGCTATGTAGGGTAAAATGCTGACCAGGAATGCTGACCACCCCCAGCAAAATGGTAAGAGAGTAGGACTGTTAGAAGGCAAACGACAAGGAAGAATGAAGAGCAAGACAAAATGCTTGTTTACCACCAAAGTCTAATGTTCAGCCTGCTGAACACCTTGTTGAAGCTTCTGCCTGAGTGACAAGGGGGTGGCCAGATGGTGCACTGATTACGCTCCCCAGCTCTCTTTGCTTTTGGCACTAATGCTCAGACCATTGCTGAGAAAGCCTAATTTAAGTGCTACACAATCACAGCTCCTGAAGAGAAAAGGATACATTGGGAATCTCAAGGGGAGTCTAGGGTAGGGCACTAGGCCAGAAAATGGAAAAGCAGACCTTTTCACCAACTTACAGGAGATAACTGTGTTCCATTTATGCAGCTGTGCTCTGGGCGCCTCTAAGCCAAGCAACTTGTACATTCTCAAAAGCAAGTAGTCACACCAATGAGAGATGGCTACTCTGCCAGCTCTTGCAAAACTTCAAGAAGTCAAACCAATGGCAATTTATCTTAATGATTGCTCCCTTACTTTAAGATAGCCATTTCAAGCTAGCCAACATGGTGTGGCAGTAACACAACGTTCCATGATGGTAAGGCCATATGGGGTGGTCCCAGGTTCAAG
Organism: Tupaia tana; assembly: GCA_026018925.1. Classification (NCBI taxonomy): domain Eukaryota; kingdom Metazoa; phylum Chordata; class Mammalia; order Scandentia; family Tupaiidae; genus Tupaia; species Tupaia tana. The sequence continues at coordinate 93,089,735 of JAKSZU010000009.1, forward strand.
TTCTGAGGTCTCCCTGTGCAGGTCAACTGTGAGCATGTTCCTGTGATCCTGGTTGGCTAAAGTTGGGAACTGGATCACAGAATAAAGACTATGTTGGGATTCTCTCTCTCTCTCCTTCTCTCATAGGAGAAATAAATGAATAAACTTTAGAGAAAAGATACCCATTGCATAAAGACATCTCTTTCTAACCCAACAAATCACTGTGAAAAGGTTAGGTCTAAAGGTGACTCAGTGAAGCCATGCCTTCCCTTCCAGAAAGGGCTGACTGATTCAGCAGACAGAAAGGTACTAGATGGAAAAGCAGAGCCTCCTCCTGTCCTTACCTTACTCTCCTGAACTCATTAGGTGGCTTTCTGAAAGTTCTGTGGGATTTTTGAAAACTGCTCCCCAAGCTGACTTACCAGATTTCTCCTTGAGGAATCCTGGCAGTCAGTGGGACCCCCCAGCAAAACAACAAAAATGAAAAGCAAAACAAAACAAAACAATGACCTTGTTACCCCCTTTGTTAACTGAGAACTGCCCAGTCATAGGGCCCCAGATTTCCTGGTCCCCTGCCATGCACAGGCTTCTGGTTCCATGTCTACATTCCATCTGGCAGTCATCTGTATCTTCTACCTTCCTTTTCCCACAGGACCCAGTTCATTTTTCTCCACCAGTGACCTCCACCATCTACCTCAGAGGTCGGAGGTCGTTGTGAAGAGGGGTGCCAGAGCCTCTGACTTCTGTCCCCTGAAAGGAGTAGGGCCTGCAAGGGGGAGGGGTGACCCAGACAGTTCTTTGCCAAGGCAGCTGGTCACCTGCACTGAAAACACTGCCGGCAGGACTCAGTCACGGTGGCCTACGCTGCTAACTGCTGCTGCTGGGAGGCTGAGGCTGTACAAGAGGCCTGGGTTCCCCGCACAACCTAAAGAGGCCAGGTATGGTCCTGGCTGGCTGGGAGGCTGAAACAGGAGGACCCCACACATAGTAAGGCCCTTTCAAAAGCCATTTTCTCTCACACACATTTTTTAAAAAGTCACTCAGTAGCTGTCTTCTGCCTCCTTCTGAAACTTTCTGGCCACATGGCTCCTTCTCCTTAACATTCTGGAGGTGCCAACTGGCCCTGATGCTTGGCATGCCCCAGCTGTGATCACCAGAGATCCCACACTCAAGGGAGGCACTATACTTCCGCGGAGGGAGGATTCCCCCATTCAAAGTAGTAAAGGACCCAGGGCTCACGTTCCCCGCCCACCCTCTCAAGGGACCTGCGTGCTCAGCAAGGGCACCACTGGGACCTAGCGTTTCTCCGGCATGGCTGATTCCTAAAGTGAATGTACTTCAGGAAACTAATGACAGTTCCTTTAAACGGTTGTCTCCAGCAAATCTGTGCAACCGGACCTTAGCGGTAAGGGGTCAGCGAAGCCCCGGGCAGTCTTCCCTCCCCCGCTCCAAGCCACTCCTGGCGCAGCGACCCGGAACGCGCCAGGAGAAGCAGGCGGGAGGGCGCTCAGACACTCCTGGGAGTGCGAGCCGCGTTCACGCTGCAGCGCGAAGTTGCACAGGTTTAAAGCCAGTAGGCACTGTCGCCCGGCTTCTGCTGCCGCGTAGGTGGCGGGCTGCTCGGGGCGCGCTTTCCAAAGTGGCCAAGCTCCTAGACCGTAGCAAAAGCGCTGGCGGCGCGGCCATTTGGTTCCCGACGCCGCGGTGATGATGAAGTCTGGGGCCTGGGGATGGCGTAGAAGCTGCCCCGACTCAGAGGGTACTGGGGACCCGGCGCCCTCTCTTCCCAAATCCCCAGGAGGGGGGCGCCAACCTTAGGGCCGGGACCTACGAGGGCACAGGGCCACTGAGGAAGACCAGATCCAGGAGAAGGAAGTTCCAGCGTTAGAGCGGTGGTGGTGGTGGTGGGGGTGGGGAGGGGGGTGCAGAGAAATGGGATCCCTTTACTCGCGGAGTGGAGGGGAGAAGGCTGGGGCGGAGAAAGGCGGGGAGGGGTGGGCGCGGAGCCGGGCGCCTACTGGCGCCCCCAGAGGCGGGGTAGACGCGGGCCGCGAGGCGCCCGGCGCCGTTTACCTAGCTCTTCGTCGTCCTCCGGTCCCAGAAGGCGGCAGGGAAGGCGGCGGCGGAGGCGCACGGTGCGCCGGTACAGGCTGTCCGTGCGGCGCCCCAGGGTCAGCAGGTGCCCCTCGAGGTCTTCGAGCAGAGCCAGAGAGTGGCCGCAGAGGTCGGCGAGCTGCCGGAGAAGGCTGAGCGCGGCCAGGTGGCTCACGTCGCGGAGCTCGGCCAGCGGCTGCGGCGGATTGCGCGGGCACAGGCGCCGGGGCACCACTGTGCGCCTGTAGAACGGCATTCCGGGCGCGGGCGCTGGGGACTAGCCTGGCGGTGCGGCCGGCTCGCCTGGTGCGGCGCCCCTGGCCGGAGCGCCCTTCAGCCGCGGCCCCAGCTCCCAGTGCAGCAGGGCCCCCGGGCGCGGGTCGGAGAGCTGGCGGACGCCAAAGACGCCGGGCGGGAGGGCTGGCTGACGGGTTCCCAGCCTAGAGCGCCGGCTCCCCCCGGGGCTGCACACTCGCCGGAGCCACCAGTCCCTCTGACTCCGTTCCCTGGGCTCCTCCTCCTTCTCCCCGCCTTTCTCCTCCTCCTCCCTCGCTCTGCTACTTCGGGATCCCCCCACCCACCTTTCTCTCTCTCTCTCTCTCTCTCTCTCTCTCTCTCTCTCACTCTCTCACTCTCTCACTCTCTTCTCTCTCTTTTGCGGTCAAAGATTCGCGGATTAACGCTTGATCCGGGAGAGGAGGGAAAGGCAAGTAGGAATAAGAAGGGCGAGCTGGAGCGTGAAAGAAGGGATATCTGCGCGAGTGGGGCGGGGGCCAGGCGGTGATGTTGGGTGCAGAATGTGCCCTCTTACGGAGTCCCAGTACTGATGGTTAAAGTTGTTTTCTACTTTGTGGATTTAAAAAAAAAAATTAGACTTTTTTTTTTTCATTAATTTCATCCGCACCCGTGCCCACACCAGCGAGTAACAGCGGAGAGAGACCGACCGAATAGTCTGACCTCAATCATCCAGCTTTCCTTCCCCAAGCATACTTGGTCCCACACACAGGCTAGACTAGGCTATGAGTGCAGCCTTCTAGCACCTAAGAACTTGGAAATAAGGGGAGAGAACTAAATATCTTATTGGACTGCTTAGGAGGACAGCGTGGGGGGGGGGGGGATCACAGCACCTGGACATTGGAATAAATGAATGAAAATAAACCTATTTTCTGGAACAAGAACTTCAATTCAGATAGAGGGACACCGCTCTACATGTTACTCAAAAAGAGAGCCCAGGCTTTCTGGTAGGGCCCACCAGCTGGGATGGGCTCCATCCTTAGCTACACTGGGCTCCTAGGGTGCTCTCTGAGGAGCTGTACAGGAGCTAAGATGTGCTTTCAACTTGTGGTGTCCTCATTTCTCTCCATTTTACTAGGTAGAAAAGGAGATATAGGCCAGCAGGTGGCATAGTGGTCAAGGTGCTGGACTCCCACATGGCCAACTCCAGTTCAAGTCCCCATCTGGCAGCTTGGAAAATCACATGGATAGCTTGTGCATGTGTGCCCAAAATCCCAGGAGAAAAATAGAAGAGATTTAGGCGTGGCCATTTCCCCTGGGGAGAGATTTCTCACTTTCCCTCTTTCTGTCTCTCTGTGTCTCTCTCCAGCAAGTGCACACACCCTATGGCAAAAACCTAAAAAGAGAAGAAGGGGATATTATTGTCATCTTCAGAAAACCAGAGTACCTGTGTGTGTGTGTGTGTGTGTGTGTGTGTACTTGTGCACTTGGGAAGTTTCCACTCTGAATACTACTTTCTTTTTTAAGACTTATTTATTTCATTTTATTTATCTGCTGTTATTTTTATGTTTTTCTTTTTCTTTCTTTCTTTTCTTTTCTTTTTTTTTTAATTTGGCCAGAGAAAGGCAAGGGGTGAAGGGGAGTGAGAAAGCAAGCCTCCAGGTCCAAGACCTGAACTGCAGTCTGCATGTGGGAGTCCCGCACCTTAACTACTACACCACCTGCCAGCAGAATACTTACTTTCCACACACTGAGTGCCCATCCAGTTCTCCTCTAACCCACTTCTTTTGACTTTAGCCTGCTTACACTTCTACCTTCTTGTAATTCTCTCCTCATCTTTCCTCCTACAAATGTTACATTCTTATAAACCTTTATAATCTGTTAGTAAAACATTTTGAACAGAATACTTGTGTCTACGCTGATGATCCTGAGTGTAGCTTGATTTAGTTCATTCCTTCAGAGAATTAATTGTCGCTCAAGCAGTTCAAGAAAGCTTTACAACTAGTATGTTTCAAAATGGCTAAAATACTATATTTTCAAATCTACCACAAGAAAATGATAAGTTTGTGAGATGATGGATATGGTAATTAGCTTGACTTAATCACTCCACAATGTATACCTATACCACAACATCAAATTGTACTCTGTAAATGTATATAATTGTCCATTTAAAATAAAGAATAATCCAATTACTCTTTTCAGCAAAAAGTTATTTCTTGGTTAGTAAATTGAAACATAGATGCCAGCAAAGTTGGGTTCTAATTAAACTAAGAATCAAAAAATGTGCAAAAGACAGCCCCCTTTCTGAACTGAAAAATCGGTTGTGGAATGAGAACCCAAAATTCTCTATGTGGTGAACTCAAACCTGCACCAAGAGAGTGACTGGCAGGAAGTAGGGACTTGGCCAGACTCCCCAGGGATACTTTTCCTTGACCTATGAGCTGTTTAGACTGATCTCTGCTTGGGAGAAGAAGAAATGAGGTATGAGCAGATTGAAGGAGACTGTGTGGGCAGAGCTTTCTAGCCTTAGCGTGGCAGGCCTGGGTTGGGTCTAGTGGCTGAGTGGCCCTCCTTATTCTGGCTCTGAAGCCGATGAATCTTTCAGAGCTCTGTAATAACAAACTCAACTCCAAGCAAATCAGCTTTCACCCCATGCCCTTCCCCCCAGCCTAGTCCGTTCACTCCAGCCTCTTCAGTGAGAGGGCCCTGGCTTTCATCAAGGAAACTTCAAGGACTTGCAATGGAGCCACCTCAGAGCAGAGCCCCTCCTCCCTTCCCAGGACTTCAGCAGGACTACGTGGAAGATGGAAGAAGTCAAGGGAGTATAAATCTTCCCTATCCTTCTTATCTTTACTCTCTTCCCAACAAGAAAGGTGAGAGCTCAAGTGAAGGGCTGCCTTGGGTTCAAGAGGCAGGCTTGGATGTAGAGAGCTTCAGGGGAAGGAGCTCAGGGGGCTGGCTCTGGTCTGTGGAAGGAGAGTCGAAGTCCTAGAAATGCCACAGTCCAACCAAGCTCACTGGACAGGAAAGGAGCTAAGATGAAGGACCCTCTCTTGTGCTCCCACATCAGTCTCTAGCACAGCATGTGGTACGGTGTACAAGAGCATAATACAATCATCCCTGTTTAATAGTAATGATGCCAGGCTCCATGGCCTGGTGGTTGGGGCAGCTGGATGGCCAACTACATGGTTGGAGTCCTATCCCCAGTGGCCTGAGAAACATGCCTGGCATATATGTAAGCATGCTCCAAATCCCGATGGGCTGGAGCAATGGAGGAGAAGGGATTGTGGCTGACCATGCCCCATTGAGGAGTGCTATTTCCCTTTCCCTCTCCGTCTCTCTGTCTCTCTCTGGTGAGCACATGCACTCTCTGACACCTAAAAAATAGTAATAATACAATTTCTTTGTAATAATATTGTATCTCCCTACACTATTAGCTTCATGAGAACAGGAACCATATCTGTCTTGTTTCCTACTGTATCCAGAGTGCCAAGCCAGCAACTAGCACACAGTAGGTACTTAGAAAAATGTCCGTGAATTAATAAATAAACAAAGCTGGATTATAGGTAGAGCCATATATGAAGAGCCATACTAAAGGACTTAACATGGCAAAAGGGGCAATAGTCATTGTGAATTCTGGAACAGAACATTGCCTGACATGAGGAAGGAGATACTTAAGAACCTTTCTATGGAGACCAAGGCTGCTGTGCTCTATCTGGGCTCACATCCCCAGGGCCAAGTAGCCAGTAAGTGCTCCATGAATTAAATATTTGCTCTGAGTTGCCTATAAACCTTGGTGGCACACATTCAGAAGGAGAAAGGGGAGAAAAGGGAGAAGTTTTGGTTATAGGGCGGTTGTGCTCTCCAGGCAGACAGAGAGAGAGAGACAGAAAGCGAGAAATCACCCCCCCAGGGGGGATGGCCACGCCACAATCCCTTCTCCTCCATTCTCCTCTAGGGACCTTGGGCACGCACGCACACGCGCCCGGCGTGAGTTTTAAGCCACCGGGTCCGGGACACAAACCGCGGACGACTACATGGGAGTCCAGTGACATAGCCATTACGCTAACTGCTGGTCCCAAAAGAGAGAGTCTTAACAACCAAGTCAGACTTGAAAGTGCTGGGTGCTTCCTATCCACTCACCAACTCCCACGCTCCAGGCTTGTAGCAGTTCATCCTGCCACCATGCTCAGAGTTGCAATCCGAGCCTAAGCTGGGCTCACCTGTGCAAACAGGTATGGATCTGGCCTAGAAGCAGAGACTGAAAAAGAGTGGCCAGTGAGACAGAAGAGAAATGGGAGAGGATCATGCATTACCTCCAAGGCCTCTGCTTTCCTTCCCACCTCCCATGTTGCCTATCTAGCTGCTGCTAAGAATCTGGAATTTCAATTATAAAATGAATTTGAAAGAATAAAGAAGTGATATAGGATATGCCATTTCTCCTCATTCAAGCTAGCAGTTTTCACAGCTGTGAAATGAGAATGTATGAGCAAACCTCATGCAACCTATCCAGCTACTCAGTACAGCCCTCAGCCATATTTCAGGATGAGAAACAGGAAAGCTGCCTTGTTGCTACCTCCTCTCGAATATTCCCAAATAGTAGCAACTTGGTGACCAAGGAGGGTTGCTGGTTTTCTTCTCGACATTCTTCTACAGTCAATTGTTCTATATAATATACATGTCCCCTCATACTCTCTTGTTATGAAACTCAGTAGAGATGCTTTCATTATGAATGAAAAAAATATATATATAGCATAAAAAAGCTGCTCTTCAAAACCAACCGTAACATTCTGTTGTTCCCTGATGTTCCCTTGTGTCTGAAGCACGAGAAATTAAGAACTGGCAAATACCAGACTGGCTTTTTTTAATGTCATTTACTCTTTTGGATATTAATACTTGGCTCACAAGTAAACCCTCCTCAGACAGGAGACCCAGTAACCCAAAGAAAGCAAACTGGCAGCTTTACAATCTGAAGAGAGTCTATAACTCAGTCAACAACGTAGACAATATCAATGCTACACTCTGAAGAGCAAAAACCCTGAGCAGGTCAGTGCTACAAGATTTGAAAAGAAAGACACACTTCTGCCCTTGAGGCAACAGAGGCTGGGAGGGGTGCAGCCCAGAGCTGGGCCTCAGGGGTGGACTGGAAACTTACACGGCCATCAATCACCTCCTAGGGCAATAGGCCAGTGAGCCAAAGACGGCTCAAGGTTCTAAAATAAATTCCTTTCAGCACAGACTCAATGCTACACACACACACACACACACACCCCACAGCAAAATCTTCAAGAATTCCATGAGGAAATAAACCTTTATTTCAAAAATAAACTTTGATGTTGCGTGAACTTTAGCCCTGACTCTGAGTCCATGCTTAGACTGCAAGAAAAGACTTTCGATATTTTGAAAGAAACTACGGGAGATTTCAGCAAAATGTGAACAGATTCTTTTTCAGTCCCTCATCTCATGTCGTATGTGAATCCTCTCTCACCACCAACCTTCTGTCCCATACCCAACGGTCATGTTTTTTTCTCCTCTACTTTGTTAGAATAAAACTAGTTTGTTAGTATTAGGAACATTGAAATGCTATTTCGTTCGATACACAATTTTATCTTAAATACTTATTTTACAGAGGAAAAATCATATTAGGCCATTCCCTGATTATCCTACTCTTGACCTAAGAACTACCTCCTCTCCACAGTAAACTCCTGTCTCCCTCGCAAATCCTGAAGTAGTTAGTGAAAGTCCTTAATCTCCCCAGGATGAACTGTCTGCAGCATGATGACATGTCTTTAATGTGTTTGATATTAAGGCTGGTTTTAGGTAATAACTATGTCCTTCTCTATAGTGCTAAATTGAGGGTTGTCTTAGTCCATTCTAAGGACTAAGGTGGTTGTAACAAAACACCATAACCTGGGTGGCTTATAAATAACAGAAGTTTATTTCTCACAGTTGTGGAGGCTGGGAACTCAAAGATCAAGGTACCAGCAGATTAAGTTTCAGGTAAGGGCCTATTTCCTGGTTTATAGATGGCACCTTCTTACTGTGTCCTCACCTAATAGAAAAAGACAAGGCATAGCCAAGCCTTGGTGGCATAGGATGCTACCGTACTGATCTGTAGTGCTGGAAGCCACATGTCTGACTACAGGATCCTGAGTTGGCTTTGAACCCTCTGAATGTGCACTTGTGCCCAAGATTCTGACTAGCTGGAGGATTGGGAGGAGGCAATCATGGTTTGACCAGACCCCATCTGGGGTGCCCCCCTTTCTTTCTTGCATGCACTCACATACACATGTGCATGTGCCTGCCTTCTCTCTCATAAAATAAATAAACTTAAAAAGAAAGGGGAGGGGCCAGCAGGTGGCATGGTGGTTAAGGGGATAGACTTCCACATGGCTGAGCAAGGTTCAAGTCCCAGACCTGGCAGCTTGAAAATCATGCTGGATGTGCATGTGTGTGTGCATGCCCAAAAATCCCAAGAAGAGAATGGAGGAGAAGGGATTGCAGTGTGGCCATCATCCCTGGGGGTGATTTCTCACTTTCTCTCTCTCTGTCTTTCTCCGGTGAGCACATGCACCTTGTGGCAAAAAAAAAAAAAAAGAAAAAAAAAGAAAAGAAGGAAAGAAAGGTGAAAGGCCACTCTCCAGGGCCTCTGCTGAAAGGGCACTAATCCCATTCAAGAAGGCTTCTCCCTCATGACCTAATCACATCCCAAAGGCCCCAACTAATATCATCACATTGGGGATTAGGTTTTGATATATGAATGGGATAGTAGGGGTTGTTACAGAGGTCAGGACCTTGTGATTAATTCGAGAGACATACTGAACCTGAATAACTAATGTTTCAGCTTTATCAAGTACCCAAATATGATTAGACATGTAATTAACCTTCCTTTTCTAATAGAAAACTGTGCAGCACAGCTTAGTGTTAACAACCAAACCCAGGCTTTGGAGTCACTGATCTGAGTTCAAATCCTCAGTTTTGTTGCTGGCTATGTGTCTTGGACAGGTTACTTAAACTCTCAGTACCTCAGGTTCCTCTCCATAAGATGGACAAGGCCAGTACTCGATTAGTGTGCATGAGTATGGCTGTACTGATTGCCTATAGGTGTCTATTCTGATTGGTCAGGGCCTATGACTTATGTCACATATTTTGAATATGCCCTCTAAAAATGGAGATAATATATGCACTTACCTTAAAGGATTGTTCTGAAAAGATAACCTGAGATAATGTACATAAAATTCTTAGCTCTGTGCTTGGCACATAGGAGGCTCTCAAGAATGTTAGTTTCTATTATTAGCAGTATAAACAGTTTCCTGCTTATGAAAAGGAAGAGACATTTTTTTTCTCTCTTCTCTATTCTGGGTCAACATAATCCAATTAAAAAGAATTTATTATAATCAGGAATAGTCTAAATTTTGTTTCTTAGCAAATTACCTTTTAATTTACCAAAGGCTTGCTGACATTCAGGTGTCTCTACTTTTTTTTTTTTTTCCTACTTCTTTATCAAGCCTTCTTCAGCCAATTAGTTAGTAAAGGGCTTTATTGTGTTAAACTGGATAACAAACTTGTGGCAATAACCAGAGCCAGCCCTCATGGACTTCTTTATATCGGGGTTGTTAAGTTTTTGTTTATTTTATTCATGATAGATAGTGTATGCACACACATGAGAGAAAAAGAAAGAGAAAGAGACCCTTGACAGGGTCTGGTCATGCTGTGAACCTCTTTCCTCTACCCTCCATCTCATCATTCTCTTGGGAATGCACACTACACTCAGCATGTTTTCAACTCTACCCAGGGATCTACCCACTGCAGTTCCATTTGCTATCAACTGCACCACCGAATTGGGACTCAGCTATATCTTGAATAAATAGAATTAAAATAGACATAAGGTTGTTCATATGGCTACTATATCATGGAGCTAAGAGCATGGATTAGAGCAGCCCCACGTTAAAAAGTACATGCCTCACTATTCTTACTTAGCATTCACATTTTTCTTTTAAATACTTTTTCAATTTGTTGCTTGCTTCCGGTTAATTCCTAGAGTTCCAAAAGTAGTTATTCTTTGATCATTTCCCCAGTTTTGTTTTTTAAATTTTTGCCAGGGGGCACGTGTGCTTGCTGGAGAGAGACAGAGAAAGAAAGTATTCCCTATGGGGCATGGTCACATCACAATTCCTTCTCCTCCATTTCTCCCTCCTTTTAGGGCCAGGATTCAAACCATACCACCAACCATGAGGGATCCAGCTGCCTTAACCACGAGACCATACCAGGCTATGGGCTGGCTCCATTTCCCCAGTTGTTTGTTTCTAAAAGAGAAAGGATTTGCAGGGCCAGCAGGTGGCACGGTGGTCAAGGTACTATATCCCTACATGGGCGACTATGGCTCGAGTCCTGGGCCTGGCACCTTAAAAATCATGCCAGGCACATGTGCATGCATACCCAAGATCTCAGGAAGAGAATGGAGGCGAAGGGATTGGGCTATGGCTATACCCGGGGGGGGGTGGTGATTTCTGACTTTTTCTCTCTCTGTCTCCCTCTGTGTCTCTCTGGTGAGTTCACACATTCTGTGGCAAAATAATAATAAAATTAAATAATTAAAATGTTTAAAAAGAGAGAGGATTTGCAAATATCATCACCTTGAAATTCTGAAAGTCTCATTCCTACCTTCACACTTTGTAAAATTCATTCACTTATGTAATATTCACAGTAGAGAGTGCACACACACACACGTGAGAGAGAAAGAGAGAACTAGAAAGAGAGAAGCACTCTCAGCACTGGTCACGTTGCAGTCCTCTTCCTTTAGCCTGTCAGGATTTAGGTATGCATGCACACCTGGTACATTTCAGGCCAAAGTAGATGAGGATCTGAATCCATGAGTGGCTGTGTGACTTCCAACATTCCAGTCCAGTACATTATGGATTGTACCACCAGGTTGGACCATTACTTTCATATTCTTTTTTAAAAAATCAATTGTTGGGAACCAGCAGTTAGCGTAATGGCTATGTCGCTGGACTCCCACGTAGTCGACCGCGGTTCGCGTCCTGGACCCGGTGGCTTAAAACTCATGCTGGGCGCTTGTGCGTGCGTGCCCAAGATCCTAAGAGGAGAATGGAGGAGAAGGGATTGCGGTGTGACCATCCCCCCTGGGGGGTGATTTCTCGCTTTCTGTCTCTGTGTCTTTCTCTGTCTGTCTGGCGAGTGCACGTGCCCTGTAGCGAAAACCTCAAAAAAAAAAATCAATTGTTGTCTCTTATTATCTTTTAAATATCATATAATGGCTTTAGAAATCATCCAGCTTGTTACTGTAGCTGGAGAATTATTAGATCTTACTCATCAGTCTGCTGAACTGTACCCTTTTCAGAGACACAGATACCATCCAATAATTTTCTTACATCCTTATTTTTAACTGTTGCAGCTTACTGTATGTATCAAAGCAGCTGAATTTGAAACAAGTTCAGTTGCCTTCAAGAATCAACTAATCTTTCTGGGCTTCAGATACTGAACAAGCAACACCTGGTCACATTCAAATCCACCAGATGTATTTTTCACCCAAGAAATTTCGGATTTCAACAAGAGATCCGTTCTCTTGAAGAACGACGTTGATGGGGACATGAGCGTACATGGACCTCATCTTATAACGGAAGCCCAGCGTAACATCCTTGGTCATGTTCTGTACGTGATTTGTAGTGCGAACTGTAGTCAGTTCCTTTCTGTTTCCCCGCCATTTGTCAACCTGTAGCATCTTCTTTTTCTTTCTAAGGAGACTGAGCTCTACATTGATGTGATTGAAGTCCCTCCACAGGGTTTCTCTGGAGCCCTTCACAATTACTGTGCATCCCTTCAGAGTGATGTCAACATTCTCTGGAATGTTGATGGTCTGAATGCTGAAAATGGTCTTCGTCCTTGCAATAGACACAGCAAAGAGAGCCATCACCTTCATGTTCTCTCTTTTTTTTTTTTTTTTTTTTGAGAAGTTTTCTTGCTATAGGGCGCGTGTGCTTGCCAGAAAGAAAGAAAGTGAGAAATCACCCCCCAGGGAGAATGGCCACGCCGCAATCCCTTCTTCTCCATTCTCCTCTCGGGATCTTGGGCACACACGCATACGCACACGCACCCGGCGTGAGTTTAAGCCACCGGGTCCGGGACTCAAACCATGGTTGACTACATGGGAGTTCAGTAACATAGCCATTACACTAACTGCTGGTCCCTCACCTTCATATTCTCAACTATCTTCTGAAAACAGATTTCCATTTTGATAAAGTACACTTTACCAATTGTTTTCTTTTGTGATTATGCTTTAGTGTTCTATATTGGAAACATTTGCCTAATGCAAGCTCACTAAAGCTTTCCATTGCTTTTCTTCTATACGTTTTGTAGGTTTAGGTTTTACATTTGGGATGTAAAAGGCCTAAAACAGATATGTTAAAAGGTCCTCAGTTTTTCCCTTCCCTTTTACCATTGCTCCCACTTTCTTCTTTATTTTCTTTCTTTTTTATTTGTTTGTTTGTTTTGGAGAGGTTTTTGCTATAGGGCACATGTGCTCTCCAGAAAGACAGAGAGAGACAGAGAGACAGAAAGTGACAGTAACTGAGAAATCACCCCCAGGGGGATGGCCATGCCGCAATCCCTTCTCCTCCATTCTCCTCTTGGGATCTTGGGCACACACACACATGCGCCTGGCTTGAGTTTAAGCCACCAGGTCTAGGACTAGAACTGCGGTTGACTACATGGGAGTCCAGCGACATAGACATTACGCCATCTGCTGGTCCCTTACTATTACATTTTTTTTTAATTGACCACAGAGAGATAGAGAGGGAAAATGAGAAAGCAAGTCACCACGTCTGGGACTCAAACCATGGTCGGCCATGTGGGAGACCAGTGCCCTTAACCACCATGCCAGCTTCTGGCCCCTCAGTTATATAAGGGAAAATACATAATATAAATTATTCCACTTACATAAAAAGGATGCATATAGTTAAAAATATATTAGGAACATATTGTTAGGCATGAGAATGTATGTAGAACAAACAAGATTGTGATGATAATAGATAATTTTTTTAAAAGTTGAAAGAAAAAAAGAAGACTATGTAGAACGAAACTAACAGAAGAGGAAGGGGGTGATAAAGACAAGTTCAGACAGAGTTTGCCTCTGAGAAAGGTGAAAGGGAACAGGAGAGGGACCACAAGAGATTCAAAAGGTGATGGTATTGTGCTTACAAGTAATTTCATAGGTGCTTGCTGAGGTAATCAATGACTCCTAAACCTGTACTCCTACTATTGATCCCTCCCTGGGGCCAAAGCTCATTTCTTCTTCTTTTTTTTTTCCCTTAAGATTTTTGTCATAACGTGTGTGCAGTTGCCAGAGAGACAGATGATGAGAGGGAAAGTGAGAAATGACCCCTCCCCCCTACACACAGAGAGAAGAAGATTCCTCCATGGCTCCTGAGAACTAACACATCTAAGGGAACTATAGTCAAACATCCAAATACTATTAGGGTTAACATACTCCTCAATATCTACTGAATCTGCTGCACAAAGGGATCACAATGAAATGGCAAAGAGATTCCAGCTCACCTCTTTCTGCATGCTCTGAACATTCAAATTGAACTTCAAGAATTAGGAAGAAAAACACCATCCATCAGATGACTAGAAATCACCATATGACCACAAGAAATATGGGAAAGCAAGAAAATACCTCTCCTCCCAAGGAAAAGAATAACGCTTCTTCATCCATGGACAGTTCAATGGAAATCATGAAAATGTCTGATAAAGAATTTAGAATATTCATAATGGCAAAGCTAACAGAAATGAATGAGAAGACAATGAACTGCAGAAGAGAAAGGATAAAGGAGCTAATGAGTTCCAGGAGGTGAGGAAATTCTTGCAAGATCTAAAAAAGGAATTACACACTTTTGAAAAGAATAAAATGGACCTGTTAAAGATGAAGGCTAGGGAACCAGCAGTTAGCATAATGGCTATGTCGCTGGACTCCCACGTAGTCGACTGCGGTTCGCGTCCTGGACCCGGTGGCTTAAAACTCATGCCGGGCGCGTGTGCGTGCGTGCCCAAGATCCCGAGAGGAGAATGGAGGAGAAGGGATTGCGGGGTGACCATCCCCCCTGGGGGGTGATTTCTTGCTTTCGGTCTCTCTGTCTCTCTCTCTCTGTCTGGCGAGCGCACACGCCCTATAGCGAAAATCTCTCCAAAAAAAAAAAAATGATGGCTATAACACAGGAAGTCAAAAACTCCCTTGAAAGTATTAAAAGCAGACTAGATCATACAGAAAATTGAATCTCAGACGTAGAAGAGAAAATTGCTGACCTAGAAAAATCCACCACAAAGAATGAGAAAATTGTCCCCCAAAATGAAAATAATATATGAGAAATAATAGATACCATCAAACGTCCAAACATCCGGATAATTGGTATCCCAGAAGGTGAAGAGACTCATAAGGGCATTGATAATCTATTCCATGAAATCCTGCAAGAAAACTTTCCAAACCTAGAGAAGCACTCAAAGATCAGGTCCCAAGAAATATAAAGGACCCCAAATAGAATCAACCCAAAAAGATCTTCTCCAAGACACTTTATAGCCAGATTGACCAAAACCACAGACAAAGACAAGATTCTAAGATTGGCAAGAGAAAAATGGCAAGTTACCTACAAAGGTTATCCCATCAGACCTCTCATCAGAAACAATGTGAGCAAGAAAAGAATGGGAAATATATATTCAAAGTGTTAAGGGAAAAGCAATTTCAACCAAGAATACTGTTCCTGGCAAGATTATCTTTCATATGGGAAGAAAAGTCAAGATCATTCTCAGATAAACAAAACCTGAAAGAATTTACCAGCACCAGACTAGATCTCCAAGAAGTTCTCAAGGGAGTGCTCTACCAGGAAAATTAAATACAGACACATAGAAATAAGAGTTCAAAAACTAAGAAAATGGCCAACTTAATCACAGGGACAAATCTGGAGTTGAATATTATATCCCAGAATTTAATTGGGAAGATCAAACCACAATAGAAGATAGATTAATTACATGAGTCTGAACTGGTGGAATAGCACTCTGTGACTTGACTAAAATATTGCTGCTTTTCTTCTAGGCTTTGTTGCCCTGTTTTTTGTTTTGTTTTGTTTTGTTTTTTGTTTTTTGGGTTTTTTTGGAGAGGTTTTTGATATAGGGCACGTGTGCTCGCCAGACAGACAGAGAGAGACAGAGAGATAGAAAGTGAGAAATCACCCCCCAGGGGTGATGGCCACACCGCAATCCCTTCTCTTCCATTCTCCTCTCGGGATCTTGGGCACGCACGCACATGCGCCCGGCGTGAGTTTAAGCCACCAGGTCTGGGACGTGAACCACGGTCGACTACATGGGAGTCCAGCGACATAGCCATTATGCTAATTGCTGGTCCCTGTTGCCCTGTTTTAAGGATTTTTGTCCTGTCTTGAGCTGTCAATAGGTTCATGTACCTACTATTTGAACAGAATCCTAATCTGTTTTCTGGCTTTGAGTTTTAAGCAAAGTTCCTTAGGATTTCTTTGATTTAAGTTAAAACTGCTTTTCTTGAAATTACCAGCTGAACTTGCTATTGAAATTAGTTAGATTATTTAAGAAATTCTGTGATCAATACAATGTGGGGGGAAAAGGAATGGAAGACAACTGTAGACACCAGAGATAGTGTGAGAGAGGGTGGGAAAGGACAGGTCAGAAATAGGGGTAATATGGACACCAGGCCGCCTGCAGCAGCAGGCCCTCCTGCCCTGGACCTTCGTGCATCCCCACCTCTGGACCTCAGGTTGGTTTTGTGGGACTTTTAGACAAACTCGCATCCCCCCCCCCACACACACACACACCCCACCTGCAAACCGGATTGAGTTTGCCAGCAGTTCCAGACACCAGGCTGCCTGCAACTTCAGGCCCTTCCACCCAGGTCCCATTGCTCATCCTCTGACCCTTCCCCACTTGCCTTTGGACTCTTTGAATTTTAGTGTTTTGAATAGTGCACGGAGCGCATTGCATGCAGCATAATGTTTTGTTTTGTTTTGTTTTGTTTCTTTGCTGTTGAAGTGTTACTTATTAGGTCAGTTGGAGGCTCACGACTTCTTAGAACCAGAGAGGACTTTGGGTCATCCAGTACCAGTGACAACAGTATATGGTACTGTTGAGCAACAGGTAGGCCAGCCATAAGAGAAATCATCAATTTTCTAATCCTGTACAACTTTTAACACTCAGAGATATCTTAAATACATTAGGAAGCAACATATAGATCACCTGATGACTAGGAACAATCGCAGAGGCTCAAGAAATATGAGCAACCAACAAAAGGCTTCTCGCCCAAGGGAAATCATCAAGCCTACATCACCTACAGTCAAAACAATGGATGTCATGGACATGTCTGATAAGGAATTCAGAATATTTGTAGTGACCAAACTAACAGAGATGGAAGAGAAAAGAGACAAGGAGCTCCAGGAGATGAGGAAGTCCTTTCATGACTTGAAAGAAGAAATGGTTACCTTAAACAAGAACCAGATGGAACTTCTAGGGTTGAAGAATGTGATAAGGAAATCAAAACCTCCCTTGAAAGTATTAAAAGTAGGTTAGATCAAGCAGAAGATCGAATCTCTAATGTAGAAGACAAGACATCTGACCTAGAAAAAAGTATCAAGAAGATTGAGAAAATAACCATGAAAAATGAGGATAATATACGAGGAATACTGGATACCATCAAGTGCCCCAACATACGGATAACGGGTATCCCAGAAGAGGAAGAAAATAATAAGGGCCTAGACAATTTATTCAATGAAATCCTGGAAGAAAACTTTCCAAACCTAGAAAGGCATTCAAATATCCAGACCCAAGAAATACATAGGACCCCGAGTAGAATCAACCCAAGAAGATCCTCTCCAAGGCACATCATAGCCAGACTGGCAAAAAAACAACAGATAAAGACAAGATACTAAAGTTGGCAAGAGGGAAATGCCAAGTTACTTACAAAGGTCACCCCATCAGGCTAACATCGGATCTGTCAGCAGAAACAATGCAGGCAAGGAAAGAATGGGGAAATATAGTCAAAGTGCTGAATGAAAAACAATTTCAACCAAGAATACTATACCCAGCAAGATTATCTTTCATATGGGAAAAAAAGATAAAAACATTCTCAGATAAACAGAATTTGAAGGAATTTACCAACTCCAGACCGGCTCTTCAAGAGGTTCTGAAGGGAGTACTATACCAGAAAAACTAAAAAGTCAGACAGACAGTTATAAGAGAACAAAAAGCAACCAAGAAAATGGCTCACTTAATGATAGGATCAGATACGGAAATATCGATAATTACATTGAATGTCAATGGATTAAATTCTCCAATTAAGAGACATAGACTGGCTGAATGGATAAAAAAAAAAAAAAAAGAAACCCTCTATCTGTTGCCTACAAGAAACTCACCTTATGAATAAAGACATACATAGACTAAAAGTAAAGGGCTGGAAAAAGATATTCCATGCAAATGGAAATAAAAAAAGGGCTGGAATAGCGACAGTGATCTCAGACAAAATAGATTTCAAGACAAAGACTGAAAGAAGAGACAAGGAAGGGCATTATATAATAGTAAATGGGGTAATCCAGCAAGAAGACATAACCCTTATAAATATCTATGCACCCAACTCAGGTGCACCTAAATATGTGAAGGAAAGACTGCTGGAGCTAAAAGGAGAAATAGGGAGAAATACTAAAATTGTTGGAGATCTCAACACCCCATTATCTACTTTAGACAGATCTTCTAGACAGAAAATAAATAGAGAGATACAGGACATAAATGATACTATAAATCAAATGGACTTGACAGATATCTACAGAACTTTCCACCCTACGTCTACAACATATACATTTTTCTCATCCCAGCATGGAACCTTTTCAAAGATCGATCATATCTTAGGACACAAATCAAGCCTTTACAGATTCAAAGGCATGGAAACTGTATCCAGCATCTTCTCTGACCATGATGGAATTAAACTCAAGATTATTTTAAGAAACATCCCCGAAAATACAGACACATGGAAATTGAACAACCTACTTCTGAATAATTTCTTCACTACTGAAGAAATTAAGTCTGAAATTAAAAAATTTATGGAAACAAATGATAATGAGTACACAAGTGTCCATAATCTATGGGACACGGCAAAAGCAGTCATAAGAGGGAAATTCATAGCAATTTGTGTGCATAAGAAAAGGATGGAAAGACAGCAAATAGATAACCTATCATCATGCCTCAGGGAATTGGAAAAACAACAACAAACAAACCCCCAAAATGCCAGGCAAAAAGAAATAATAAAGGTTCGAGCAGAAATAAATGAAATAGAAAATCAATGAACCATACAGAAAATAAATGAAAGCAAAAGCTGGTTCTTTGAAAAGATGAACAAGATCGACATGCCATTGGCTAGAATGATCAAGAAGAAGAAAAAAAGAAACCAGATTAATCAAATATGTGATGAAACAGGCAATATTACTACAGACACAGTAGAAATACAAAATATCATTAGAGGATACTATGAGCGACTATATGCCAACAAACAAGATAACTTGGAGGAGATGGACAAATTCCTGGATGCATATAATCTACCAAGATTGAATCAGGAGGACACAGAGAACCTTAATAGACCTATAACAAGCCAGGAGATTGAATCAGTAATAAATAACCTCCCAACAAAGAAAAGCCCAGGTCCAGATGGCTTCACTTGTGAATTCTACAAAACTTTTAAGGAAGAGTTAACCCCTATCTTACTAAAATTATTTCTAAAGATTCAAAAGGAAGGAAACCTTCCAAATTCATTTTATGAAGCCTCCATCATCCTCATACCCAAAACAGATAAGGACATGACAAAAAAGGAAAACTACAGGGAACCAGCAGTTAGCGTAATGGCTATGTCGCTGGACTCCCACGTGGTCAACCGCGGTTCGCGTCTTGGACCCGGTGGCTTACAACTCACGCCGGGCGCGTGTGCGTGCGTGCCCAAGATCCCGAGAGGAGAATGGAGGAGAAGGGATTGCGGCGTGACCATCCCCCCTAGGGGGTGATTTCTCGCTTTCTGTCTCTATGTCTCTCTCTGTCTGTCTGGCGAGCGCACGCGCCCTATAGCAAAAAACCTCTCCAAAAAAAAAAAAAAGGAAAACTACAGACCAATATCATTGATGAATATAGATGCAAAAATTCTCAACAAGATACTTGTAAATCATATCCAACAACATATAACAAAGATTATTCATCATGACCAGGTAGGTTTTATCCCAGGGATGCAAGCGTGGTTCAACATATGCAAGACCATAAAGGTAATATACCACATTAACAGAAAGAAAGATAAAAACCATATGATCGTTTCAATGGATGCAGAGAAAGCATTTGATCAAATACAACATCCTTTTATGATTAAGACTCTCAGTAAGATTGGTATAGAAGGGTCATTTCGCAACACAATAAAAAACGATCTATGAAAAACCTACAGCTAACATTATACTGAATGGGGAAAAGCTAAAAGCTTTTCTGCTAAAAACGGGTACTAGGCAAGGCTGCCCACTTTCTCCACTGCTTTTTAATATAACACTGGAAGTCTTAGCTAATGCAATCAGAAAAGAGAAAAATATAAAAGGCATTCAAATAGGCAAAGAAGAGTTGAAAATATCTTTATTCACAGATTACATGATGGTATACCTAGAAGACCCAAAGGTCTCCATGAAAAAACTTCTTGAAGTGAATACAGTAAAGTGGCAGGATACAAAATCAACATCCAAAAATCGATACCATTTCTATATATGAACAAGTTGAATGAAGTAGAACTGAAGAAAGGAATCCCTTTCACCGTAGCCACAAGATGCATAAGATACCTAGGGATAAACCTATTTAAGAAAGTCAAAGACCTTTATAAAGAAAACTATGAAAATGATAAAAAAAGATATTGAAAGCGACATAAAAAAGTGGAAAGACATCACATGTTCCTGGATTGGAAGAATTAACATAATCAAAATGGCTATTCTACTCAAATTAATCTACATGTTTAATGCAATTCCAATAAAAATACCAGAAGTATTCTTCACAGACAATCATAGAATTTGTCTGGAATCACAGAAAAGACAATCATAGAATTTGTCTGGAATCATAAAAAACCTCGTATTGCAAAAGCAATCCTGTGCAAGAAGAATGGAGTAGGAGGCATATCACTCCCTGATCCCAAGATATACTATAAAACTGTGATCATCAAAACAGCATGGTATTGGCACAAAAACAGAGGTGTGGACCAATGGAATAGAGACCCCAGAAATAACCCCCAAAGCTTAGAGCCAACTGATTTTTGACAAAGGATATCAGTCAATCCATTGGGAAAAGGTAAATGGTGCTGGAAAAACTGGGTATCCACGTGCAGAAAGATGAAACTGAACCCCATCTTTCACCATTAACAAAAATCAACTCAAAACGGATCAAAGATCTGAACCTAAGACCTCAAACAATAAAACTCCCGGGACCAGCAGTTAGTGTAATGGCTATGTCACTGAACTCCCATGTAGCTGACCATGGTTCGAGTCCCGGACCCAGTGGCTTAAACTCACGCCGGGCACATGTGTGTGCGTGCCCAAGATCTTGAGAGGAGAATGGAGGAGAAGGGATTGCAGCATAGCCATAACCCCTGGGGGGTGATTTCTCACTTTCTATCTCTCTGTCTCTCTCTGTCTTTCTGGTGAGCGCACGTGCCCTATAGCAAAAACCTCTCCAAAAAAAAAAAAAAAAAAGACTCTCAAAGCACAGGCAATAATCCCTAAAATAGACAAGTGGGACTATATCAGACTAAGAAGTTTCTGCACAGCAAAGGACACAGTAACAAGTGTGAACCGACAACCCTCAGAATGGGAAAATATGTTTGTTAAATATGCCTCAGACAAGGGACTGATAACCAGAATACACAGAGAACTCAAATGCATTATGTGAAAAAAAAATGATTAACCCAATTAAAAGATGGGAAAATGAGCTGAACAAAAATCTCTCTAAGGAAGACATACGAACAGCCAAAAAGCATATGAAATGCTCAATATCCCTCATCATAAGGGATATGCAGACAAAAACCACAATGAGATACCACCTAACCCCTGTCAGAATGGCAATGATTAAGAATAAAAAAAGTGATAAATGTTGGCGGGGATGTGGTGAAAAGGGAACTCTCCTTCACTGTTGGTGGGAATGTAAACTGGTTCAGCCACTGTGGAGAACAATATGGAGGTTCCTCAAAGATCTACAAATAGAACTACCATTTGATCCAGCAATCCCACTTCTCGGTATCTACACAAAGGACAGGAGAATGCTCAGTCAGAAAAGTGCTTGCACATCAATGTTTATTGTAGCATTATTCACAATTGCCAAGACATGGAACCAACCTAAATGTCCACAAACTGATGAATGGATTGGAAAAGTATGGTATATATACTCTATGGAATAATACCCAGCCATAAAAAATAACAAGACCCTGGGACCAGCAGGTGGCGTGGTGGTTAAGGTGCTGGACACTCCCACATGGCTGACTGCAGTTCGAGTACCGGACATGGTGGCATGCTTTATCATTTTCCCTCTCTCTCTTTCTATGTATCTCTCTATGATCAAATTAAAAAATAAATGAGTGAATAAATAAAATTAAATAATATTTAAAAAATAAAATAACAAGACCCTGGCATTTGATAGAAAGTGGTCAGATATGGAGGATCTATTGCTGAGTGAAGTAAGCCAGGCTATGAAAGAAAGATATTGTATGTATCCACTTAATATATACCGACTATCTGCACTCTATGGTAGAGAGCGAAATATTGGAGGACATAAAAGCAGTGAAAGTACTTAATGAGAATAAGACAGTGTGGAATAGGGGAGTGAAAGATAACAAGAGAAAAAATAGAGAGGCAGGACATTAGTGGGATACAGATATGGCTTATTACCTGTTGATGATGACATGTATAGTATTCTCAACTGGATTGGTCCGAGAAGTATTTAATGATGGGTAAAGTCTTTTTACAAGCAAAATGAGAAATAGTGATTGACTTGTTAAAAAAATGGAATAAGAACAATAATGAATGGGAAAAACAATGAAAAGATATTGAATGATGAAGTGGGGATTTTAATGTCTCGGTATCGACTGACATGCATGGCATTCCCTTTTGAAAAGCAATGTAATACATTGTAAAGTTATATGCAATTCAATGTAATATAAACAAGATTATGATGATAATAAAAAAATTTTTAAAAAGAAACAGGGGTAATATATATTTGAAAGTAGAATTGGAAAATTATTGATGATAACATGCATGATTAAGCCACTATTCAGCATATTCTGGGTGGAAAATCACATTTTGTATGCTGTGACGATGCTTAGGGAATGAATGTAAATTAATTAAGTTAAAAAATATGTTCTGGGGGGGAACATGAAAACTGTTTTTTTTCTTTTGAAATTAAAAAAAGCATTAAAAATACCTATTTGATGACTGCAGTAAGCTATATAGCCCTATCTAGGTGCTACTTTATAGTATGTTCACTCTACTCACTGAGGTTTATGCCCAAAGTCAGACTTGTGTTCGTGGATACGTATATATCAGCTGTGCTTGCTACTGAAAATATTTAGATTAATTGAGATCTTTAGTGAATCAATAAAATATGGGGAGAGAGGCATAGAAAGCAACCATAGATACCAGAGACAGTGTGGGAGGAGAGAGGGAGATGGCAGAGGGTGAGAGATAGGGAATCAAGGATGGGGAAAAAAAAGCAAAATACAGAGGAAACAAGAAATGGAAAACTATTTGTTGATGATAACATGTATGTTGATGTGCTTGATTGAGCCAATATACAGTGTATTCTGGATGGAAAATCTCATTTTGTATGCTGTAATGATGTACAGTGAATGAATGTAAATAAATAAATATAAATAAAAAATAAAATAAAAAAAGAAATCACTCTCCCCCCCCCCCCCAAAGAAGGATGGCCATAAAACGATCCCTTCTTCTCCATTCCCCTTCTAGGATTTTGGGTACACATGCACATACATCTGGTGCGAGTTTCAAGTTGCTAGATCTGAGACTCAAACTGCAGTCAGCCATGTGAGAGTCCAGTGCTTTATCCACTACGCCACCTGCTGGCCCCACAGAAACACATTTCTAAGTCAATTCTGCATATCATATATGCATCCATCAAATTCAATGAGTCCAAAAATCAGCCCCATCATTTCCTACCTATACTTGCTCACCTATCTTTGTCTCTATACTAGTGAAAGCCCCAACATGCAGTCACTTAAAGCAAGAGTATTAGTCTGCCTTGACTGCAACCTCCTTACAGTGACTGGGGGAAACATACCCTAAGACCTTGTGCTGTAAGACAAGGACTCCTCTAACTGGCAGCTGTAAGTTGGAGCCTTCACATCAGCCTAAGCAAAACTTTGTTACAGCTCAATTGCACCTGAGATTCCTAGCAGACTTTCTCTCAAGTCTTTGTGCTAGATGTGAGCCCTGCATCACCCTCTGAAGCTCTCACTGCCTACTCCTGCTCCTTCCCCACTACCCTTCATGTGCATTTGGCCCCAAATGATGTTTTTAAGTCCAGTCATGTCTTGGCCTCTACACTTTAGGAAGACCTGAATTAACAAAAGTGATCCAAAGAGTGATCTGAGTATGATGGAGATTATGGACCAGCTCACTTACCACTGGACTGACAAAGAAGAAACCATCCTTAGTGCTACATGGGACACAGATGCTCTTTAGAAGAAGGTTACCTCCCAATTTCTGAAGATTTCACCCTCAATTACATGGGAAACATCCCAATGGAGAGTTACACCCTGGTTCACCTTGAAGTGGTACAGAGGGAAGAATGCCTGCAAGAATGGTGGACTCTGGGAGTGACTGCTGTGTTCTATCAATATTCTGAAAAAAATAATGAGAAACTAAGGGACATTACCAGACGGTTAAGGGGCTAAGCATAGGTCCCAGAAAGGCTCCTTCATGACTTACAAGGAAGTCTATATCTTCTGAAGAAGAGGAACAGACACAACTGCGGATTTGATATGTTGCAAGAGGTGACAAGCTCCAGAGATGTCTACATCCTGAAAAGTAGGGAGGGTGTAGTCCTGTAGGGAAACATAGATCCATGACCTGGGAGACAGGAATGTCGGGATGGATGTACCTGAGGACATTGGTTTCACAGGCATGCATGGCTAGCAACCTCAGAACTCGCAGGGTGACTATTCCTTCCCTAGCAGGAGGTAGTGCATGCTCTACGCCTGTAGATGTTACAGACTATTACCCCAGTAAAGCCACAAGGGCCTCCCTCAATGACTGCCCCTATCTCCACTCTAGAACCTCACTGAGTAATGCTGAGCCTTCTAAGGGAGGAAACAGATTAAATGCCAAGGAAGAAGTTGCTTGTACTGGCAGGAGCCAAGAGAATACACATCGGATTGCATTTTGAGGGGCTGGGTAAAGACGGATGGAATGTAAGACTGGATAAGTATGTTTAACTGATTGGTGGCACTTTCTCCTTTGATGGGATTTAATATTCTGGCAAGAAGTCCAAGAGATGAAAGAAATTCACTGGCAGAGTGAACCCTAGTAGCTCTCAGAAAGTAAGAGCTCACATGGAGAGAAGTGCAGATGCCTGTCTTTGTCTGGCAGGTGACTGAGGAAGGGAAAAAGGTTGAGTGATGCACCCACATGAGAGAGGAGAGAAAGTGAGAAGCCAGGCAATTGGCCTGAGGGTTATGCTCAACAGGAGCGCCCAAAGCACACACCATTGGCCTAAGCCATCAGGAGTGTTCTGGTCAGAGAGGCCCAGGCACAGCTAAGAGGTCCCATGGTTGCTCTCCAGAAGGCCTTTAGGGATGAAGGAAGGAAAGTGGTCCCAGGCCTGGGCTCATTACCACCATCCATGGAATGCTGGGAACCCCATATGAGAGTGCCGGGGTCTAGCCTCGGGTCTAGCCTCGGCGGGGGTGGGTCGACTCGACAGAGGTGGCGCAGGTGAACAGAAGACAGAGGCCTCGGTGCCTTTTCATGCACGTCCTATGCCGGACACTCCCAGAAACCGCTCTCTGAGGAGTGACAACTGCTAGGAATCATCGTGCTTATTTATTGAAAATGTGATACATGCAAGTAAATGGGCAGTGAAAAAAATTTACTGTAAGGAACAGGGTGTACAAAGCATGGAAGCAATAAACATAAAACATGCTGTTTGTCTTGTCAGATCAGGTAAAATCAATCACAGTTCTCAGGATGAGGAAGTCCATTTGTCTGTTGTATCTTCTTCTTGGATCTTGATTACTGGGAAGGGTCTTTTGAAGAGGGGGCTTGCAGGATGTTTGGTAACTTCAGTCCCGGGCCAGGGCGATAACATTGCTGGTTGCAAAGTCCTAGATAGAAATCTTGTCTTGCTAAGTAAAGACACAGTTAATATATGGACCATTCATACATTACAACAATAGGTGAGTCTATGATCTTATATGGGAAAGGAAGATGATCTTGTAGTTCAGGAGACAACACAGGATGCTTTATTAGCAGTTTTTCATAGTAAACAGCACATAGATGAGAAACTCTTTGTAGCTGAAAACTACCTGTTGCTTTAGATAAGAGCTCCCAGCTAAGTTAATCTTTCTCTGGAGCCCTCAAATTTGTTTATCCTGTTGTCCCAGCTAGGCCTTTTCCTTTAATAAACCTGTGGGATTCTGCATTTTATTTGCTGAGTCTGTCAATTAGTGAGTTCTTTTGTTTTATCTCTGAGTCTCTGTTATGTGGTGAATGTGCTGACTTCGCCTAGCATGAGTTCACTTTGGCCTGTAGCTTTAACAAGGGGTATTTACAAAAAGTAGCCTTAAACTAACTTAGTCTACATATGCTTCTAATGCTAATTTGATTTATACTAACTTAATCTATATGTTAATTTTGGCTTAAAAACAGACAGGTAGGGGAGTCTTAAACTTCCTGGTCCTCCTGTCAGTCTTAAGGAACCACATTCTTACAAGGTCACTAAATGGCTTTATTGTAATGGTTGGGGGTGATGTTTTACCCTTACAGGGTACCGTAATAACAGTAAAACTCATGGCAGAGAAATTGAATACCGGCCAGTTCAAGGACACAAGGGAGAGCTCGTAAACCGGGCCTTGCCTCAGTTTCTTCCCAGTCCAGGCCTTGCCTTAGAATGGGAGGCTGCATCCTTACCAGCTTGTGTTGCCTGCATGGCCCCATCATGAGAGACAGCAGGGGACAGCTTCTAATCAACAGATGCCAGGACACCACATGTCCAATAATACCAAGAAAGGACCCTGGGGACAGTCAGGGCAGCTTGATTCACAAGGAGCTGGAAAGATGTTTCATACCTCATGGCTCCTGGGCATGATGCCAGCCAGAAAAAAGCAATAGTGCAGGAGTGGGAGGGTGGTCATCCCAGTACAAAGTCACAACCTCTTGCTCAGTTCCTGGTCCTGAGAGACCTTCATGATAGTCCCATTGACCAAAGAGGTGAGTGACTCCTGAAGAGAAAGGAGTAAAATGAGGTAGTGAGGATATACTGTTAGTACACGTTAGCCCTTACCTTGGGAGACCGAATGCCACTTACTCAGGTGATTGTACACTGGCGAAAGGGGCATAGCCAGGCATTTCTAGAACTACTGGAAATAGGGCCTAAGGTGGCATTGATCAGTGAGGCCCAAGGTGTCACAATGGAGTCTCTTCTAGAGTTGGGTTTATGAGGCAATGAGAAGCATTGAGAATGGAGACAGCTTCACAGTGTGCCAACTGGATGCTGGGACCAATCACAGTGCTCCTTTCCCCCCAGCCCTGACTTCATCATGGCAAGTGAAACATGTGGCAATTGGAGCAATAACTCTCATGTTGCATCACTGACCTGTATTTCTTTTTCTTCTTTTTTTTTTCTCTTTAAATTTATTTATTTTTTACATTAATTCACTATACATCATTACAGCATACAAATGAATTTTCCATACAAAATACACTGTGTATTGGCTCAATCAAGCACATCAACATACATGTTTTCAGCAAATAATTTTCCAACTCCTATGTCTTGTATACTTTGTTTTTTGTTTTGCCGTCCTTGATTCCTTATCCCTCACCCTCTGCCATGTCCCACCCTCCTCCCACATTGTCTCTGGTATCCATGGTTGCTTTCTATGCCTTCTCCCCCCCATTCAATTGATTTGCTAATGAACTTAATTAGTCTAAATATATCCAATAGCTAGCACAGCTGATATATACCTATACATGAACCCAAGTCTGACTTTAGGCATAAACCCCAGTGAGTAGAATGAACATATTATAAAGTAGCACCCAGCTGGGGCTATATAGCTTACTGCAGTCATCAAATATGCGGTTTTTTTCTAAAATTTCGATACAAACAGTTTTACCGTTTTTTTTTTCCTCCTGCAACTTTTTTTTTTTTAATTACTTAACATTCATTCCCTGAGCATCATCACAACGTACTAATGTGGTTTCCCATCTAGAATAAACTGCATAGTGGCTTAATCATGCATGTTATCATCAATAATATTCCATTTCTACTTTCACACATATGTATACGTATATATATGTTTTTTACCCCATGTTGGACCCTCTGCCCTTTCCTACTCTCTTATTACACTATCTCTGCTATATACAGTTGTCTTCCATTCCTTTTTCCCCAACATTTTGTTCATCACACAATATCATAAGTAATCTAACTACTTTCAGCAGGTAATTTCAAGAAGAGTAGTTTTGAACTGGTAATGATATTTCCTTGAAACTTAAAGCCAAGAAACAGGTTAGTATTCTGTTCAAATAGTAGGTACATGCACCTATCAACAGCTCAAGACAGGACAAAAATCCTTTAAAACCAGAAAACAAAGCTTAGGAGAAAAGCAGCAATAATTCAGTCAAGTCACAGAATGTTGTTTTATCGGTTCAGTCTCATGTACTTAATCTTTCTTCTGTTAAGGTTAGATCTTCCAGATTGAATTCTGGGATATAATATTCATCTCCAAACATTGTCCCTACAATTAAGTTGCCCATTTTCTTAGTTTTTGAACTCTTATTTCTGTGTGTCTGCATTTAATTTTACTGACATAGCACTCCCTTAAGAACTTCTTGGAGATCTGGTCTGGTGCTGGTAAATTCTTTCAGGTTTTGTTTATCTGGGAAAGTTCGTGTCTTTTCTTCCCAAATGAACGATAACCTTGCTGAGTACAGAATTCTCGGTTGAAATTGCTTTTCCCTTAATACTTTGAATATATTTTCCCATTCTCTCCTCGCTCGCATTGTTTCCGATGAGAGGTCTGCCGTTAGTCTGATGGGATACCCTTTGTAGGTAACTTGCGTTTTTTCTCTTGCCAGTCTTAGTATCTTGTCTTTGTCTGTGGTTTTGGTCAATCTGGCTATAATGTGTCTTGGAGAAGATCTTCTTGGGTTGATTCTATTTGGGGTCCTCTGTATTTCTTGGGACTGAATCTTTGAGTGCCTCTCCAGGTTTGGAAAGTTTTCTTGCAGGATTTCATGGAATAGATTATCAATGCCCTTATGAGTCTCTTCACCCTCTGGGATGCCTATTATCTGGATGTTTGGACATTTAATTGTATCTAGTACTTCTCGCATATTATTCTCAAATTTTGGGGCCATTTTCTCAGTCTTTGTGGTGGATTTTTCTAGGCCAGCCATTTTCTCTTCTACTTTAGAGATTCTATTTTCTGTATGATCTAGTCTGCTTTTAATACTTTCAAGGGAGATTTTGACTTCTTGTATTATAGCCTTCATCTCTAACAGTTCCATCTGATTCTTTTGTAAAGTGTGAAATTCCTCTTTTAGATCTTGCATGAATTTCCTCACCTCCTGGAACTCTTCAACTCCTTTTTCCTTCCTCTTCAGCAGTTCCTTGTCTCTCTTCTCTTCCATCTCTGTTAGCTTTGCCCTTATGAATGTTCTGAATTCTTTATCAGACATTTCCATGATTTCCATTGAACTGTGTGTGGATGAAGAGGAGCTATCCGTTTCCCTTGTGGGAGAGGTATTTTCCTGCTTCCCCATATATCTTGTGGTCCTGCAGCAATTTCTAGTCATCTGGTGGATGGTCAGTTTCTTCCCAAACTTGGAAGTTCAAACTGAGGGTTGAGGAGTGTGCAGAAAAGGAAGCAGAGAGAGGGAAACAATACCAACAACAGCAAAAAAACAGACAAGAAACATAGAAAAAGAAGAGAAAAACTTTTAAATAAATCTAAAGAAGAAAAACTAATATTCAAAAAATTTCAATAAAACTCAAAAATTAGAAAACCGCACGGCGCGCTTGTGCACCGTGCAAAATGGCTAGATCACAGGAGCCATGGAGCTGTCTGTCTCTTGAAGAAGGGCTGTTCTGGGAGGAGGAGAGGGGATTATTAACAAGATAAAGGCCTAGGAGGGGTCAAAGGGCCCTGTAAAATGCCTCACCTTAAAAAATTCTAAAAAGCAAAAATTAAAAAAAAGACAGAGAGAGAGAGAGGACAGAGAGAGACAAAGACTGATAGAGAGACAGGAGACTTGAAGGGGTTCTTCCTATCATGCGGGTTTTGTATGCTGGAGGCCCAGTGATCAGTGGGACATCTTCCTTTCTCCCAAAATGGCTAGATCGCAGGAGCCATGGAGCTGTCTGTGTCTTGAAGAAGGGCTGTTCACGCAGGTTTTGCATGCTGGAGGCCCAGTGATCAGTGGGACATCTTCCTTTCTCCCAAAATGGCTAGATTGCCACTGGCCTGTATTTCAAAAGCTATAGTGGTAGTGAAGGCTACATGGAACTCTTGAAGCTGGCCCCTCCCCAGGTCAAAAAATTAAGTCAAACCTGATATTAGATTCTAGTGGGAGCAGAGGAATTGGTAGACATTAGTACCACTGCTGAATACCTACAGCACATCAGGGAAAGAGGAGCAGGATGGAAAAGACTGGGAAAGTTCCAGGATTCTTTGTATGGGAGATAGAATGAGGAAGAAAATGGATATTAGGAGGTACACACTAGAGGACTAGAGGACTGAGCCATTTCTTAAGACAGTGGTAGGTGAAAGAGATTTTGCTGTGTTATTAGTTATCTTTTCTGGCATGTCTAAAATACTACACTGTGTCTTTAAAAGTCATTACAGGGGGGCCAGTAGGTGCCATGGTGGTTAGGGCACTGGACTCCCACATGGCCAACCATGGTTTGAGTCCCAGACCCAGAAGCTTGCTTTCTTTCTCTCTCATGAGCACACGTGCCCTTTATCAAACTTAAAAAGAAAGTAATTATAATAAATGAAATTAAGTAATTAAAAAAAAATAGTTGGGAACACAGATGGCATAATGGTTACATCGCTGGACTCCCACATAGTCAACCACGGTTTGAGTTCTGGACCTGGCGGCTCAAAACTCACGCCAGGAACGTGTGTGTGTGCCCAAGATATCAAGAGGAGAATAGAGGAGAAGGGATTGTGGTGTGGCCATCCCCCTTAGGGAGTGATTTCTTGCTTTCTGTCTCTCTGCCTCTCCAGAGAATGCATGTACCCTATAGCAAAAATATCCCATACTCAAAAGAAAAAAAAAAAGGAAGTCCTTGCAGGGAATGGGAAAGGAAGTTACCCAGATGCCGACCTGGATTCTAAAGGCTCTGCTTGATGTCGATGATCACAGCTTTCTAGCGGGCCCCATCTACCTTGCTCTGGATCTTTCTCCATCAGGGTAGGCCTCAGACCCAGAGAAATCAGTCATTTGAGTTCCTCCAGACAAGAGATGTTCAGACACTCCAGGCCTCTACTGAGGATGAGTCAAAGATGAATGAGAAATAGGCAATGAAAGACGGGTGAGTATGAACAGGAAAAAGAGAGGAAAGGGTGTGAAATAAATGGAGGGCTGCTGGAGGAAGGGCTGGGTGGCAAGCAGTGAAAATTCTAACATTCCAGGGCTTTATAGAAACAAAAACAGGGACCACTCTCCAGCTATCAGGGAAGCTGGGAACCTATATGTTCATAGGCAATAGGAATGACAGAAAATTGGCACCTCATGACCACTATGAGGTCTTTGTTGTGTATCCTTTCCAGGTCTTTAAAAGCATTCTTTCGCATGCATCTGTGTGTGATCTCAAATGACATGCAACAATACATACATCTCAAACAATTGGGCCTTTCAGTTTCCAAACGTGTACCCATACCTACATGTTCTGCAACTTGCTGCATGCAGTCATGAGAATGCTTCTGAATTCTGTTCACACAGTCTCAGGAGTCTCTTCAGAGTGCCAAGTTTTTTTGTTTTTAAGAACTATTTATTTATTTACATTTATTATATATATGTATATATGTTTATTATATATAAACATATGTAATAAACATATATATAAACATATATATATAAACATATATATATATGTTTTTAATTTGGCCAGAGAGAGAGGGAAAGGGAAAGAGGGAGAGAGCAGGCCAGGTCCAGGACTTGAACGGCTATTGGCCATGTGGGAATCCAGCGCCTTTAACCACCACTCCACCTGTCAGCCCAGAGTGCTGAGTTTTAATCTCCTGGTTGTATATGCCACCAGCATTCATCCATTGCCTTTCTGATGGGAATTTAGAGCAGTCTCAGTTTTTCCCTATACTAGCATCCTTGTGCTCATATCCTTGTACACCACACAAACCAGTTTTTCTCCAGAATATGTACCAAACAGGTATATGGGGTTATTGAGGGACTGGGCATATTTCAGTTTGAAGAGTCAGCTCAGAGCACTGACTCTAGGGTCAGACTGCCTGATTTCCAGCCTGCTGTGGATACTGACAAACCTAATGATTTTGGAGCATTGCTGAACCTTTCTGTGCCTCTTTTCTTTCTTCTTTTAGTTTTGCTCCAGGGTACATATGCAGGCTGGAAAGAGAGAGAGAAGAAAAATCATTCTCGAGTGAAAAAAAATCCCTTCTCCATTCTCCTCCCAGGATTTTGAGCACACATGCATACATGCCCAGTGTGTTTTTAAGTCACTGGGTCTGGACTCAAACTGCACATTCCGCCATGTAGAATCCAGCTACCTTAACCACCATGGCACTGGCTGATCCTCTCTGTGCCTGTTTCTTCAACTGTAAGAAGCCACAAATAGTAGGTACTTTAACTTAGGACTATCATGAGAATGAGTAAATGCACAATTTGCATTTCATGGATTCCACCAAATCACCCTTCCAAATGGCTGCCCCCCTTTTCAGCAGGGGGCAAAAGCACTGGTTGGTGATAACTTCTCCTCCCCTTGGAATGGTTAAGCTCCTTAATTGTGGCAAACCTGGAATGTGAAAACGGATTTGTGATTTTAGTTTATATTTTCAGGATCAATAATAGTGAACATCTTTGGGGGTACTGTTGACTCTGGGATTCCCACTTTCTTGACTTAACTTGAAGGGGGCTTGGGAGTATGGGATCCAGGAAAAGTGAGACAGGACCTGCTAAAATGCCACAATGGCCTGCTTATATAGTTGCATGAGCTCACAGCCACATAATTCCAATGATTAGGATCCAGCAGTTGCTAAAGGGACTACACAGCTCCTAACCCCTAAAACACTTACCATCTGACTCTTCACAGAAAAAGTGCATAGACCTCTGATTATTAACTGTGGGCATCCTTGCCCATTTTCCTACAGGGTGGGAAGTTGTCTTGGTGTGGAACAGAGGCTTACTGCAAAGCCTCTCTGTGCTGGCTTCATATCCACCATTCAGTTTAATTCTCACGGGTCCCTGAGCAACAGACTGTTTCCTCTGCTCTATGGATGGGAAAAGATCAAAGATCAGAGACGTGGCTCTCATTGAGAAGGAGATGCATGGCCAGAGGCGGCAGGGCACTAGGCAGAGGGACAAGACCCAGAATCCTGGAGCCCACAGCCAACTGGTACCAAACCACCCACTCAAAAGACTTTGGGGCTTCTGGGTGAAGCAAGCACCCTCATTCTTATTGGTCAGAACTTTGTGGAGCCTCCCAACTAGGTTTACTCTGATTGGCAGGAGCTGGACCAATGAGAAGGTGGTGTCATAGGCACGGTGGAAACCTCGCGTTGTTTGAGGCGATCTCATGAGCGAAGTGCCTGTGGCGACGACCGCCGTTCAGAAGCCTGGTTGTTCTTGGTGTGAGGCCCTCCTCTCTTGAATCCACGCTGCAAGAACTGAACTGGAGACATGAGCTCCCCAGATAAAGTGTTTGTTTGGGGAGCCAGTTTTGGCCAGGAGGGTGGGGAACAGGTCACCATCCCCTTGGCTGGCCCTGAAACACTGGAACCTGGACTAGGCCTTAATATGGCGGCACCTCGAAGCGGCGAGGGTGAGGGTGGGATTGGAGACTCCGAGGGAGGAGCCTCAGATGCCAAGGTTGACCTTGCAGGTGCTGAGAGAGGGCTTATAAGTGCTAAGGGAGGCCTAGCAGGTGCTGAAGGAGCTCTTGAGGGTACTGAGGCCTTTGATTCTAATTTTGAACGAGAAGTGATAAAGGTGGGAGGCAGGGTGATTTGGAGCAGCAGTGGCCCATCTGGGTCTGCTACAGACCAGAAGGGGGACAGGCTGGACAGCAGGTCCCACTTCACTGATGAATCTGTGGCCATCCTGCAGCATCTGACTGACCAGAATGCCCAGAGCGCTCAGAGATACCCAGCAGAAGAAAGTTTTGTTGGTGACATCATCAGCATTTTGGGGGCCGTAGAGGCAGGGTCCAGTGATAGAGGTGCATTTGCCCAGAGCTGTGCAGAATCGCAGCAGGCCTCTGTAGCCTCACCACACATCAGTGGGCTCTTGGACACTCGGGCTTGGGTGAACTCGAAAACAGGCCGTAGAAGTAGGTTGAATGTCATTGTGAAGACTGAGCAACCTTCTGCAGAATGCCAGGCCGGGCAGCTTTCTGACCTGGAATCATCTGATGACAGTGAGGTACATATGTTGAGGGTGAATCTTTACCCCTTAAAGGGAGGCCAGCCTAAGCCCAGCAGCCCCAAGGAAACTGGAAACATACCACACCCAAAACATGCTAGGGACAATTTCCCTTACTCAGACCCTGTCCCGGCCTCTGCTTCCCGAGGGCTCACTTTGGGCAGGGATAGGAAGGCCACTGGAGAGTTAGATATACCCTCCTCCAAGAAAATACCAAATATGGTCTTGGAAAAGGGAGGCAGCAGGCCCAGCCACCTGGGAGCTCCTGCTGTTGGGGGCCTGCCCTGCGCCACTACAAAGAAGAAGGTGGCCCAAGAAAAGAAATCCCTGGGGGATGCCTCAAAAATTGGGTCAGGGAGAGCTTTTGCCTCATGGGGACAGAGACGCTCAGAGACTACCCAGGAAACAGCCAACTTTCCACCAATTGCTGGTATTCCGCTGCATGAGAAGTCCAAGAAATACTCCTTCTTCCCTTCGGGACCCAGACACTCCAAGGTCGGAGGCAATGGAAAGAAATCTGTGGTAAGGAGAAAGAGAGTGTCCCAGCCTGTGAAGGGAGAAGTTAA
Source organism: Tupaia tana (assembly GCA_026018925.1). Classification (NCBI taxonomy): domain Eukaryota; kingdom Metazoa; phylum Chordata; class Mammalia; order Scandentia; family Tupaiidae; genus Tupaia; species Tupaia tana. Next base: position 93,124,536 of record JAKSZU010000009.1, read on the forward strand.
TGAACCAAATAGAGATGTGGTCCCCGGGGTCCAGGTGAGTAGGCCACCCTTGCCCTCCTCCTCTCTCCCACCTTTCCACTTGCCCAGCACACACATCTTTACCCATGTTATTTCTATCTCTTGCTGGAGGGTGAACAGCGGGTGCCCAGGGTCACTAGGATGTCAAGTTGGGGGTCATCCTAGTAGGAGCAGACATTAGGAGCGCACTTGGTATGGGCCAGGCATGGTTCTGGACACGTGGCAGACTTTTGGCTTTTGCCCCAGAGGGGCTGGGATGGAAGGCAGGGCTAGCAGCTGATTTGGCTCAAGAGGCCCCTTGAAGTCTGAGTTGCAAAGCTTCTGTGTCTAGACTTACCCACCACCGGCGTCCTCCCTAGCTCTTCCCCAGGACTGCCTTGTGGGGGATCTGGGTTTTCTCAGGAGCCCGGGTGTCCTCCCTGGCTCAGCCCTGCCTCCTGGCCTGGGGCTGACTGAGAGAAAAGTGCTAATGACAATAACCTCTGAATTCCCCTCCTTATGCCCTACCTCGCATCAGAGTCTACAAACTCATGCATCCCTGTGAGAGTGGGCACATATGCACTTGTACTCACGCACACACACACACACCCCATCTCTGAGAAATTTTCCTTTTAGTTTCCACCACACAGGCCAAGGCCACATTGCCAGTTAATGCATCATGGACAATTCACCAGTGAGGACCCCAACACCAGAGGGTCCCATTTTCTAGGAAATTCACAGTCCTTGGCTCTGAGCCAGGGAGACATCATGCCCAGAGGCCCAGCACCCTCAGGTGAGTCTAGTGAGTTTGGTAGCAGTGGAGGGAAGAGAAGTGGGAGAGGTAATCCTTTGGCTATGTCATTTCATGGGCTCAGCTTTGCTCCGTCTTCCCTGCTGATACAGGCAGCTCTCCCAAGTGAAACAGGGTGTCAACAGCACTGACCTCAGTCAACATCATCCTCTGAGTAGGGTTTGGACAGTCAGGGTGAGCTCTAGCTGTGTCCTAAACTCCAACTCCAGAAGTAGACTTTTAGCAGGACAGACCCTGCCCTGTTATGCCTGGTCAGCCACATGGCTGCTCCAGGATGGCTGTTGCTACAACCCTACCAGCATCTATCACAGAGCTACAATATTGGTGTGCTACAGTCTCAGATGGGCTGACACTGGAGTCCTGGGAAGGCAGGCCCAACAAGAGGGGTGGAGGTGCCGGGCACAGAAAGGGCAACCCGTTACCAGCAGAGGTGATGCAGCCTCACTTTTGACCTAGTTGGGCCCTTTCCCCTGAGCCTGAGGCTCAGAAGCAGGATTTTGAGTTCTCTTACAGGCAATCAGGAGCCACCTGTGTCTCTCCCAGGACTGGAAATGCAGCAGCAGCCACCTGAAGTCCAGGGTTGCCCTGAGGTAATGCTCCATCTGTTTCTAGAAGTGCAGGTCCAAACTTGGTGGTGGGATTCAGATTATATTGAATTATATTTCCCTTGTTTCCCACACTCACAGAGAGTGGGCACCCCCTGCCCATCGAGGATTCCATGCTACTCTAGCCACAGGACTTGGGATGTGGGAATGGATGGCCTGGGTGGGGGAGGGGAGAGGGCCAGGAGGGGACAGGCCAGAATATTACTAATCACTGTTTTTGATCCCGTGTCTGCTGAGTAGTGTGTCAACCTTCGGAAGGAACGAGACGACCTGAAGCAGCAGCTAGGTATGCCCACGCCCGGCTGGGCAGGGCCAGTCCACCGAGTCGTAGCTCCAGCCGTGCGGGAGTGTGGGGTGGGGATGGGCTACAGGTGCAGGTGGCAGCACTGGGACACACATTTCTGTGGGAGGAGAACCATGGCCAGGGGTGTGCACAGACAGAAAGTGCAGTGTCTGAACGCCAGGTTCGCTTTGATGGCGACTCATAGAGATCTACTTGTCTCAGGACATTGAGAGATACTGCATTTCTTTCCCCTCCACGTGCTGCTTGGTGTGGCTTGTTTGGTTATTTATTTATTTATTTAGAGGTTTTTAGTATAGGGCGTGTGCACTCGCTGGAAAGACAGAGGGAGATAGAAAGCGAGAAATCACCCCGCCAGAGGAGATGACCATGCCACAATCCCTTCTCGTCCATTATCCTCTCGGGATCTTGGGCACACACGCACACGCGCCCAGCATGAGTTTAAGCCACCGGGTCCGGGACTCGAACTGCGGTCGACTACACGGGAGTCCAGCGACATAACCATTACGCTAACTGCTGGTCCCAATGGCTTGTTTGGTTTTCATCATCATTGTGGGACTATTTACTCATTTGTTTTAGTGGATGGTTCTGCTGTGCCCCAATATTTGAAAACTGCTGGTCGGTACACCTTGTTTCCCTTTGGAAGACATTTCCCCACTGAATCTGGTGATGGGTGGGCGAGGCCTTCCCCTGGGATGTTTGGACAAGGGCTGAAGGGGTTGCAGGGCCAGGCGGTTCCCCAAAGGGTAGGGGACGGGTTTCTGTATCCCCATGTCAGGAGTGTCCGTTGTGCCTCTGTTTCAGCCGTCATGCAGTCCCTCCTTGACAAGTTCCAGGCCCTCTGAGGTGAGTGACACATCCCATGCCCCCTCCCTCAGTCCTGGTGGGTTTGCAGGCCTGTGGTCTACTCCACTGGTGGCCCATCCCTGACTGCTGTCTTTCACAGGTTGATCTCAGCATTTTCCTGCAAGACATTTTCTTGAGAGCCATCAGCTGTGGCCAAGCTGCTTCCCTGGTCTCCCGTTCAGCTTGGGCTTCCTCCCTTGCCCTGCGTTTGCCCCTTCTCCCCCCAGTTCACAGCACATGCAAATTAAAGTTTGTCTTGTGTTCTCTAATCTGCTGTGTGTGTGTGGGGGGGGGGGTTCAAGGAGGAGGGGGTGTAGAAGAGGGAAGAGGGAGTTGCTCTTTAAGAGCAGAAGAGGGAGGAGGGAGAGCACGTTAAGATCAGCACCCTAGCATTCTGGGGTGGGCCTCTCCTTGCGGGGAGTCTGAGCCAGCCCCTGAGCAGGAGCTCCACACTCAGGCTCACTACAGTGCTCTGGTCTGGGTTCTGTGTGGGTTCTGCCTGGACATACTAGCATTTTATCCACATGTCCTACACCCTATTCCTATTCCCTCCTGGTTGGGGGGGTCTCTTTGTCCCATTCTTCACTGCTATTCCCCTCTCCACTCAGCAGCAACTAATGACCCCCTTGCAGAGCTCCAGTCCCTCTTTCATCCTTGGGTTCATGGTCCTGGTTTCCCCTAAGCCTCCTTTTCTGTCATTGTCCTCATCCCCTGTGACTTTTTGCAGTGTCCTTTCCTGCACAATGTTTTACCTGATATTAAAGAGCACAGTTGAGGAGCCGTCATTTGGTGTGCTGGTTAAGGCATTTGACTCCCACACGGTGGACCTACAGCTTGAAAATCACACCAAATGTTTGTGTGTGTGCGGGCCCAAAATTCCAAGAGGAGGATGAAGGAGAGGGGTTGTGGCCTGGGAATCCCTCCAGGAGGGGTGATTTTTCTCTCTATCTCACTCTCTCTCTTCCACTCTCTCCCTCTCCCTCTCTCCCCAGCAAGTACATGTACCCCATGGGGGGAAACAAACTTTAAATAAATAAAGTACACTTGAGCTCATCTTCTCTTTCCTGGGTTCTGTCCTCTTTCCAGAGTCTTCTCGGGTGCAACCGTACTCAGGGACAAGTCAGCAGAAAATGGCATCATCCTCAGTTCCTCTTTAACCCTCACCTTTGAAACTCAGTTACCAAAACCTTTCAGGTCTCTCTGGGTTAGTCAAGAGTGTTGGAGGCAGAAGTCACATCCCAGTGGGTGACTGGGCAAAAGGAAGGCTGAGGGAGGTGGGAGTATGTGTGTTCTAGTGCCTCTGGGCCAACCTGGTGGAAGCCTCCCACCAGCAGCTAGAATTAATGATACAGGAAACAGAGCACCTCAGCCTTCACATGCCTAGCCTGCCAATCTCCCTGCTGCAGGTCCTTGAGTCCAAACCCTTGATTTGAAAATGGCCAGGTAGCTTCTAGGACCAGCGTGGATATTGTGTCTGAGTATTCTTAGATCTTACCTTGTATGATTTGACCACACCCAAGACTCCAGTTTTCCTATAGGTGATATTTCTGTGTTTCAGCTCCATATTCTGGGCTACCTCTTCAGGTCACATGAGATTTTTGTCTCTGCTCTCTCCTCCAGTTTCTCCTTCCCTTAGTCAGAACCCAGCACTGGGCTGGGAACCAGCAGTTAGCATAATGGCTATGTCGCTGGACTCCCACGTAGTCGACCACGGTTCGCGTCCCGGACCCGGTGGCTTAAAACTCACGCTGGGCGCGTGTGCGTGCGTGCCCAAGATCCCGAGAGGAGAATGGAGGAGACGGGATCGCGGCGTGACCATCCCCCCCTGGGGGGTGATTTCTCGCTTTCTGTCTCTATGTCTCTCTCTGTCTGTCTGGCGAGCGCACGTGCCCTATAGCAAAAAAAAAAAAAAAAAAAAAAAAAAAAAAAAAAAAAAGAACCCAGCACTGGGTGGGCCTGAGACCGAGTCAGACCACGGTGGAGTTCAGGAAATGCAGGCTCTGGCAGCTCCTGGTCCTGAGACTTGGTGTTTTATTGGCAAAGTGAGGACAAATGAGGATATAACTCTCAAGGTTAGTGTGAGTGTATGTGGTGGGAGTGTATCAATCCACCAGGGGGACTCTCGTCATCAAACAGGGATGATCGCCTTCAAAGGAGAAAGACTGTTCAGGAAGTGAAGGGAGTCACAGTGGTCAAGAATCCATAAGGGCGGAATAAGCAAAGCAAGGGGTGGGGTTTACCTTTGAGATGTTGTCCACATCTGAAACATGGGAGAGCGTGGAGCAGGATGGCATGGAAGTCACCACATCCATGTCAGTGAGGTCAACAGGTTGGAGTTCCTGGACTAGACTCTTGCTCCTCTGGGATGAATGTGATGTCTCAAGAAACCTGTGTGTGTCAATGGAAGGATAATGGGAGGCTGACCACCTCAAGTAACTGGGATATGCCTCATCTTGGAAGCAAGAAGCTCCCATGTGAGACTGCCAGGACATGAGTTAAGGGAAACATGAGTGGGGTGGAAAACAGGAAAGAGGAACTCCACTGGAGAGTCAGTCAGGCTGGGGACCACACTTCACCCACATTCTCACTGTTTTCCTTCTGGGTCCTGTGGCACAAGCCCAGGGAGACACACTACCATGTATGTGGTAGGAAAATCTTAGCTCTCTGAGTCAGGAAAAAAAATCATTGGGGCTTAAACCACCCATTCCAACCCCTCGCTTGAGAAGATGGGCTTGATTCCTTAGGTGAAGGCTTTGACCCTGAACCAAATGGTTATTTCTGGGAGGGGTAACATAGCAGGCTGGTTCTGAAAATGTTTGACAGACACTTTGCACTTGGGGTTTTGCCACCTTGGACATTAGTCCAATTTTGACTGAAGGGGAATTCTTGGGAAGTTCTGGTTGGCTATGCCTTGGTATGTCAATTCTGACAAGTTCTGGTTTGTTTGTTGGTTTGGTGGTCTTTTTTTTCCCCCTAGAATTTAATAACTTTTGGTACATTTTCAAATTGATTGGAATGATACCACTTATAATATCCCCTTAACTCAGATAGCTTTATTTTAAAATTTCTAATCTACAGGAGAGTTGCAAAGAACGTTCAACTGGATTTGCTAGTTGTGAACATTATTCGCATTTGCTTCATTCCTTCATTCATTCTTCTCCTTTCTCTTCATGTGTGTGTTTGTATGTGTGTTTAATTTGTGAGTCACTGGAATTACTTGAAGACATTATAATATAGCATACCTAAATATTTCAGCATGAATCTCTCATACGAAAAAGAATGATCTCCTAGAAAACCTTATTTCAATGATCACACTCCAAAAATTTAACATGGATACAATTTTCTACTGTATGATCACAGGAAACAGTTTTTGATTGTCTCAATAATATTCTTATGTTCTTCATAGCTGCCTTCCTAAACAAATCTTCTTTCCACTCAATGACCATACATCCCATTTCATTTCTGTCTGTTTAGTGTCCTTAAAACTAAAACAGTTTCCCTGACTTTTTACTTGTCATGACACTGAATTTTTCCTGATCTTAGCAGGGAGCTTTGAGTTTCTCACTATTAAGTATGCATAAGATGTAGGATTTTTGGTACATATTCTTTTTTTTTAAGTTTTTTTGCCACAGAATGCATGTGCTTACCAGAGAGAGACAGTGAAAGGGTAAGTGAGAAATCACACCCTGGGGGGATGGCCATGCCCAATCCCTTCTCCTCCATTCTCTTCCTGGAATTTTGGGCATGCACGCACATGCACATGCACATGCACATGCACATGCACCTGGCGTGATTTTCAAGCCTCCAGGTCTAGGACTCAAACTGTGGCCAACCATGTGGGAGTGTGGGAGTCCAGTACCTTGACCAGTACACCACCTGCTGGCCTCTGCACATATTCTTTATCAAGTTGAAGGTGTCTTTCTACTAGTTTTCTGAAAGTTTTTTTTTTTTTTTTTTGTCATGGTTGGGTGTTGGATGTTATTGAATATGTTTTCTGCACCTATTGATATGATGATGTGATTTTTTTTGTGTTTAACCTATTGATACAATGGATTGTATAACTTCATTTTTGAATGTTAAACCAACCTTGTATACCTGGGATAAATCTTGCTAGGTTGTGGTTGAATTTGATTTGCTAATATTATGTTGAAGATTTTTTTAAATTATTTTATTTAATTTTTATTTATTCTTTCATTTATTTTAATTTGACCAGAGAGAGACAGAGAGAGAGAGGGAAAGTGAGAAAGCAAGCCACCAGGTCTGGGACTCAAACCATGGTCAGGCACATGGGAGTGTCCAGCACCTTAACCACCACACCACCTGCTGGTCCCCGATGTTGAAGATTTTTAATAACTACATTCAGAAAAGTCTGCTAGTTGTCTTTTCTTATAATGTATATTTGGAGTTCATATTATGGTAATGATGGCATCATCAAATGAGTTAGGAACTAGTCCCTCTAGTTTTATCTTTAGAAAGAGGTTGTAGAGAATCGATATAGTTTATTCCTTAATTATGTGGTAGAATTCACACATTAATCCAGTTGAGCCTGGTATTTTCTCTTTTGGAAGGTTATTAATTACTTATCTGATTTCTTTAACATCTATGTATCCATTTAGATTGTCTATTTCTTCTTGTGTGAATATTGGCAGGTTGTTTCTTTCAAGGAATGGGTGTTTATTGAAGTTTATTAAATATGTGGACATAGCATTGGTCATAATGGCCTTTATTATCTTTTCAATGTCCTTGGGATTTGTTGTGATGTTCCCTCTGATTATTCATAATTTGTATCTTCTGCCTTTTTCTTAGTCATCTTCATGAGAGGCCTGTTGATCTTACTAAATTTTTAAAGAACCAGATTTAGATTTTGTTCATATTCTCTATTATTTTGTTTTCAGTTTCATTGATTTCATCTCTAATTTTTATTTCCTTTTCTTTTGCTTAGTTTCCATTATGTTTAGGGCTCAAAAGAGAATGGCTATCAGGAGAGTTTAAATTTTCTCAGAGATTCTTCCATGGTCTTGGCAAGAATCCTGGTAAAAATATAGAAAGCAAGGACTATTCTGATGAAGTCTCAAAAAAAAATGAAGAACAAGGTATTGGAAACTGGAGGATGAACCATCCTTGGGTTAAAATGGGAAAAGAACTTGGCTGAATTGTGTCCATGACTAAAGGTTTGTGGAAGGCAAACTTTAAGAGCAATGGACTAGAATATCTGCTGGAAGAAATATTGAAGCAACAAAGCATTCAGGGAATTGTGTAGCTTTCATTAATTGTTAAGTAATGTATAGAAGAGAGAAATTATTTAAAGACAGAAAGGAAAGCAGAACATAGAGATTTGAAAAATTCCCTAGCTGAGTCACATAAAGGTTTAAAAGGTAAGGCTGGTGGCATGGTGGTTAAGGTGCTGGACTCCCACATGGCTGACCGCAGTTTGAGCCTTGGACTCAGCAATTTAAATATCATGCTGGGCACATGTGTGTGCATGCCTAAAATCCCAAGAGGAGAATTGAGGAGGGATTGTGAGGTGGCCATCCCCCTGGGGCATGATTTCTCACTACCCTCTCTTTGTCTCTCTCCAGCGAGCACATGTGCTCTATGGCAAAAAACCTGGGAAAAAAAATGAAAAGGCATGCTTGGGAGAGAAAACCAAAGATGCAGCCAAGTGACCATTTGGAAAGGAGATTAATATGGATGGAAGAAAGCATGTGCTATTGATCAAGACAATAGGCAAGACAATGGCCTCCCCAAAAGGCATATATCTAAGCATTAGAAACTTGAAGGAAGAAAAGCTTCAAAAACAGAGGTTTAGAGTTCTCATCTTTCACTGCCCTTTGCCACTTCAAGTATCTGCTCCTGCATTCTGGTGCCGCACTCCTTGGCTACCCCTGCAATGGCACAAGCTGACATAGCGGCTTGGGGTGCAGCTCTGGAGGGCAAAAACCAGTAAATCTTGGTGACGTCCACATAGTGATAATTGTGCAGGCTTCCAAAATGTAAGACTTGTGGAGACACAGCTTTCTTCACCTAGATTTCAAAGGATGCTGACAGGTTTGCGGCCCAGACAGAGACTTGCTGCAAAGGTGGAGCCACTGCAGAAAGTTCCCACTAGGGCAATGCCTAGTGGAACCACAAGAGTGGATCTGCCCCTGAGACCCCAGAATGGTAAAGCCAGCACTATGCAATGCCAGCCAGGGAGGGCTGCAGGCAGAAGACTCCAACCCGTGAGGACTGTTGTGTGGGTTAAGTCCAGCAAAGCCATGGCCCAACCCTCACTCCAGTGTGCCAGAAGGCAGGGTATGGAATCAGAGATTATTCTAAAGACTTAAGTTGTTTTTGTCTTTGTTTTTGTTTTTTGAGAGGTTTTTGCTATAGGGTACATGTGCTTGCTAGAGAGACAGAGAGAGACAGACAGAAAGTGAGAAATCACCCCCTGGAGAGGGGTTGGCCACATTGCAATCCCTTCTCCTTCATTCTCCTTTTGGTATTTTGGGCATGCACACACACACACACCTGGCATGAGTTTCAAGCCACTGGGTCCAGGACTGCTGGCTTTAAAAACAAACAAACTAACAAAACAAAACAAAACAAGTTTCCTTTACCTATTGGGTCATTGGAAATGTTATGATGCATTTTTGCATAGAAAATACATAATGACTTTTCTGATGACCCAATAATTTTTATTTCTAATTATTTTTTCTTTTATGATAGAGTGTGTATGCACAGAGGTCAGGGTCAGTGAGAGACACAGGCAGGCAGACAGAGATAAGCACCCTCTACCATATCTAGACACTATGAACTCCCTCTTCCAGTACTCCAGCTTGTTGAATCTTGCACAGTTGTACTAACAGTTGAAGTGATTCAGGTTGACCAGGCCCAGGACTCAAACCTTGGTCACCATGTGAGATCCTATATATTGATGAATGGACTGCAGAATGATACATCCACTCTGGAAAAGTTTGTCATTTCTTGTAACACTGAAAATACATTTTGTAATATACCCTAACAAGCATACTCCTGGTGTTTACACTAGAAAAATGAAAACTTAAGTTCACTGAAAATCTTATGTATGAATGTTTGTAACAACTTTATTCATAATCACCCAAAACTGAAAGCACTCGAGATTTTTTCCAACAATGAAATTAATAAAAATCATACATCTATATAAGGGCACACCATTTAACTATATAAAGGAAAGAAGTATTAATACATGCAACAACTGGATGAATTGTAAATGAATTATACTGGGTGAAAAGAGATAGGTTGGAAAAAATATAACCATTTGTCAGAGGCTCAGGATGGGGAAGATAGTTTGACAGAAAAGGGGCAGATTGAGGTAGATTTGGAGATGATGGGACTGTTTTGAATCCTGATTATAGCAGTGGTTACAAGAACCTATCTATATGTTAAAATTCATGTTATTGAAAGCCAAAACAAGTGAATTGTTTTTCAGGTTTTTGCCATAGAGTGTGTGCACTCATCAGAGAAGAGAGAGACAGTAAGAGGGAAAGTGAGAAATCATCCCCTGAGGAGATAGCCATGTTGCAATCCCTTCTCCATTCTCTTCCTGGGATTTTGGGGATGCACACACACACACACACATACACACGCTTGGGGTGATTTTCAAGCCGCCAGGTTTGGGACTCAAACTGCGGGCGACCATGTGGGAGTCCAATGCCTTAACCACCACACCTCCTGCTGGCCCCAAATGGCATGCAAGCTTATCACAGAGAGACAGAGAGAGGGGAAAGGTTTCACCTTAATCTTCTCTCTTTCATCTCTCCAACCTGTCAGGATTTGAGGCATTCACGCACACACACTGTGCATGAGTTGGTTTCAAGCAACTGACACCAGAATTTGAACCATGCAGTTAGCCGTACAATCTGGCTCCTGTAATGACTAAGCCACAGAGCAAGCACCAAGTTAATTTTCTAAACAATAACTTAAAATAGGTATAATCTTAAATTATTTAATGTGTCACATGTAAATGACTAGGAATTATATGGCATGCAAAATGGCATCAGCCTACTAAAAAGTGACACTGGAGCCTCCACATCTGCCTTACCAAAACTTTATTAGAACTTGACTACACTTACGATTCCAAGCAGATCCTGCTTTCTCCCAAGACTCTGTGATAGATGTGAGCCCTGCACCACCCTCTGAAGCCTCTCACTGTCTACTCTTCTCCATCCCCACTACCCTTCATGAGCATGTGTTCCCAAATAATATTTTCAAGTCCAGTCATGTCTTGACCTCTACACTATAGAAGACCTGAATTGACAAGAGTGGTCCAACTAAGATGTGGATTATGGCCCAGCTCACTGCCACCAGATTGACAAAGAGGACACCATCCTGAGTATTATGTGGGGCAGAGATGCTCTCCAGAACAAGGTTACCCCCCAATTGTTTAAACTTGCACTCTCATTTACCTGAGAAATATCCCAATGGAAGGTGTCATGTTCATCAGCCTTGAAGTATAAGGGAAGGAAAAATGTCTACAAGGATGGCAGACAGTGAATGATTACCAATTTCTATGGGTGCAAAGAGTCAATAAGAAATTAAGGGATATTGTCAGATATTTAAGGGGTTAAATGTAAGTCCCAGAAAGGCTATTTGGTGGCTTATAAGGAAACCCTTATCTCCTGCAGAAGATAAGCAGATGCAACTGAGAATTTGATATGTTGCAAAAGATGCCAAACTTCAGAGATGTCTACATCCTCAAAAGTAGGCTTGGCAAGGATAACAGCTAACATATTTCTAAAACTTTGAGTTTAAATGAAAACAGAGCGAGGTTGCTTCCCCTTTGAGAGCAGTGGATAGTGCAGAGCATTAGATAGTTGTTCTGGATTAATGGTGAGTTGGCGCTTGCATGTCTTATTTTAAAAAGAGACAAGAATTGATGTAATTAAATGACATGTCTTGTATAATCATGTTTAATAAATAGTAACGAATTAAAAAAATGTAGGCTTGGTATGCAATGAGTGCAGTTCCTGTAGGGAAACACATGGACCCAGGAACTGGGAGATGGGAATATTGGGATAGATGTACCTGAGGACACTGGTTTCACAGGTGTGCACATCTAGAAGCCTCAGAACTTGCAGGGTGATCTTTCCTTTCCTAGAAAGAGCTAGCAGGTGCCCTATGCCTGTAGGTGCTACTGATTATCACTCCCACAAAGCCACAGGTACAACCCTCAAGGACTGCCCCTGTCTCTACTCTAGAACTTCACTGAGTAATTTTGAGCCTAAACAAGGAAAGAGACTATATGCCAGGAAAATTACAAGGAAGAGGTAGCCTGAACTAGCAGGAGCCAAGAAAATATACCTGGGATTATATTTGGAGGATACTGAGTCAAGGGCCTGGAAGGTAATACTGGATAAGCATGTTTAACTGAGTGGGGGCACTTTCTCCTGTGATGGAATTTTAACACTCTGGCAAGGAGTCTAAGAGATGGAGGAAATTCACTGGCAGGGTGTCCACTAGAAGCGCTGAAAACCTGGTGGCCCCCATAGAAAGAAGTGCAAATGTCTGTCTTTGTCTGGCAGGTGACTGAGGAAGGAAAAAAAAAGTCGAGTGATGCACCCATGTGAGAGAGAGAAGATAAAGTGAGAAGCCAGGCAATTGGCCTGAGGGTTATGCTTGACAGGAGCGCCCAGAGCACACACCATTGGCCTAAGCCATCAGGAGTGTTCTGGTCAGAGAGGCCCGGGAACAGCTAAGAGGTCCCATGGTTGCTCTCCAGCAGGCCTTTAGGGATGAGGGAAGGAAAGTGGTTCCGGGCCTGGGCTCATTACCACCATCCATGGAATGCTGGGAACCACACATAAGAGAGGGCAGAGGACAGCTTCTAATCAACAGATGCCAGGACACCACATGTCCAATAATACCAAGAAAGGACCCTGGGGGCAGTCAGGGCAGCTTGACTCACAGGGAGCTGGAAAGATGGTTCATACCTCATGGCTCCTGGGCACAAAGGCAGCCAGAAAAAGGCAAGAATGGAGGAGTGAGACAGTGGTTGTCCCAGTACAAAGTACAACGTCTTGCTCAGTTCCTGGTCCTGAGAGACTTTCATGATAGTCCCATTGACCAAAGAGGTAGTTGAGTCCCAAAGAGAAAAGAGCAAAACAAGGTAGTGAGGATGCACTATTAGTATACCTTGGTCCTTTCCTTGAGAGACCAAATGGCACTTACTCAAGTGACTGTACACTAGGGAAAGGGGCATAGCCAGGCATTTCTAAAACTATTGGAAACAGGATCTGAGGTGACATTGATCAGTGAGGCCCAAGGTGTAACAGTGGAGTCTCTGCTAGAGTGGGGCTTATGAAACCCTTGTAATGAAAAACGTCGAGGATAGACAGGATCACAGTGAACCAACTGGATCCTGGAACCAGCCACACTGTTCCTTCCCCCCAACCCTGACTTCAACATGGCAAGTGAAACGCATGACAATTGGAGCAGTAACCCCCACATTGGATCAGTGTCCTGTACAACAAGAGCTATCATGTTCTGCAAGGCCATGTGGACATCCCTGAAATTGGCCCTCGGGACCAGCAGTTAGCGTAATAGCTGTGTCTCTGGACTACCATGTAGTCGACCGTGGTTCGCGTCCCGGACCCGGTGGCTTAAAACTCACACCGGGCACATGTGCGTGCGTGCCCAAGATCCCGAGAGGAGAATGGAGGAGAAGGGATTGTGGTGTGGCCATCCCCCCTGGGGGGTGATTTCTCACTTTCTGTCTTTCCGTCTCTCTCTGTCTGTCTGGTGAGCACACGTGCCCTATAGCAAAAACCTCTAAAAAAAAAAAAAAAAAGAAAGAAATTGGCCCACACTCCAGGTCAAGAAGTTAATTTCAATCTGCTGTCTGATCCTGGTGGGGGTAAAAGGATCAGCAGAGATTAGTGTCACTACTGAAGACCAATAGGACACAGGGGAAGAGCACAGGAATGAAGAGAGTGAGAAAACTGGAAACATTCTAGGTCTCTCTGGATGGGAAACAGAAGGAAAAGGGGAATGGAAATGAACTGTTGTACACAAGAGACCTCAACCATTTCTTAAGATATGATGGGGGAAAGACATTTTCATGTATTTTTCATTTTTCTTATTTATTTTAATAATATTGTACCTTGAACAGCCCCTTAAGTACAATAGGTAAAGGCTACGTGTAGGGAGCTGGATCCCAGGTGGCCAAGTGCAATTTGAATCCCAGCCCACGCAGCTTGAAAAACATGCTGGGCACATGTGAGTGCACACATGCCCCAAATCTAGACAAGAGAAAAATGAAGGACAAAGGATTGCAGTAGGATCCACATCCCAATGCGGGCATGCGTGCTCGCTCGCTCTCTCTATCTCTCTCTATCTCTCTCTCTGGCAAGCACATATCCCCTCTCACAATAAGTTTTAACAAATAATATTTACCTTTTTCAAACCTTCTTATTTATGTTTGCATTAATGCTATATTGTCAGAAAGCCAGTGCATCTCCAAGAGAGAGGGAGAATGACTCCCAAATGAAGCATAGCCACACGGAAGTCTTTTTTTCCCCTCCATTTCTCCATCTCAGCAGAATTTTCAGCACACACACACACACACACACACGTCACCAGCATGTTTTTCAAGCCGCTACAGCCAAGATTTAAACCTTGGTCAGCCATGTGGGATCCACCTACCTATCACAGGACCTATCACTGTTTTGGTCTGTCTGAGATAGTATATTATGTCTTTAAAATTCACTACACAGAGTTGGGGAGAGGATTATCTAGACACAGCCATGCATGCTAAAGGCCCTGCTCCATGTGGATCATCACAGCTCTCTAGAGGACCCCATCTACCCTGCTCTGTATTGTTCTCCAACAGGGTAGGCCTCTCAGGTGCAGATCCAGAGAAACCAGGTATTGCAGTTCCTGTGGGCAGGAGGAGTTCAGACACTCCAGGCCTCTACTGGAAGTCAGCCAGAGTAGAACATATAAGAAAGAAGCAATGAAAGAAAAGTGAGTATGAATGTGACAGAGAAGAGGAAGAGAGAGAAATGAATGGAGAGCTGCTGGAGGAGGGGTTGGGTGGCAAGCAAGGAAAATTCGAACACTGAAGCCATACAGAAATCAAAACAGGGGCCACTCTCCAGGTTTCTGGACTGCTCAGCTCAGGGAAGCTGGAACCAGTAGATTCATGGGTGATAGGAATGATGGAAAATTAGCATCCCATGATTGCTGTGAGGTCTTTGTTGTATCTTTTCTAGGTCTTCAAGAGCAATCTTCTGAACTCATCTATGTATGTTCTCAAATGACATACAGGATTGCATTGGGCTTCTCAGTTTCTGAATGTGTACCCATGCCTACACGTTGTTTTTGCAACGTACTGCATGTGGTCATGAGAATGCTTCTGAACTCTGTTAACACAGTCTCAGGAGTTCCTTCAGATGCCGAGGTGTTTTTGTTTAGTTTTATTTTTTAAGGTTTTCACCATAAGGCATGTGTGCTCACCAAAGAGGGAGATGGGGGAAAATAAGAAATCACCCCACAGAGGGATTGGCCTTCTCCTCCATTCTCCTCTCAGGATTTTGGGCACACATACACACGTGTCCAGTATGATTTTCAAGCTGCTGGGTCTGGAACTCTCACTGTGGTAGGTCATATGGGAGTCCCATGCCTTACTCACCACGCTACCTGCCGGCTCTAGAGTGCCGAGTTTTAATCTACTGGTTGCATATACCACCAACATTCATCTATCACATTTCTTTTGGGCATTTAGAGCATTCCCAGATATTCCCTACACTAGCATCCTTGTGCCCATGTCTTTATACACCACACAACCAGAGTTTCTCCAGAAGACATACCAGACAGGTCTGAGGAGTCATTGAGGGATCAGGCACTTTTTTTTTTTTTTTTTTTTTTTTTTTTTTTGTAGAGGCTTTCGCCATAGGGCACGTGCACTCGCCACAAAGACAGAGAGAGACAGAGAGACAGAAAGCGAGAAACCACCCCCCAGGGGGGATAGCCACACCGCAATCCCTTCTCCTCCATTCTCCTCTCAGGATCCTGGGCATGCACTCACACGTACCCAGCGCGAGTTCAAGCTGCCGGGTCCGGGACTTGAACCGTGGTCGACTACATGGGAGTCCAGCAACAAAGCCATTACGCTAACTGCTGGTCCCAGGATCAGGCACTTTTCAATTTGAGGAGTTTCAGCTCAGAGCACTGGCTCTGGAGCCAGATTTCCTGGTTTCCATCTTGCTGCTTATACCAACAGGTTGAATGTACTTGGGCAAGTCATCGAACTTCTCAGGCCTGTTTCCTCACTTGTTTCCTGGATCAAACAGTAGATACTTTAACATAGGACTATCATGAGGAAAAGTAAATGTACAATTTGTGTTTCACGGATTCCACAAAATAACCCTCCCAAATGGCTGCCCCCCCATCCAGCAAAATCTTGGAATGGTTAAGCTCCTCAATTGTGGCAAACTTGGCATGTGACAATTGATTTGTGATTTTAGTTTGTATCTTCAGGATCAACAATAGTGTTCATCTTTTGTGGTGTTGGTCTCTCTTGGAATTTCCGCTTCCCTGAATTAACTTGGAGGGGAACGGAGAGTGGGGGATCTGGGAGAGGTGGGCCAGTTCCGACCTGCTAACCTGCCACACTAATCAGCCTATAGTTGCTTGCATGTGCTCACAGCCACATGCTAATTGGATTCTGATCATCGGGATCCATTAGTTACTAAATGGTCCACACAGTTCCTAAATCATAAAACATTTACCATCTGGCCCATTCTGGAAAAAGTGTGCCTACTTCTGATTACTGACTGTTGGCATCCCTGCCCATTTTCCCACCAGATGGTAAGTTATCTTGGTGTGGAACAGAGGCTTACTGCAAAACCTTCTCTGTGCTGGGTGCTTCACATCCACCATTCAGTTTAATTCTCACATTCTCTGAGCTACAGGTACGTCTCCCATTCCACAGATGAGAAACCAAGGCTCAGAAGCGTGGCTCTCATAGGAAAGTACATGCACGACCAGAGGCAACAAGACACCCACAGGTGGAACCAGAGCCCCAAGGCCAGGACTACTGTCTGGTTCCAGAACATTCAGAGGACCCAGCGGCTTCCAGACAGAGCAGGAGCCCTGCTCCCTATTGGTTAGATACTCACAGCACCTCCCAACAAGAAGAGCACTGGTTGGTACTTGGTGGACCAATAAGAAGGCAGGGGTGCCAGCGTCAAAGGCACGCGGAAGCGGCGCTTTGTCGTTTGAGGCCTTTTTGACTGTTGGTGCCCTTAGTGACTACCACAGTCATCCCGAAGTCCTGGAGTCTCCTGAGCGCTGCCCGCCTCTACGCCGTGAAAGAAAGACGAAAACCCTGAACCCCGTGGCCACAACTGGACACACGCCATGAGCTCCCCGGATGAGGTGTCTGTTTGAGGAGGCAGTTTCAACTTGAAGGCAGGGAGTGGGTGGGTGTCCCCTATGCTGGCCTGGGTTCCCAACAGGGACCTGCTTGAAGCCTTGATATTGGGAGTGCTGCAGAGCGGGAGTGGGGGGGTGGGGGGGAAATCACAGACTTCAAGGGTAGGTGCCCAGATGCCAACGGGGGCCTGGCTGTCTCGGAGGGGGATGTGAGAGGCCCTGAGGGCTTTGATTCTGTTATGAGCAGAAAAAGAGAGGCGGGAGGTGGGGTGATATGAGAATGTGAAAGCCAGCCTGACTCTGGCTTATGGGGGCAGTGGTGGGGTGGGGGCACTCTGGACATTATGTCTCACTTTACTGACAAGTTTGCCACCATTCTGCAGCATCTGACCAAACGGGATGCCTGGGGCCTCCGCAGATTCCCGACCCCAGAAAGCTGCCCAGATGTTACCACTCTTTGGGAGGATATAGAGGCAGGGCCCAGTGGTGGAGGCACACGTGCCCAGAGCTGCGCAGAACAACGGCAGGCTGCTGCCCTGTCCCCCATCACCCAACCTGAGGGTGGTGGAGACTGGAGGGATCTGAAAACAGACCCTAGAAGTAGGTCAAAAGTCAGCGTGGAGGACATGCAGCTCTCCTCAGAAAGCCAGGCCAGACAGCTTTCTGATTCTGAGTTATCTGATGAGAGTGACATCCAGGTGATCACAGTGAGCTTTTTCACCAAACAGCGAGGCCAGGCGTGGCCTAGCAGCTCCGAAGAACCTGAAGACACATCACATTCAAAACACAATGTTGAGGACAATTTATCTCATGAACCAGGCCCTGTCTCAACTCCTGCTCCCCAAAGGTTCACTTCAGGCAAGGAAAGGCAGGCCATTAGAGAGCTGGCCATGCCCTCCTGCAAGAAAACACAATATGTGGGCAGTGGAAAGGGAAGGAGCAAGTCCAGCCACTCCAGGACTGCTGCTTCAGGAGGCCTTCCCCGGGGCCCTACTAGGCAGAAGGTGGCCCGGGAGAAGAAAACTCCAGGGGGTGCCTCAGCAGTTGACTCTGGGAGAATCTTTCCTTCGTGGGGGCAGAGATGCTCGATACCTCCCATGGAATCACCCAGTTTGCCTGCAGTCACTGGAGTGTCTCTGCTTGGGAAGTCCAAGAAATACCCCTGCCTCCCTTCGGGACCCAGACACTCCAAGGCCAGCAGCACTGGGAAGAAATCTGTGGCAAGGAGAAAGAGAGTGTCCCAGCCTGTGAGGGGAGAAGCTAATGAACCAGATAGAGATGCGGTCCCCGGGGTCCAGGTGAGTAAGCCACCCTTGCCCTCCTCCTCTCTCCCACCTTTCCACTTGCCCAGCACACACATCTTTACCCATGTTATTTCTATCTCTTGCTGGAGGGTGAACAGCGGGTGCCCAGGGTCACTAGGATGTCAAGTTGGGGGTCATCCTAGAAGGAGCAGACATTAGGAGCACACTTGGTATGGGCCAGGCTTGGTTCTGGACACGTGGCAGACTTTTGGCTTTTTCCCCAGAGGGGCTGGGATGGAAGGCAGGGCTAGCAGCTGATTTGGATCAAGAGGCCCCTTGAAGTCTGAGCTGCAAAGCTTCTGTGTCTAGACTCACCCACCACCGGCGTCCTCCCCAGGACTGCCTTGTGGAGGATCTAGGTTTTCTCAGGAGCGCCGGTGTTCTCCCTGGCTCAGCCTCCTGGCCTGGGGCTGACTGAGAGAAAAGTGCTAATGACATTAACCTCTGAATTCCCCTCCTTATACCCCACCTCACTCCGGCCTCTACACACACACACACACACACACACACACACATACACATTCACATACCTATCACAGCCCAATTCAGTGAGAAATTGTCTTTTTGGTATCCAACACAGAAGCCAAGGCCAACCTGCCGACGCATGCATCATGAACAAGTCACGAGTCGGGACCCCCAATGCCAGAGCACCTGAATTTCCAGAAAACTCACAGTCTTTGGTCCTAAGCCAGGGAGTCAGGTGCAGGAGTCCTGTACCATCAGGTGAGTCTCGTGTGTTTCATAGCAGTGCAAGGGAGAGGGGTGGAAAGGCAACCTTCTAGCTCCATCACTTTGTGGGCTCACCTGTGTCCCCTGTCTTCTCTGCCTACCCAGACTGTTCTCCCATGGGAAATGGGTGTCAGCAGCACTGGCCTCAAACCATATCATCCTCTGAGTGGGGTTTGGATAGTCAGGGTGAGCTGTAGCTATGCCTTAAACTCCAACTCCGAAAGTTAGACTTTTAGTAGGACAGACCCTACCCCTTGCTATGCCTGGTCAGCCACATGGCTCTTCCAGGGGTGCCTGTGTCTACCGCCTTGCCAATGTCTATGCCAGGGCCACAGTCCTGGGACACCATAATCCCAAATGGGCTGACACTGGGGAGTCCCAAAAAGGCAGGCCCAAAGAGGGATGAATTGCCAGGCAAAGCGAGGGCCACCCATTACCAGCAAAGGCATTGTTGGATCTAGCTGGGCCCTTTCCCCTGAGACAGAGGCTCAGAAGCTGGATTTTGTGTTCTCTTACAGGCAACCAGGAGCCATCTGTGTCCCTCCCAGGACCAGAAATGCAACAGCAGCTGCCTGAGGCCCCGGGTTGCCCTGGGGTAATGCTCCCTCACCTCCTAGAAGTGCAGGTCCAAACTAGGTGGTGGGATCCAGGTTACACTGACTTATGTGTCCCCTGTGTCCCACTCCCTACAGAGAGTGGGCACCCCCTGCCAATAGAGGGTTCCATGCCATTCTAGCCACAGGACTTGGGATGTGGGGGTGGATGGCCTGGGTGGGGGAGGGGAGAGGGCCAGGAGGGGACAGGCCAGAATATTTCTAATCACTGCTTTTGATCCCGTGTCTGCTGAGTAGTGCGTCAGCCTTCGGAAGGAACGAGACGACCTGAAGCAGCAGCTAGGTATGCCCACCCCCGGCTGGGCAGGGCCAGTCCACCGAGTCGTAGCTCCAGCCGTGTGGGAGTGTGAGGTGGGGATGGGCTACAGATGCAGGTGGCAGCACTGGGACACACATTTCTGTGGGAGGAGAACCAGACCTTTCCCCCGGCGCCTTCAGTGCCTTCATGGCCAGGGGTGTGCACAGACAGAAAGTGCAGTGTCTGAACGCCAGGTTCGCTTTGACGGTGACTCACAGAGATCCGCTTGTCTCAGGACATTGAGAGATACTGCATTTCTTTCCCCTCCACGTGCTGCTTGGTGTGGCTTGTTGGGTTTTCATCATCATTGTGGAACTGTTTGCTTATTTGTTTTAGTGGATGGTTCTGTGCCCCAACATTTGAAAACTGCTGGTCGGTACACTTTGTTTCCCTTTAGAAGACATTTCCCCACTGAATCTGGTGATGAGTGGGTGAGGCCTTTCCTGGGATGTTTGGACAGGGACTGGAGGAGTTGCAGGTTGCAGGGCCAGGTGGTTCCCCACAGGGCAGGGGACGGGCTTCTGTATCCTCATGTCAGGAGTGCCCGTTGTGCCTCTGTTTCAGCCGTCATGCAGTCCCTCCTTCACAAGTTCCAGGCCCTCTGAGGTGAGTGACACATCTCATGCCCCCTCCCTCAGTCCTGGTGGGTTTGCAGGCCTGTGGTCTACTCCACTGGTGGCCCATCCCTGACTGCTGTCTTTCACAGGTTGATCTCAGCATTTCCCACAAGACAAGCAGCTGCTACCTTGGGATCCCACCAGCTGTGGCCAAGCTGCTTCCCTGGTCTCCCGTTCAGCCTGTGTTTGCCCCTCCTCACCCCAGTGCGTAGCACTTGCAAATTAAAATTTCTCTTGTGGTTTTTTGATCTGTTCTCTGTGTCTGTGTTGGAGTTTTTTCAAGGAGGAGGGGGTGCACCAGAGGGAGGAAGGAGCTGCTCCCTCTGAGAGCACTTTTAAGAGCAGCGCCCTAGCATTCTGGGGTGGGCCTCTCCCTGCAGGGAGTCTGGGCCAGCCCCTGAGCAGGAGCCCCACACTGACGCTCACCACAGTGCCCTGGCCTGGTTTCTGTGTGGGCTCTGCCTGGACATACTGGCATTTTGTCCCCGTGACCTACACCCTGTTCTTATTCCCTTCTGGTCTGCTCACGCTTGGGTGCCTTGCTCCCTTCACTAACCCCATTCCCCCTCCCCTCACAAGGAAATAATGACCCCCTTGCAGAACTCCATCCCTCTTTCCTTTCCTCCTTTGGTCACTGCCCTGGTTCCCCCTCAGCCTGCTTTTCTGCCAGAACACCCTTATCCCCCACAGCTTTAAAGCAGTGTCTTTTTCTGCCACATGGTTTCAGCTGTTGTTAAAGAGCACAACTGAGCTCGTCTTCTTCCTGGGCCCTGTCCTCTTTCCAGAGTAGTTGTCTCTGTTGCCACCATGTACAGGGGAAATCAGCAGAAACCTGGGCATCATCAGGTCCTCTTTAGCCCTTACCTTTGAAACGCCAAATTCTGTCCATCTTCAAGGCTCATTTCAGCAGAGGGCAGGCAGAGGTCACATCCCAGTGGGTGGCTGGGCAAAAAGGAAGGCTTGGAGTTGGAGATGGGTGATGTCTGTTCTGGTGCCTCTGGGTCAGCCTGCTCTAAGCTGTCTGCTGCCAGCTAGAATGAATGATGTAGGAATCAGAGCACCCCAGCCTTCATGTCCTAGCTTGTCAATCTCTCTGCTCTAGGTTATGCAGTCTACACCCTTGATTTAATAATGGCCAGGTAGCTTCTAGGACAAACACGGATAATAGGTTCAACGTTCTCATATGACCCTCCTGAAATACCATATTGTCATGCCTTCAACACCAGTTTACTGCAGTGAGATTTCTGTGTCCTGGCTCAATCTTCCAGGCTGCCCCTTCAGGTCACATGAGATTTTCTTTCTGCTCTGTTTTCTGTCTTTTCCCTCTCTGACAGCTAAGATCATTTCCTTTCAGCCAGGGCCCAGTGCTGAGCAGGTCTCAGACTCAGAGGGACAGATCATGTGGAGTGCAGCAAGTGCAGGCTCTGCCAGCTCCAGGTCCCAAGAGATTTGCTGTCTCATAGGCAAAGTGGGGACAAATGAGTATATGACCCTCAAGGTTAGTGTGAGTGTGTGTGTGGGGGGGGGGGGGCACTCTGCGGTGCTTCTGCCTAAAGTTACATGGGGATGCTCACCTTTGAAGGAGAAAGATCTGTTTCAGAAAGTGAAGTGAGTGAGACAGTGGTGAAGAAACCATATGGGTTTTTTTTTTTTTTTTTTTCTTTTTTTGGAGAGGTTTTTGCTATAGGGCGCGTGCGCTCGCCAGACAGACAGAGAGAGACAGAGAGATAGAAAGCAGGAAATCACCCCCCAGGGGGGATGGCCACGCCGCAATCCCTTCTCCTCCATTCTCCTCTCGGGATCTTGGGCACGCACGCACACGCGCCCGGCGTGAGTTTAAGCCGCCGGGTCCGGGACTCGAACCGCGGTCGACTACGTGGGAGTCCAGCGACATAGCCATTACGCTAAATAGGTGAAGTCTACTTTTAATAATAGGGATTTATTATGCGTGAGACATGGGAGAGCATGGAATAGGATGACGTAGAATCATCACATCCAGTGACGGTGTCAGGAGTGTCAACAGGTTGCAGTTCCTAGACTAGATGCTTGGTCCTCCTCTGGGATGAGTTTGATGTCTCAAGAATCCAGTGGAGTAGGATGACGTAGAATCACTACATCCAAATGACACAGAGTTTAAGGCTGCTGGATCCCACATAGTCTACTACTTGGTTTGAGTTCTGGACCTGGTGACTTGGAAAACATGTTGTGTGTGTGCCCAAAATCCTGAAAGAATGGAGAAGGGATTGCAGTGTGACCATCTTCCCTGAGAGGTCATTTCTCATGTTCTCTCTCCAGCAAGTGCACATGCCCTATAGCAAAACTTTAAAAAATAAATGGGGAAGGGGGACTACATGCTGTTTCACCCAGAACAGCAGTTCATCATTTCCTTCACTGGTCCACAGAGGAGATGTGTCATCAGGGTTGTTGTTCTCAGCTGTGGCTGGGTCAGCTGGACCTGGTTGTCAGGGCATAACATTCTCATCTTTGAGGATATCTGCTTTCTGTTTTCAAGGCCTTAGAGACTGATTTCTGAGTTACTTTAGTTCTTCACTTTGCCCCATTTGCATAGTGTCTGATTACATTTATACAACCACCCAGAAAAGGCAAAACTTTAAGAACAGCAAATAGATCAGAGGTTGCCGGGATCAGGGACTGAGTGAAAGGGTTGTCTACCAGACAGCATGAAGGAATGTGGCTATCAATGAATGTGTATCTTTTGACTGTGGTAGTGGTGCCTTAACAGTATGGGTTTTAAAAATTCATAGATCTGTATATAAATTATGTTCATTATTATTACCTTTCTAAGAATTTTGAAACAATAAACCTCAAACGGATGTT
This sequence comes from Tupaia tana, assembly GCA_026018925.1. Taxonomy (NCBI): domain Eukaryota; kingdom Metazoa; phylum Chordata; class Mammalia; order Scandentia; family Tupaiidae; genus Tupaia; species Tupaia tana. The sequence continues at coordinate 93,147,890 of JAKSZU010000009.1, forward strand.
AAAATTTACTAAATGTGGGAACCAGCAGTTAGCGTAATGGCTATGTCGCTGGACTCCCACGTAGTCGACCGCGGTTCGCGTCTTGGACCCGGTGGCTTACAACTCACGCCGGGCGCGTGTGCGTGCGTGCCCAAGATCCCAAGAGGAGAATGGAGGAGAAGGGATTGCGGCGTGACCATCCCCCCTGGGGGGTGATTTCTCGCTTTCTGTCTCTATGTCTCTCTCTGTCTGTCTGGCGAGCGCACGCGCCCTATAGCGAAAAACCTCTCCAAAAAAAAAAAAAAAAAAAAAAAAAATTTACTAAATGTTCCTCCTGAGTTTGAGGATCATGTTTTTCTCCCCTAGTCTGTTAATGTAAAGAATTATATGACTTAATTTCCTAAGTTCAGGGATCAGCAGATGATGTAATGGTTACGTTGCTGGACTCCCACATAGTCGACTGCAGTTCAAGCCCCAGACCCAGCGGCTTGGAACACGCTAGGCACGTGTGCTTGTGTGCCCAAAATCCCAAGAGGAGAAGGGATTATAGAGTGGTGATCCTCCCTGGGGAGTGATTTCTCGCTCTCTGACTCTGGTAAGCACACACGCCCTATGGCAAAAATCTCTCAAAAAAGTTTTTTTTTTTTTTTCCTAAGTTAAATCAAGTTGATATTCCTTGGAAGAATCCAACATAGTCATGGCATTCTTCATATTTTCCTTTTTCTACCCTGTAACATTCAGTCTACTAGTATTCTGTTTTTGATTTTTGTTTCTTTGTCATCAGTGAGTGATTGACCTGCAAATTTTCTGTCATAAACTGTCCTTTTCAGGATTGGATATGGAGGTTATTCCAGTCTTATAAAACTAGTTTGGCAGTGTCTTTCCTTTTCTATTTTATGCAAGAGTTGGTGTCAAATCAAAGGTATTTATTCCTAGGATGTTTTTCAGAATTCATTGTGAAAGCCTAGAGTTTTTTTTCTTTTTTTAATTTACATTTATTTATTTACATTCATTTACTATACATCATTATAGCATACAAAATGAGATTTTCCATCCAGAATACACTGTATATTGGCTTAATCAAGCACATCAACATACGTGTTATAATCCACAAATAATTTTCCATTTCTTATTTCCTGTATATTTTGCTTTTTTTCCTCATCCTTGATTCCCTATCTCTCATACTCTCCCATCTCCCACCCTCCTCCCACACTGTCTCTGGTATTCATGGTTGCTTTCTATGCCTTTCTCCCCACACATTTTATTGATTCACTAAAGATCTTAATTAATCTAAATATTTTCAATAGCAAGCACAGCTGATATATACATATCTATGAACACAAGTCTGACTTTGGGCATAAACCTCAGTGAGTAGAATGAACATACTATAAAGTAGCACCTAGCTGGAGCTATATAGCTTACTGCAGTCATCAAACAGGTATTTTTAATGCACTTTTTTTCATTTTAAGAAAAACAGTTCTTGTGGGGTTTTTTCCCTGAAACATTTTTTAATTAATTAATTTGTATTCATTCCCTAAGCATTGTCACACCATACAAAATGTAATTTCCCATCCAGAATATACTGCATGGTGGCTTAATCATGCATGTTATCGTCAATAATTTTCCATTTCTAGTTATATAAAATTTACCCCTACTTCTGACCCTCTGCCCTTTCCCACCCTCTTCTCACACTATCTCTAGTGTCTAGAGTTGTCTTCCATTCCTTCCTCCCCCAACACATTTTATTGATCACACAATTTCTTAAATAATCTAACTGCTTTCAATAGCAAGTTCAGTTGGTAATTTCAAGAAAAGTAGTTTTAACTTTAATAAATCAAAGAAATGTTAAGGAACTTTGCTTAGAATTTAAAGCCAGGAAACAGGTTAAGATTCTGTTCAAATAGTAGGTACATGAACCCTTCGACAGCTCAAGACAGGACAAAAATCCTTAAAACCAGAAAACAAAGCCTATAAGAAAATCTGCAATACTTTAGTCAAAAGTCATACAATGCTATCTCACCAGTTCAGTCTCATGTACTTAATCTATCTTCTGTTGTGGTTTGATCTTCCCATTTAAATTCTGGGATATAATATTCAACTCCAGACTTGTCCCTATTAATTGTAGGTCATTTGGCCATTTCTTAGTTTTTGAACTCTTATTTCTGTTTGTCTGTATTTAATTTTCCTGATATAGCACTCCCTTGAGAACTTCTTGGAGATCTGGTCTGGTGCTGGTAAATTCTTTCAGGTTTTGTTTATCTGAGAATGATCTTGTCTTTTCTTCTCATATGAAGGATAATCTTGCCAGGAACAGTATTCTTGGTTGAAATTGCTTTTCCCTTAACACTTTGAATATATTTTCCCATTCTTTCCTCGCTCGTATTATTTCATATGAGAGGTCCGTTGTTAGCCTGATGGGATATCCTTTGTAGGTAACTTGCCATTTTTCTCTTGCCAATCTTAGTATCTTGTCTTTGTGGTTTTGGTCAATCTGGGTATAATGTGTTTTGTAGACGATCTTCTTGGGTTGATTCTATTTGGGGTCCTTTGTATTTCTTGGGACCAGATCTTTGAGTGCCTCTCTAGGTTTGGAAAGTTTTCTTGCAGGATTTCATGGAATAGATTACCAATGCCCTTTTGAGTCTCTTCGCCTTCTGGGATACCAATTATCCAGAGGTTGGATTTGATGATATCTAGTACTTCTCGTATATATTATTCTCATTTTGGGGGGCAATTTTCTCATTCTTTGTGGTGGATTTTTCTAGGCCAGCAATTTTCTCTTCTATGTTTGAGATTCTATTTTCTGTATGATCTAGTCTGCTTTTAATATTTTAAAGGGAGATTTTGACTTCCTGTACTATACCCTTCATCTCTAACAGGACCATTTGATTCTTTTTTTGAGAGGTTTTTGCTATAGGGCGTGTGCACTCGCCAGACAGACAGAGACAGAGAGACAGAAAGCGAGAAATCACCCCCCAGGGAGGATGGCCACGCCACAATCCCTTCTCCTCTATTATCCTCTCGGGATCTTGGGACACACACACGCGCCCGGCGTGAGTTTAAGCCACCAGGTCCAGGACTCAAACCGCGGTCAAATACGTGGGAGTCCAGTGACATAGCCATTATGCTAACTTCTGAAGACCATTTGATTCTTTTTTAAAGTGTAATTCCTCTTTCAGATCTTGCAAGAATTTCCTCACCTCCTGGAACTCATCAGCTCCTTTCTCCTTTCTCTTCTGCAGTTCATCGTCTCTCTTCTCTTCCATCTCTGTTAACTTCACCATTATGAATATTCTAAATTCTTTATCAGACATTTCCATAATTTCCATTGAACTGTCTGTGGATGAAGAGGAGCTATTCTTTTCCCTTGGAGGAGAGGTATTTTCTTGCTCTCCCATATTTCTTGTGGCCTTGCAGTGATTTCTTTTTTTTTTTTTTCAATTTATTTATTTGCATTCATTCACAGAACATCATTACAGCATACAAAATGAGATTTTCCATCCAAAGTACACTATATATTGTCTCAATCAAGCACATCAACAAACATGTTATTGTCAGCAAATGATCTTCCATTTCTTGTCTTCTGTATGTTTTGCTTTTTTTATCCCCCCCCCCCATCCTTGATTCCCTATCTCTTACCCTTTGCCATCTCCCACTCTCCTCCCACACTGTCTCTGGTATCTATGTTTGCTTTCTATACTGTTTTCTCCTCACATTTTATTGTATCGCCAAAGACCCTAATCAATCCAAAAACCCTCATAGCAAACACAGGTGATACACACATTTCCATGAACACGAGTCTTACTTTACACATCCTATAAAGTAGCACCTAGCTGTGGCTACATATCCTACTGCAGTCATTGAATAGATATACATTTTTTTTTCAGAAACTTTTTTTTTTGTAACTCAATTTACATTCCTTCCCTAAGCTTCATCACAGCATACAAAATGCAATCTCCCATCCAGTACACACTGCATAGTGACACAATCATGCACATTACAAAAAATTTTCCATTACTAGTTCCTAGAATTACTTCCACCCCTCTTTCTGACCCTCTGTCCCTTCCCACCCTCCTCTCACACCACCTCCGGTGTCTACAATTGTCCTTCATTCCCTTCCCACCCACGTTGCATTGATCACACAATTTCCTACATAATCTAACTACTTTCAATGGTGAGTTCACTCATTACTACTAAGAAAACCAGCTTTAACTTAACTCAAAGAAGTGCCAGGGAACTTTGCTTAAAGCCAGGAAACAAGTTATGATTCTGTTCAAATGGTAGGATTCTGTCCAAACCTATCAGTCTCATGTACTTTTATTTTCTGTTGTGGTTCAATTTTCCTGATTAAATTCTGGGATATAATATTCAACTCCAGACTTGTCCCTATGATTAAGTTGGCCACTTTCATAGTTTTTGGACTCTTATTTCCATGTGTCTGTGTTTAATTTTCTTGATACAGCACACCCTTGAGAACTTCTTGGAGTTCTGGTCTGGTGCTGGTAAATTCTCTCAGGTTTTGTTTATCTGAGAATGTTCTTGTCTTTTCTTCCCACCTGAAAGATAATCTTGCTGGGTACAGTATTCTTGGCTGAAATTGCTTCTCTCGTAACACTTTGAATATATTTTCCCATTCTCTCCTCGCTCGCATTGTTTCCGATGAGAGATCTGCTATTAGGCTGATGGGATGTCCTTTGTAGGTAACTTGATGTTTCTCTCTTGCCAATCTTAGTATCTTGTCTTTGTCTGCGGTTTTGGTCAACCTGGCTATAATGTGTCTTGGAGAAGATCTTCTTGGGTTGATTTTATATGGGGTCCTTTGTATTTCCTGGGACTGGATCTTTGAATGCCTCTCTAGGTTTGGAAAGTTTTCTTGCAGGATTTCATGGAATAGATTATCAATGCCTTTATGGGTCTCTTCACCTTCTGGAATGCCAATTATCCGGATATTTGGACGTTTGATGGTATCCAGTACTTCTCGCATATCATTCTCAAATTTTTGGGCCATTTTCTCAGTCTTCGTGGTGGATTTTTCTAAGCCAGCCATTTTCTCTTCTACATCTGAGATTCTATTTTCTGAATGATCTAGTCTGCTTTTAATACTTTCAAGGGAGATTTTGACTTCTTGTATTATAGACTTCATCTCTAGCAATTCCGTTTGAGTCTTTTGTAAAGTGTGTAATTCCTCTTTTAGATCTTGCAAGAATTTCCTCATCTCCTGGAACTCGGCAACTTCTTTCTCCTTTCTCTTTAGCAGTTCATTATCTCTCTTTTCTTCCATCTCTGTTAGTTTCGACATTATGAATGCTCTAAATTCCTTATCAGACATTTCCATGACTTTCACTGAACTGCTTGTGGATGGAGGAGAGTTACTCTTTTCCATTGGGGGAGAGGTATTTTCTCATTTTCCCATATTTATCGTGATCCGACGGTGATTTCTTGTCATCTGATGAATGGTATGTTTCTTTCAAATTCTTGAAGTTAAGCCTCAATGTTCAGGAGCAAGCAGACAGAGGTGTTCTAGAATCTGTTTGCCATTCTGTTGTGATCGCACACTAGCTTTGCTTGCTGGAGGCTGAATTATGAGTAGAAAATCTTCATTTCTCCTGTCCCCTGAAATATCTAGTTCCCAGTAGACATGAGGAATCTTCTGGCCTTGCAGTGATTTCTAATCATCTGATGAATAAGCCTAGAGTTATTTTGTGATAAGAATTTTGAATACTGATATATGAGAGTACTTCAAAGAAAAGATAAACTAAAATACAAGTTTATTTTGATGCCAGAAAAAAAATTTTGGAGAGGTTTTTGCTATAGGGCACATGCACTCGCCAGAAAGGCAGAGAGAGACAGAGAGACAGAAAGCGAGAAATCACCCACTAGGGGGGATGGCCACACTGTAATCCCTTCTCCTCCATTCTCCTCTCGGGATCTTGGGCACGCACGCACACGTGCCCAGCGTGAGTTTAAGCCACCGGATTCGGGACTCAAACCGTGGTCGACTACATGGGAATCCAGCAACATAGCCATTACACCAACTGCTGCTCCCAGATGCCAGAAATTTTTGAATCCATGCAGTTTTTTCCATAATTCTCATTTTCCATCATGTTTTTGAAGATGACTTATATTTCTGTAATGATTTTGGAACAGTTCAGAAACAGTTGTTTCTTCTTGGGTTCATTTTGCCAAATTGTGTTTTTCTAGAAATTGGTGCCCTTATTCTACATTTTCAAACTTGTTTTAAGTTTGTTTCATGAGAGTGAGAGACAGAAAGATGGGCACCCTCAACAGGGTCTCATGCTGTAATCTCCCACTCCCAGCTCTTCCAGCCACCCAGTATCATGGGTACATGTGTCTGACATGTACAGGTCAACCAAGAACGCAAACCCACCGTCTTTATATGACTCCAACTTTGGGCTGGTCAGGTGGTGTGGTAATTAAGGTGGTTGAACCCCATGTGGCCAGCTGTGCAGTTTAAGTCCCAGACCTAGCAGCTTGAAAAAACATGCTGAGTGTGTGTGTGTGTGTGTGTGTGTGTGTGTGTGTGCATGCCCAAAATCCCAAGAAGAGAATGCAGGAAAGGGATGCGGTGTGGTCATCTCTCCTGAGGGGTGTTTTCTCACTTTCCCTTTCTCCATCTCTCTCTCTATCTCTTTCTGGCAAGTGCATGTGCTCTATAACAAATTTTTGTTGTTGTTTTGTTTTGGATTTTGTAATAGGTCATGTGCACTCACCAGAAAGGAGAGAGACAGAGATGCAAAGAAAGGAAAAGTGAAAAATCACTCCCTGGGGGCATGGCCATGCCACAATCCCTTCTCCTATTGGGATTTTTGGGCATACACACACATGGTCAGCATAATTTTCAGGCCACTGGATCCAGGACTTGAACCACGGTCAGCCATGTGTGAGTCTAGCACCTTAACCACCATGCCACCTGCTGGCCTAACTCTATAGGAAATTTTTTTTTTTTGGAGAGGTTTTTGCTATAGGGCATGTGTGCTCGCCAGAAAGACAGAGAGAGAAAGAGAGACAGAAAGCGAAAAATCACCCCCCAGGGGGGATGGCCACGCCACAATCCCTTCTCCATTCTCCTCTCGGGATCTTGGGCACACACGCACATGCGCCCGGCATGAGTTTAAGCCACTGGGTCTGGAACTCAAACCAAAGTCGGCTACATGGGAGTTCAGTGACACAGCCATTACGCTAACTGCTGGTCCCTCTATAGCAAATTTTTAAAAAATTATATAGATCCAACTTTTCTTAAGCAGCACATTACTACTGAGTCAACAAATCAGCTCTATATTTTCAAACCGATTGGAATAAAATGGCCCATAACATCCCCTTTACCTCCCATCATATGGTGTTAAGTTTGTGACCTACAGATGAGTTGCAAGGAATTTGCAACTCACACCCATATATATATATAGCCTTCAATGTAATGATGCCAACCATGTTTGGCACCATGGATGGGTTTCATGGAAGATAATTTTTCCATGGACTAGGCTGGGTCGTGGGGGTAGTGATTTTGAGATGATTCAAGCACATTACATTTATTGTGCAGTTTATTTTTATTATAATTGCATTGTAATATATAATGAAATAATTATATAACTCATCATAATACAGAATCCGGGGAAGCCCTGAGCTTGTTTTCCTGCAACTAGACTACCTCATCTGGGGGCTCCTATGAGCATCTAATGTCGCTGCTGTTCTGACATAAAGTGGAGCTCAGGCAGTAGTGGAACAATGTGAAGGAACTGTGAAAACAGGTGAAGCTTTGCTCACTCACTCTCTCACTGCTCACCTCCTACTGTGTGGCCCTGGGGTTGAGGACTTCTGCTTCGATGGATTTACTGATTGTTAACATTTTCTCACCTTTGCTTCATCCCTCCCGTCTCTCTTTAGGGATATATGTATTTAATTATTTTTGCTGAATAATTTTAGTTACTTTTAGACACTATAATACATCATCCCTGAATACTTGTATCTCCTAAGAAAAAGAATGGTCTCCTACAAATCTTAATGCAATTTTCATACTTAGAAAATTTAACATTGAGACAATATAATTTTCTGCTGTTTGATCATAGGAAGCATTTTCTAATTGTCCCAATAACATTCTTTATAACTGTTTTCTAAAAAATCCTCTTCCTAGTCAAAGATCATGGGTTGCATTTCATTGCCAAACCTCTCTCTCTCTCTCTCTCTCTCTCTCTCTCTTTAGTTTTGTTTTGTTTTTATATGCTATAGAGCTTGTGTGCTTGATCGAGAGAGAAAGAGAGAAAGCCCCCCACACACACACACACACACACACAAACACTCAATCCGTTCTCATCCATTCTTGTCTTGGGATATTTGGGCATACATGTGCATGTGCCCAGCATGTGTTTCAAGTCACCAGGTTCAGGACTCAAACCACACAATCAGCCTTGTGGGATCCAGCTGCCTCAACCTCCACACCACTTGCTGGTCTGTCGTCAAACTTCTTTAATGTCCTTTAAACTAGAATAATTTCTCTGACATTTTTTGCGTGGCATGACATTGATTTATTATTTGTTTGTTTGTTTGTTTGTTTTGCCCAAGAGAAAATGTCCTTGCCAGAGTCAGAGAGAGCAAGAGAGAGAGGAAGTACCCCCAATGAGTGTGATCACTCTGCATTCCCTTCTCCATTTTTCCACCTTGTTGGGACTTTGGGCACACATGCACACATACACATACTCATGTGTTTCAATCCCGCTGGGGCTGGGACTTGATCCACACAGTTGGCCATGTGAGACCTGGATTCCTTAACCACCAGGCCATGGGCCAGCCCAATAATGACATTTTCGAAGACTCAATGCAGTTGTGTTATAGGGAGTCCTTCAGGTTGGATTTGCCTAATTGCTTCTTCATGAGTAGATTCAAGTTAAACATTTAGGCTATCCTTCTTGCACATGACATCCAAAGATTTTTTAGTATCGGTTTGTCCCACAATTGTGTAGTTAACTTTGACCATGTGGTCAGGCTGCTATTTTAGACAGTTGGGAAGATATTGTGTTCTCTTTGTATTTAATAAACAGTCTAGGGCTGGTCCCATAGCCTGGTGGTTAAGGGAGCTGGATCCCACAGTCCCAGCCCCAGAGGCTTGAAAAACATGCTGGGTACATGTATGTGCATGCCCAAAATCCTGATAGGATGAAGATATGGAGGATAAGGGATTATGACATAATCATGCGTTACTGGGGGTTGTTTTCACCCTGTCTTTCTCTCTGTCTCTCTCTGACAAATGCATGCACCCTCTGGAAATTAAAAAAAAGAATGCAGTCCAGGTGTTGTTACTAAATAGACACTGTGAATACTCAGTTCCCCCATAATATCCTCTTATTATATCTTTAATGCCACTCTCATTTGGGGTTATTTTTACTACTTCCTTCTTGATATTGTTGCTCTTCTCCCTTGTTTTCTTGACCAATCTCACCTAAATATTACAAGTTTCATTCTTTTTCTAAATGCCAACTTGTGGTCTTGTGATCCTTCCTATTATATACTTCTTCTTTCACTTCTTTTTTTTAAATTTTTTAATTTTTAATTTTTTTAATTCTTTTTTAATTTTTTTTAGTTTTTCTACAGGGTGTATGCACTTGCCAGAGAGAGAGAAAGAAATCACCCCCAGAGGGGATGGCCACACCACAATCCCTTCTCCTCCATTCTCCTCTGAGAATTTTGGGCATGCACGCACACACACCTGACGTGATTTTCAGGCTGTTGGGTCTGGGACTCAAACTGTAAAATCAGTCATGTGGGATCCAGCCACCTTAACCTCCATGCCACCTGCTGGCCCTCACTGATTTCTGTTTTTGCCTTTATTACTTCCTTCAACTTTCCTTGAGCTTATATTGCTGTTCTTTTTCTAACTTCTTCCCATCAGTTTTCATCTATTGTCTTTGAAATATATGCTTTTAGCTCTCCATGTGTTCTTCTCAGTACTCCTTTACTTGCATCAGCAAGGCTTAGGAGTCGTATGAAGTATTTTATAACATAACTGAAATTACGAGGAAACTTCAAAAAGCTGGTGGAAAATTAAAATATGAAATTATTTTGGTACAAAAAATCTGAAATTCACGCATAGTTTTTCATAATATATATTTTCTGTGAACTTTTTGAAGACTTCCCACCATATTTCTTTTATTTCGAGTCAATCTCATTGAGATTAGTAGTATAATTTCATGTATAGTAATAGACTTATTTTCAAATCATTTTCGTTATAGCACTAGCTTTATTTTCAAATACTCAGACTTTCCTAAAAGTATTAGGAATTATGCCTACATATTTGTTTTATCAATCTTGATTTTTTAAATAAATATTCCCTCTCTGGGTGGTACATTTCATTCATAATTTAATTGCGCTTTTGTGCTGAAAACCTATGGAGAAGTTGCACTTGGTTTCAAATTCTCAGAGAAGTTGTCTCCTCCCCATCGACTTCCTGTCCAGAGGGGGAGGGAGGACCAAGAACCTGAGAAAAAGAAATAAAGGCCCCAAGATGTGCCTGTGTTGTAGTACACTGATTTGACCAGCTGAGGGCACTCTTGTGTAGACTGTTGAGAAGTCTGCTGCGTCTGCTTGTGATTTGGTGCCTTTGGAGTTAACCCTCTTCATAATTGGATTCTGGACCCAAGGGAATTATTTGTGCAAAAAAATAAATAAATAAAATAAAAGGCGGTGGTGGTGTTGATTGTCGTTTTGAAGGGCTACATCTCCCTTGCCTGTCTGAATACCAACCCCCAGACACACACACCCTCCTCTTTCCCAGCAGCAACTCTTTCCTTCCTCTTTCTTCTCCCTAGGCAGAAACAGACCACTGTGTCCTAGACTAGGGCTGAGTCCCCCCAAACAGTCAGAGGAACGCCAGATGGATGTGCGCAGTCCTTCAAGGCCTTATTGTTTGGGGGGAGTCAAACTAGAGGAATTTTCCTGAAAAGTCAGCCTCCAGCCCACAGTAAGGTTCCCCCTGCTTGTGCTTCTGGTCTTGTGTTCCCCCAAGGTGGTGTGAGTGAAAGCTCTATGCTGGTTTGTGGCATTAACAAGATCAAGTAAGAAGAATGTTGTGGTTATTTATTTCATCAATTGATGAAATAAAAGTGGTTCTCTGGGGCCACTTCCTCTGCCTAAAGATAAATAGCATTTCCCATGATAATTACTGCTTCATTCTCTGACTCCATTATTTGGAAGTCCAGCTACTGTCAGTCATCTCCCTTACTTAAGGGTGGGTAAGAAGCAAACATGAAGGAATCATTTGTGTTGAGACTTTATGTATTATGTGTGAGCACATGCATACATGTGTCATTTTTAAACACTGTGTCGTTCTTTTTTTTTTCTTTTTCTTTTGTTTCGAGAGGTTTTTGCTATAAGGCGTGTGCACTTGCCACAAAGACAGAAAAAGATAGAGAAACAGAAAGCTAGAAATCACCTCCTAGGGGGAATGGCCACACCGCAATCCCTTCTCCATTCTCCGCTCAGGATCTTGGGCATGTGTGCACATGTACCTGGTGTGAGTTTAAGCCACTGGGTCCGGGACTCGAACTGCCATCGACTACATGGGAGTCCAGCGACGTAGCCATTACACCATCTGCTGGTCCCGATACTGTCTCATTCTATCCAGATCCTCCTACCTCAGCCTCCCAAGTAGCTGGGACAATAGCACCTGGCTTCCTGGCTTTTAGAATGGGCCGGGAATCAAACCTGGGTCTCCCATGTGGCCTCAGCCTGCTGTGCAGTGTCAACCAGCATGCACTACCCAGTTGGGCCAAAACTTCACTTTAAATGACTACATAAGTATTTAGAGGATCTCCTCAGATTTTTCTTAGGAGTTTTTCACTCCTTTAAACTACATTTTCTTTATTGCTAATTCTGTCATAACGTTAGAGGACATTTTGAAAGGAAATTATTTTGCTCATAATTCTAGGACGAAAAATCCTACTGATTTTCTTTCCTCTATGCTTCCTAGAATCATGGAAATATAGAATATTAGAACAAGAAGAATTCTTGGAGACATCAAAAAGGCCAACTTCAGAGCAGTAGACAAGTGAGAAATCTGAGAGTTGGAGGGGCAATGTCATAACAAACCCACCAGACAATTCAAGGCTGTGCCTCTTCAGTCTCCACTTTGTCCTTCAGCAGAGCAGAAGCCACTCCATGTTGTCACACTTAGGCCTTGTGTGAATTGATATCAAAGTTGGTACAGCATCTTCCCAACTTCTAGACCAGTCTTAAGCACTGACATCTACCCCATTTTACTGTCCATTACAGTTAGACCCTGAGAAATCCATAAGGGCATCCCAGATGAAGGAGCAACTGTCTCTTTACCCTGCCCACAGGGCCTGCAGTGTGCTTAGGGTCACCCAGGATGGCTGTCTCTTGTTTTTGTTAAGGTTTTTACGGGCTTAACAGGTGGCAGGGTGCGGTAGGACAAGCACTAGATGAGCAATCAGGAGACCTGTTTCTTTCTTAACCTGCTGAAAATCACTTCCCCTATGTGAGCCTCCATTTCTCCATCTGGGGAAAGAGGAAGGTGACCTGAAACAATAGTTCTCAACCTGGGGTCTATGAACTTCCTGAAATTGTGTGCAGAGTTTTAGGAGGTGATGTATGTAGGTGCCTGGGGAGAGTATACAGAGCTTTCATCAGAGTCTCAAAGGGATCCTATCATGACTGTCCTGTGTTTCCCTAAAATTCATATATCAAAACTCTAACCCCTGGGGGCCAGCAGTTGGCGTAATGGCTATGTCGCTGGACTCCCATGTAGTCCACCGCGGTTCAAGTCCCGGACCCGGTGGCTTAAACTCACGCTGGGCACGTGTGCGTGCGTGCCCAAGATCCTGAGAGGAGAACGGAGGAGAAGGGATTGCAGTGTGGCCATCCCCCCTGGGGGTGATTTCTCGCTTTCTGTCTCTCTGTCTCTCTCTGTCTTTCTGGCAAGTGCATGCGCCCTATAGCAAAAACCTCTCCCCAAAACAAAAAAACAAAACAAACAAACAAACAAACAAAAAAAAAAAAACCCTAACCCCTAATGTGACTATGACTGTATGTAGACATAGGGCCTTTAGGAAGCAACGTCAAATGATGGTGGGGCCCTAATCTGATAGAACTGGTTCTTGTAAGAGGAACAGACACCAGAGCATGTACACATTCTCTCTTTCTCCCTCTTGCTCTCTCCCTCTCCTCTCCTCTCCGCCATGTGAGGACACAGCGAGAAAGCAACCTTCTGCAAATCAAGAAGAAAGCCCTCACCAGGAACTAAGTCTCTTGGCATCTTGCTCTTGAGTTTTTAGCCACCAGAACTGGTGAAAATAAATTCCTGTTGTTTAAGCCACCTACCCTGTGGTATTTTATTATGGTAGCATGAGTAGATTAATATAGGTTTTATAACCCAAAAAAGGTTCAGAGCTATTGGACCTGCTGACTCCCAGAAACCAAGTTCAAACATTGATGTTGACTCCAATATGTTTTTAGATATTTTGCAAACTTGTTGAGATTTTACCTTGAGTATATGTATTTTACACAGTTATGATTTTATCTTATTTTCCTATTTTCCACTCAGAATTACTACAGATGTTTATTATTGCAACTATACATTTGATACTTTGCATCCTTTGACCTACATGTGTTTTCTTTTCTTTTTTTTTCATTGTGGGAGGGCATTCGTGCTCACTAGAGGTCTGGTAGAGGGAGAAAGCACTCCCCAATGGGACATGGTCATGCTGCAATCCCTTCATTTCTTCTCATAAGGATTTTGGGCTCACACACACATGCACCTGGCATGTTTTTCAACATGCCAGGGCCAAGATTCAAACAGTAGTTGGTCATGTGGGATCTGGCTCCCTCTACATAGCACACCACTGCGCTAAGGAACCAACCCACTGTGTCTTCTTATCATTGCGCAGCACAAGCTTAAATCTGTATAAGCCCATATTCAGAGTTTAAGTCCTGATTGTATTACTTACTATCTGTGTTACTTTTGAAAATGGAGATAATATTAGTATCTACCTTATGTAGCTGTAATGAGAATCAAATGAGATTATGTCTGTAAAGAGCCTGACACATACTAAAGTTTTAACAAATATTAGTAGTCCTTGTCATTGTCATTGTTGAACATTTAGACTGTTATTGGGATTTTGCCCTTATAAATTATATTTCTGTGACCAAATTTATTTGTGCATAGAGGTTTTTTAAATTTTTAATTATTTCCTCAGGCTTAATTGTATAGAGTAGTGTAACTGGGTCAATGGTTAGGTTATTTTTTCTTTTATATACTTCAGAATTTTTATTTTGTTCTTATTGAAAGATTGCCTTTGTGGGACCAGCAACAATAGTTAATCAGCATAATGGTTACATCACTGGACTCCCATGTCGTCGACCATGTTTTGAGTCCTGGAACGGGCAGCTTAAAACTCAGACCAGGCGTGTGTGCATGTGTGCCCAAAATCCTGAGAGGAGAATGGAGGAGAAGGGACTATGCATGGCCATCCTCCCTGGGGAGGTGATTTATCACTTTTTGTCTCTCTGGCAAGAGCACGAGCCTTATAGCAAAAAAAAATAATAATAATAAAAATAAAAAATAAAAAAACCCTCTAAAAGAAAGATTGTATTTGTATTTATTTTGATTTAGATATTTTTTGTGCATCCATAAAAAATAAATTAGTTAACTTATTTCTAGAATTGTTGGGGTTTTTTTCATATATTTTTTCCATAGGGCACATTCACTTGCCCAAGAGACAGAGAGAGAAGAAAAGTGAAAAATCACTCCCCAGGGAGAGTGATGGCCACATTGCAATCCTTCCTCCATTCTCTTGTGATTTGGGGCATGGACGCACATGTACCAAGAGTGATTTTCAAGCTGTCAGGCCTGGGACTCAAACCTCAAAGTCAGCTATGTGGGACCCAGCTGTCTTAACTTCCACACCATCTGATGGCCCTAGAAGTTCTTTGTGTTTAGTATATAATTCTTTTTTCTTTTTCTTTTATTTTTTGGGGGGGGGAGGGGAGAGGTTTTTGCTACTGGCGCATGTGCTTGCCAGAAAGACAGAGAGAGACGGAGAGACAGAAAGCGAGAAATCATTCCCCGGGGGGATGGCCATGCCTCAATCCCTTCTCCTCCATTTTCCTCTCGGGACCTTGGGCACACACGCACATGCACCCGGCATGAGTTTAAGCCACTGGGCCTGGTACTCGAACCACAGTCGACTACTTGGGAGTTCAGTAACATAGCCATTACGCTAACTGCTGGTCCCATGTATAACTCTTCTTAATCCCTCTTAAACTCAGGTTGTCTATGTTGCTGGTTTTCAACCCTGTGCTATTCTCTGGTGGTACACCTTTTTTTTTTCTTTTTTAATTTGACCAGAGAGAGACAGAGAGAGAGAGGGAAAGTGAGAAAACAAGCCACCAGGTCCAGGACTCGAACTATGAGCAGCCTAGTGGGAGTCCAATGCCTTAACTACCACGCCAACTGCCAGCCCCAGGTACAGTTTTTATTAACAGACTGCTACACTGTTGGCTTCAGGATTTCCTTCTAAGCTGTTGATACTCCATTTATACTTCTTTAAAAAGTTGTATTTACTTATTTCTACCATGAGTGAGAGAGACAGAGAGTACCCCCAACACAGCCTTGATGTACCCTCAGACTCAGCCAGCCCAGGATCATGGGCACACATGTGCCTGGTGACTCAGGGACGTGTACTCTGGACACGAACCCAGAGCCTTCGCCCTGTAGTTCAACCTCACAGAGAGTCACGTTTTACCACTGAGCCATTCAACCCCCATCTGCATGTTTTCAGTGGAGATGCTTTCTTGATCTTCTAAGAGGGTTTCATGCACAGGCAATGACAAACACACTATAAAACTACCAAAGCCATCACTGACTATCAGAAGCATCCTGATTTCAGAGACATGAAAAAGATGTCTTAGAATCAATGAAATATGCTGACTTACCACTACTGTGAATGCCACCTTCTTCAGATAAAAATCTTTCTTCCTCTTTTTTTTTTAATTTACATTTACTGGTGCATATTTACAGCATATGATGTGGGTTCTGAAAGCACAAATGCATTGCATGTCAAGCAATGTCTGCACTTTATGGCAAAAAGTGAAAGACTGGAAAATATAATACCAGAAACAGCAAGAGGAGATACCATAGACTATACAGGAGGGGGTGGATGGTTGGAGGTGAGAGGGAGAAACTCAAGGGGAGAAAAAAGAACAGATAAAATTTTTTAAATAAATTTTTTGGGGGAGCGGTTTTTGCCGCTGGGTGCGTGCACTCACCAGAGAGACAGAGAGACAGAACGTGAGGAATCACCCCCCAGGGGAGATGGCCACACCACAATCCCTTCTCCTCCACTCTCCTCTCAGGATCTTGGGCACGCACGCACACACACGCACCTGGTGTGAGTTTAAGCCACCAGGTCCAGGACTTGAACCGTGGTCGACTACATGAGAGTCCAGTGACATAGCCATTATGCCAACTGCTGATCCCCTAAAATAAATTTTATTAGGTATATTTGAAGTTTATAGCATGATGTTATAGCATACATAGACAGAAAAATGGATAGTCTAGTGAAGCAAATTAACATTGCATTTCATCTCCCATAGTTACCTCTTTGTGACAAGAGCAGTTAAAACCTACTTATTTAACACAAATCCCTATTACTATTTTATTAGCTGTAGTCCTCATGTTGTGTTAGAACTCTAGACTTGTGTATACTATCTACCTGATACTTTGTACCTTTTGACCTGTATTTCCCCATTTCCTCCCCACCTCACATCCCTGGTTATGACTGTTTTATTCTCTGTATATTTTACCTTTTTTTTTTTTTTTTTTTTTTAGATTCCATATATAAGTGAGATCATGCAATATTTTTCTTCCTGTGCCTGGCTTATTTCACTTAGCGTAATGTCCTCCAGAGTCATCCGTGTTGTAGCGAATGGCAGGATCTCCTGTTTTTCTCTAAGTGTATTTATTTCTTCCACGAGAGAGAGAAAAAAGGCAGAGAAAGAGAAACAAAGACAGAAAGAGGCACCCCCAACAGGGTCTTTGTGCCACAGTTCACCCCCAGTGTCAGCTGGCCTAGATCATAGGCACTCCCACATGTACCCAGCATGCTTAAAAAGATCCTGGAACATGAACCCAGGACCCTTCCTAGGTGGACCTAATTGTGTCGCCACTATGCCACCACCTGATCCAGGATGTCCTTCTGTTTTTAAGACTCAATAATACTCCCTTGTGTGTATGTTTACCACATTTTCTTTATCCATTTGTCCGATGAACACTTCGGTTGTTTCCATATCGTAACCACTATGACTAATGCTGTAGTAGGGCCAGCCTCATAGTCTAGTGGTTATGGGAGCCGGATCCCACATACATGACTGACTGTGGTTCAAATCCCAGTGTTGGTCCCAGTGGCTTGAAAAACACTGTGTGTGTGTGTGTGTATCCCAAATCCCCACAGGATGGAGAAATGAAGGAGAAGGGATGGTGGCATGAACACACCCCTTTAGAGAGTACTTTCTTCCTTTCCCTTGCCCTCTTTCTGTCTCTCTCTGGCAAGCACAAGTACCCTCTAGTAATTTATAATAATAATAATAATAGTAATAATAAAAATTCTACAATAAGCATGAGAAGGCTGATATCTTCATGAAGTGATGATTTCATTTCTGAAATGCTGGGTCATATGATAGTTGTATTTTTTTCTTTCATTTTTTTCAAAAGGTGTATGCACTCCCTGGAGAGAAAGCAAGGCAACTCCCCTCCCCCGCCACCAAGGGTAATGGTCACACCACAATCCCTCCTTCTCCACGTCTCCTCCTTTTGGGATTCTGGGCATGCACACACACGTGCCCGGTATGTTTCTCAAGCTTCTAGGTCCAGGACTTGAACCATGCAGTCAGCCATGTGGGAGCCAGTTGCCTCAACCATCACACTATGGGCTGGCCCTGTAGTTGTGTTTTAATTTCTTTAGGAACCTCTATACTGGTTTTCCGTAGACTGTACCAATTCACAGGCCTACCAATAGTGTACTACGGTTCTCTTTTTTCCACACTCTCACCAACATTTATCTCTTTGATATTAGTCATCCAAACAGGTGTGAGGTGATCTCATTGTGGTTTTAATTTGCATTTCCCTGATGATTAGTGATGCAAGGGAGTTTGGGAAATGTACTTATTTTTCCCCTAAATTCTATAGAATTTCTCAGCCTCCCCTGCAGACCTGTGACCTAGTTGTCATCAATACCATGTATCCATGGAAAGTTTTGATAGAAGAACACAGGCTGGGCAGATGTCACCTATTTCGTAGGCATGGGTGACAGCAGAGGCAGCATTTATGAGATTAATCAGACCAATTAAGCAGCATTTTTTCCTGGGAGCTTTGCTTAGACCTGCTTCTACAGCCCTTCTAACAATTCTTCAGGGGATAAATTCCTTCCTGCCCCAACTAATTAGAGTTGCCCACCTGTGATCTTTTCTTTCCTTCTTCCTGGTTAACAAAATCCAGATTTTGTTGGGGGGGAGGGGAGGCAGGGAGGTAGCAACTTAAGGAAAAAAAAAAAAACATTTATCAGGTTTTCTCAAAGAGAGGGTAAAACCATGGCTAAATTTTGGCCAGTGAGATATAAATAGAAATTGACATGTGGAGCTTCCAGGAAAATTTCTTAAGAGCAAACTGAACCTTTGGTTCCAAACTACTCGGGAGGCTGAGGCAAGAGGATCATAACACAACAAAATTCTGTCTTGAAACAAAACAAAAGTCAAAGTTAATCATTCTAGAGGGCCAGATAATGGCACAGCAGTAAAACGCCTTGCTTTGTGAGGTTGATTCACATGGGAGAGTTTCAGATTCATGTCTAGAGACCCTTCTGAGCATATTAGGCATGGGTGTGCTGTCATCCAGGGATTGTTGAAGTTGGGGGTGGATTGTGGCATAAAGACTCTGATGGGGATGCTCTCCCTCTAACTCTCTTTGTCTCTCCTGGATTGTATCAGGTAGGGATTCGTTTTACAGGCCTAGAAACCATGGAAAAGCAATTAAAAAAAAGTATTCTGTCCCTTTAAAAAAAAAAAAGAGCAAACTGAGCTCAGTGTGTCATTCAAGGTAATGTCCCTCAGTTGGGTGGTAGAGTTTCATAACTCAAAGCTGGAGCTTCATTTCATTATTGTTGACTGTAATTATGGGGCACATATTCAAGAAGCAGTATCTTCAGTAACAAAAACACACCCTGATACACTTTCAAATTATGATAAGACAATGGAAACACGAAGCGTTAGGTCTCCTGCTGTATATAGCTAACTCCCCAGGGAGATGAAACCGTTCTTTCAGCTCTGCACACCACTTTTGCATGTGGCGACATTTTGCTCAAACCCCAGTCAGCAGCGGACAGAGGTGCTGGGTACAAACTGACCAAGTGCTCCTGGAGATAATGTTAGTGCAGGAAATACACAAGGAGCCAGAACCTGAGCATTGCCTTTGTTGCAGGTAGATCTTGAATTACGGAGAGCACAGGTTTGAATTTATTATTTTTTTTTATATTTGCTAGGGTTTCCATTGAGTAATAATATCTAGTGGTGAGATTGCTGGAACTTATGGCAGTTCTATGCTTAGTTTTTTGAGAAACCTTCATGCTGTTTTACATAATGGTTGTACTAATTTACATTCCCACCACAAGTGTCAACAACTGCCCCAATCTCTGCATCCTTAAAGACCTTTGTGTCTTTTTTTTTTTTTTTTTTAAATAACCATTCCAATTGTGGAGGGGGGCGGTAATATCTTATTGTGGTTTTGATTCGCCTTTCCCTAATGGTTACTGATATTGAGTGTTTTTCCACAGTAACTAAAAAAGAGGATTTTGGTTTTTTTTAAAGTTTTTACTTTTATAATAAAGTGAGTGTGCATACGTGTGCGTGCAAGAAAGGCACCCGGCACAGGGTCTGGTCGTGCCACAGTCCCCTTCCTCCAGCCCTCCAACCCATTGGGTCTTGGGCACTTGCACACATGCCAGGTGTGTTTCAGGTGGTCTGGGCCAGGGATTTGAACTGTGGTTGCCTTATGGGACCTAGCTTCTCTTAGGCATCCCAGTGCTGACCCCAAAAAGAGGATTTTTTCATTTTCCAGAGACAAATGGCTGAAATGATTGTAATACTAATTACCCTGATTTAAGCAATATGCATTGTACTCTTATACTAGAAAATAATTTTGTACCCCATAAATGTGTAGCATTATTATATGTCAATTTTAAAAAAGAAAAATAAATATTTAAACAATAAATGTCAAAAAATAATAAAATCATTAACTAATTTTTTTTAAAAGGCGACCAGCAGGTGTCATGGAAGTTAAGGCACTGAAATTCCCACATGGCCGACCACAGTTAGAGTCCCAGACCCGGCGGCTCGCTCTCTCTCTCTCTCTGTCTCTCTCTCTCTCTCTCTCGTCTTTCTCTGGCAAAACTCATGTGAAAAAAAAAAGAAGAAATTAATAATAAAAAAAAAACCAGTAATTGTCATGCTGGACGTCCACATGACCAACTGCAGTTTGAGTCCTGGACCTGGCAGCTTGAAAACACACCAGGCTCATGTGCATGCTTGCCCAAAATCCTAGAAAGGGTATGGAGGAAAAGGGATTGTAGCATGGTCATCTCCCGTGGGGGTGATGTCACACTTTCTCTCTCACTGTCTCTCTCTGTCTTTCTCCTCTCCAGTGAGCACACATGCCTGAGGGCGAGCAACTTAAAAGCAACACAAAAATAAAATAAAATAAAATAAACAGTAAATGTCTGTCTTACAGAAAATTAGCACTTATAACTCAGAACTGATTTTTTCTCATTTGTCCTACATCCTTTTGGTACCCTCGAAAGTTCATTTTGTTTCTCATGATCATCCTATTTCTTAGTGTTTTAAATTGAAATAATCCTGCCTGCCTTAAAATGCTTTAAATTATTATTACAAATTCTTTTGAGGATTTAACCACTGCACTACAGGGCCAGCTGCCTTTAAGTTGTTAAAGTTTTAGGTTTATTTAAGTTTATTTTCATGCATGGAAGAGAGCACATGTACACGCACAAGAGAGGGGAAGTGGATAGAGGTGAGAGAGAGAGCATCCCCCAACAGGGCCGGTCGTACCATGATTCCTTTTCCTGCATTTCTCCATTCCGTAAGGATGCTGGTCACATGCCTACCGTATCACCACCAGGGCTGGGATTTGGACTGTGGTCAACCATGTAGGATTCAGCCTCCTCTACACAGCCCTTAACCAACCACTGCAGGAGAGAGTCAGCCCCCTTTAGGTTATTTTTTTAAGTTGTTTGTGCTTTTAAATTTTTCTCCAACCTCTTGATGATGACATGTATAGTATTCTCAACTGGATTGGTCTGAGAAATATTTCATGATGGGTAAAGTCTTTTTACAAGCAAAATGAGAAATAGTGATTGACTGTTTTAAAAATAATTGGAATAATAATAATAATGATTGGGAAAAACATAGAAAAGATATTGAATGATGAAGTGGGGACATTAATGTCTCTGTACTGACTGACATGCATGGCATTCCCTTTTGAAAAAGCAATGTAATACATTGTAAAATTATATCTAATCCAATGTAATATAAAGAAGATTATGATGATAATAAAAATAAAAATAAATTAAAAAAAATCATAAAAAATTTTTTTTTCTCCATAGGAGGGTTTATCTTCCAAGAGGATACAGGGGACAGAGAGAGGGACATGAAGAGAAACTACCTTTGACCCCTCCACTGCTCACTGCTGCCCTTGGACAGCCCTCTCAAGTGCTAGACCCCCACTGCAACAAGGCTGAGTCAGCAGATGAAACAGGAGCCCCTGACTGCCAAGAAGCCCATGTGATTTAGTGGTCAGTGACTGAGAACTGCTCTGGGCAGGTCTCAGGAGATGGGAAGATGAGCAAACCCGTCTAGCCCTCAGGGTGCTCCCACTGAGTGGGGTGTGGGTAAGAGAGCATGTCAAGCCAGAGGCTATGAGAGCCCCAAGAGAGATTTGGCCCGAGGGCCATGATGCTGACATAGGCCGGTAGGATTGTCAGGAATTGTGTCCTCTGCTTTTTAAGTAACTGTATGTTAGAGAGGTTCATAATGAATATGTATTACATTGGTCAAGAGGAAAGGTTAAAAAGAGGGTTTTGTTTCAACTTGAAGCGATTTGGAGGACTCAGAGGACAGAGAGATCACATTTAGTTCGGAGAATCATAAAGGAGGTAGCATTTGAGATCGGCTTTTAAATAGTGGAAACTGAAAGAGCATCCTGGGAGAAAGGGGGCAGCTGTAGCAAAGGAACAAAGGCGGAAAAAAGCAAAGTCTGTCCAGGGACCAACAAGTAGGGGACAATAAAAGACCGGTAGCTGATGCTCTTATTACACAAGGACTTGAGGCCTAGTAGCCCACCTTCTTTTCTCCTACCTTTGTCTTTTCTAGCTGGACCTCCTGATGAAATTCAGATCCAGGCCGGGGTCTACCCCAGGGCTTGAGCCAAACCTGGCATGAGTGGGAAATGCCGCAGACCAACCAGAGAGAATTTAATATAAAAGCATGCTTCCAGAACACTGGGTTCCTTACAAGCAGGCAGTCTGCCGTGTGGCTGCAGTGATGGCCACCAAAATCTCTGTGAACTCTCCTGGGTGATCTGGACAGCTTCATCTGCAGTGAGAACCTGCAGCACCCTTTTGGCTTCTGCCCTGTGCCCACTCTTCTCATCATGAAACAGAGCCTACTTTGAACCCTAGCATGGGGCCCAGCTACTCTCTCAGAGTATCTGTCAACCCTCCTTTCTGACACTTGCCACTGCTGCAGCCCACTTCATATGACTCTCCTGACCATACCAGTCACTCTGTGTGATACCTAATAACAACCAAATTGTAGGAACTCTCAGTCTTCTGGCAGTCATGCCTAATTTTCCTTTACCCTTTAAATACTAAGGGTGCTGGACTCCCACATGGGCCACTGTGGTTCGAGTCCCAGACGTGGCAGCTTGCTTTCTCACTTTCCTTCTCTCTCTCTCTTTCTCTCTCTCTCTCCCTGTCCCTCTCTGGTCAAATTAAAAGTAATTAAATAAATAGATAAATTTCATTAAAATAATTCTATAAATAAATAAATAAATAAATAAATGAATTCCATACCATGGACCCATATGCTGCTCCTGCTAGGACCAACCTCTCTAACCAACTTCTTTCCCTTGCCTTGGCTAGTTCTCCAATAATCAGGCTCCTGCTCTGTGCTAGCTGCCTCCACCTCTCCACTGACTCTGGTGTCCAGGTATCACGATCCCTTGTTCCTGACCTTCCTGAGACCTGATAAAGACTTGATAGGGAGCTCAGATCTGCCCTGCAGGCAAAGGAAAGCCAGGCCCCAACAATACTTTCAAGGAGGGGGACATATATAAGGTGTGCTTTAAGAAAATCTCTCACCAAACAATGCCAGCAAGATGGCATTCTAGAAAGCTATAGGCCCTGCTTCCACAGAGACACTGAATTAATAACAGTATATGGACCAGAATGAGACCTTCAGAGACCAGTTGAGAAACTATAACACCCAGGCCACTGTAAAAATAAAAGATTCCAGGAAAAGGGGCAGGGACATTTGCAGCATTTGGCATACCTACCCATGCTCCTCTGCTTATGTGGCATAGCACGGAACACCCAGGAGGAAACCCCTCATACCGGGGCTTCTCCCTCAGGATGGAAACCAAAGAGTAGGCCATGTGTTCAACATTCTACCTGTCTGGGAACTGCCCAAGGGATTGGCTTCTGGTCTGCTTGACTCCAAACATCGACAGGACTGGAGCCAGAGTTTGAAAACTGCCAAAAACAGAAGTGAGTGGAGGACCACAGATGCCATAATGGTTATGTCACTGGACTCCCACATAGTTGACCACAATTCGAGTCCTGGACCCAGTGACTTAAAATTCATGCCAGGCACATGTGCACCCAAAATCTGGAGAGGAGAATAGTGGAAAGGGATTGCAGCATGGCCATCCCCTCTGGGGTGATTTCTCGCTTTCTGTCTCTCTAATGAGGGTACACTCCCTATAGCAAAAATCTCTCCAAAAAGCAAAAATAAGAGAAGAAGTTTCCTCCACGGCTTTTGAGAACTAGTGATTTCAGGAAAAAAAGAGAAATGAACATTTTCTACTGATAATTCAGCCTCCAGCCCACAAACTCGAGTGGAGAGGCAAGGGGCAGGCCTTCAGAAGAAGATTCCTCCATGGCTCCTGAGAACTAGTGATTTCGAACGGCAAACAATGCACTGTGCAATTTTCTATTTTTTGCTTTTTTTTTAATAAATTTTTTGGTTGTTTTTTATTTTTTTTCTTTTTCTTTGTTTCTTTGTTGTTGTTTTTCTCTCTGTGTTTCCTTTTCTTTTCCTTTTATCTCATCACTCTGGTCCTCAATCTCCATTCACTATGTCTCTAGACGGATCTAAGGGAACCATAACCAAACATCCAAATATTATTTGGGTTAACATATTCCTCAATATCCACTCAATCTGCTGCACACACAGAGAAAAACAGAACAACAAAGAGATTCCAGATCACCTCCTTCTGCACACTCCTGAACACTCAGATTGAACTTCAAGAATTAGGAAGAAACACACCATCCATCAGATGACTAGAAATCACTGCAGGACCACAGGAAATATGGGAAAGCAAGAAAATACCTGTCCTCCAAAGGAAGAGAATAACTCCTCTTCGTCCACAGACAGTTCAATGGAAATCATGGAAATGTCTGATAAAGAATTTAGAATATTCATAATGATGAAGCTAACAGAGATGGAAGAGAAGAGAGGCAATGAACTGCAGAAGAGAAAGGAGAAAGGAGCTGACGAGATCCAGGAGGTGAGGAAATTCTTGCAAGATCTAAAAGAGGAATTACACACTTTAAAAAAGAATCAAATGGACCTGTTAGAGATGAAGGCTATAATACACAAAGTCAAAATCTCCCTTGAAAGTATTAAAAGAAAACTAGATCATACATAACATTGAAACTCAGATGTAGAAGAGAAAATTGCTGGCCTAGAAAAATCCACCACGAAGACTGAGAAAATTGTCCCCCAAAATGAGAATAATATGTGAGAAATACTAGATACCATCAAACGTCCAAACATCTGGATAATTGGTATCCCAGAAGGCGAAGAAACTCAAAAGGGCATTGATAATTTATTCCGTGAAATCTTGCAAGAAAACTTTCCAAACCTAGAGAGGCATTCAAAGATCCGGTCCCAAGAAATACAAAGGACCCTAAATAGAATCAACCCAAGAAGATCTTCTACAAAACACATTATAGCCAGATTGACCAAAACCACAAAAACAAGATGCTAAGACTGGCAAGAGAAAAACATCAAGTTACCTACAAAGGATATCCCATCAGGCTAACAGCAGACCTCTCATGGGAAACAATGTGAGCAAGAAAACAATGGGAAAATATATTCAAAGTGTTAAGGGAAAAGCAATTTCAACCAAGAATACTGTACCTGGCAAGATTATCTTTCAGGTGGGAAGAAAAGATGAGAACATTCTCAGATAAACAAAACCTGAAAGAATTTACCAATACCAGACCAGATCTCCAAGAAGTTCTCAAGGGAGTGCTATATCAGGAAAATTAAATATAGACACACAGAAATAAGAATTCAAAAACTAAGAAAATGGCCAACTTAATCATAGGGAAAAGTCTGGAGTTGAATATTATATCCCAGAATTTAATCGGGAAGATCAAACCACAACAGAAGATAGATTAAGTACATGAGACTGAACTGGTGAAATAGCATTTTATGACTTTTGACTAAAACATTGCTGATTTTCTTCTAGGCTTTGTTTTCCGTTTTTAATGATTTTTGTCCTGTCTTGAGCTGTAGATATGTTCATGTACCTACTATTTGAACAGAATCCTAACCTATTTCCTGGCTTTAAGTTTTAAGCAAAGTTCGTTAGCATTTCTTTTATTTATTAATGTTAAAACTGCTTCTCTTGAAATTACCAGCTGAAGTGCTATTGAAAGTAGCTACTTAAAAAATTGTGTGATCAATAAAATGTGAGGGGAAAAAGGAATGGAAGACAACTGTAGACACCAGAGATAGTGTGAGAAGAGGATGGGAAAGGGCAGAGGGTAAGAAATAGGAGTAATATATATATATATATATATATATATGTATACACACACACACACACATATATGTGTATATATATACACACACACATATATATGTAACTAGAAATGGAAAATTATTGATGATAACATGCATGATTAAGCCACTATGCAGTATATTGTGGATGGGAAATCACATTTAATATGCTGTGACAATGCTTCGGGAATGAATGTAAATTAATTTTTTTTTTTGGAGAGGTTTTTGCTATAAGGCAAGTGCGCTCGCCAGACAGAGAGAGACAGAGAGACAGAAAGCGAGAAATCACCCCCCGGGGGGATGGCCATGCCACAGTCCCTTCTCCTCCATTCTCCTCTTGGGATCTTGAGCACGCACGCACATGCGCCCTGCGTGAGTTTAAGCCACCGGGTCTGGGATGCGAACCGCAGTCGGCTACATGGGAGTCCAGCGACATAGCCATTATGCTAACTGTTGGTCCCAAATGTAAATTAATTTTTAAAAATGTTTCAGAAATAAATAAATAAATAAATATTTAAAATAATAAAAAAAATAGAAAAAAATGAAAACAAACACAGACATAAGTAATGCATGCAAGTTTCAGATCTGCAGGAAGATGCCAGGAAGAGCAAGAGACCAAAAAATGCATGAAGGGTCCTACTACAGCCCGCACCTTAAATAAATCCACACCTGTTTTTGACTGGATTGCTACCTAAAAACAGCTTTCGCATTTTAAATGTTTACAAGCACCTAGAAGAAGGGACTTTAAAAAGTTCATGGGAAATGGAGTTGACACTTTTTTCCATGGACCTTTTTAAGCCTCCCCCCATGTTATTGTCTTAATTTTATCTTTTGGCCCATAAGCTAAAAAGATTTACTCTCTGATCTTTAAGAAAAGTCTGGCTAGCCCTGGTTGAAAGCACGACCGTTGAGATGCTTGCCAAGTTAGCGTGTCAAGGGAAGAGCATCATGGTGGCGGAAGAGAATAATACTAAACCACAATAAAGCAGCCATGGAGATCAAGGAAAGAGTGTTTCAAAAGAGACAGGGGCCCAGGGGACAAGTGCTAGACAGAGGAGGAGTTCAGCAGCCAGGAGGCCCTTAGGTAGTTGATCTGGTTAGAGTGGTGGGAGCAGAGGTCAAGTTGGAAGAATTAACAGATGAGTAGGTGATGAGCAGGCAGGGGAGCATGCATAGACTAGTCTTTGAAGAAAGTTAACGATGGTGTGTGTTGGCATAGAGTGGTAGCCAGAGTGGAGGGTTGAGAAAGTGGCTTTAAGACCAGTTCCATGGCCTAGTGGTTAGGAGAGCCAGATCACATGTGGCCAACATGGTTCAAATACTGGCCCTTGCAGCTTGAAAAACACACTGGTTGCATGTGCATGTGTGTCCCAAAATCCAGAGGATGGGACGATGAAAGAGAAGGAATTGTCATATGACCATACCCCATGGGGAAGCACTTTCTCCCTCTCCCTGTCTTTCTGTCTCTCTCTTTCTCTCTGATGAGTGCACATGCCCTCTGAGAAATTTTTAAAAATTAAAAGAGCCTTTCTGTACTGCCCAGACAGGCGTCCATACAGTATTGCTCTGGGTTCCCATAATAACTTGAAGGGAAACTTGCACAGTGTCCGGAGCCCTTGATGTTCTTCAAATGAAGGAGAAGGATGTCATCTAACTTCGTGCAGCAGGAACCCACTTAGGTGGCACCAACCTTGACTTGTAAATGGAACAGTACATCTACAAAAGGAAAAGTGATGGCATCTCCATCATCAGTCTGAAGAGGACCTGGGAGAAGCTCCTGCTGGCAGCTTGTGCCACCATTGCCACTGAAAATCCTGCTGATGTCAATGTCAAATCCTTTAAGGAAAACTGGTCCATGGGCTGTGCTGAAGTTCGCCACTGCCACTGGATCCATTCCTATTGCTGGTTGCTTCACTTCTGGAACCTTCACTAACCAGATCAGGCAGCATTCTGAGAGCCACATCTTCTGGTAGTTACTGATCCCAAGGCTGACCACTAGCCTCTCACGGAGGCATCTTATGTTAACCTGCCTGCCATTGTTCTGTGCAACACAGATCCTCCTGTGCGCTGCGTGGACGTTGCCATCCCATGCAACAACAAGGGAGCTCACTCGGTGGGGCTGATGTGGTGGATACTGGCCAGGGAAGTCCTGTGCGTGTGTGGCACCATCTCCTGTGAACACCCGTGGGAGGTTACAGGCTCCCATGGGAGACTGTCTCTCTACTTCTACAGAGATCCTGAAGAGATTGAAAAGGAAGAACGGGTAGCAGTTGGAAAAGGCTGTGACCATGGAGGAATTTCAGGATGAATGAACTGCTCCAGCTACAGGATTTACTGCTACTCAGCCTGAGGTCACAGACTGGTGTGAAGGCTTGTAGGTGCCTTCTTCCCATCTAGCAGTTCCCTACTGAAGACCGGAGTCCTCAGACTGCCTCTGAAAACTGGTCTGCAGCCCCCACTGCTCAGGCCACTGAATGGGTGGGAACCACCACTGAGTGGTCTAAAGCTGTTCCTCTGCAGACTCGTATGCAAAGTGGAAATAAGGCTGATGGAAAAGAAACAAGTTTCTAAATAAATAAATAAAAATAAAAGGAAAGTGGCTTTAGAATGGAGGAACTCTGGGTTTCTTATATGCTGAGAGGAAGGATTGTAGAAAGAACAACTGAAGAGATAAGCAAGATGGAGGATAATTGTTGGAACAAGGCCTGGGGGAGCACTGCAGAGTGGGAGCCAGGGCATCCATTGGAGGAGAGTGTCAGCAAGGACTGTCCTCAACCATGGCAAGAGGAGGCCAAGGAGAAACAGAGAGGCTTTTTGGTAATGAGAGTGCTCCCATAGCATAGGAGAAAGGGATTTTTTTTTTTTGGAGAGGTTTTCGCTATAGGGCGCGTGCACTCGACAGACAGACAGAGAGAGACATAGAGACAGAAAGCGAGAAATGACCCCCCAGGGGGGATGGCCACGCCGCAATCCCTTCTCCTCCATTCTCCTCTCGGGATCTTGGGATCGCACGCACATGCGCCCGGCATGAGTTTTAAGCCACCGGATCCAGGACGCAAACCGTGGTTGACTACATGGGAGTCCAGAGACATAACCATTACACTAACTGCTGGTCCCGAGAAAAGGATTTTTATCCTTCAAACTTGGACATTTGGAAGCTAAAACAGTAAGTAGAGAGTTATCCAGGCCTGGAGACCATCCAGAGAAAAGAGGTGTGAACGTGCAAAGTGGAAGAATGCACAGAAAAACGGCAGAGCACCGAGGTCTAGCTCAGCCGAGATATGGCCAAGACCAAAGACGATCTGGGGGCATGAGTCTGGCTGGAGGGGCCGGAAGCCAAGCTGAAGGCAGTGAGTTTGGTGGAAGAGAACTGGAAGAACCAGAGTTTACACTCAGAAAAGAGGATTTCCAAGTTTAAAATCTTGAAAATGAAACTTGTTTCAGTGAAGAAGATTAATCACATCCTAGGTGTGATTAAACATGTGGGAGGCTGAACGAGAGTAGAGATAGAGATTACTGAAATCGAAAGGAACAGTTAAAGGATCTCACTAAGTCCTCCTTGCATACCTAGGAAATAGATGAAGGACCTGAGGCATTGAGAGGTTAAGGAAACCGTTCAAAGTCACACAGCTAGGAGATGATGAGGTTGGGATTTGAACCCAGGAACCATCCCTGTGGCCCAATGGTTAAGGGAACTGGATCCCACATGGGTGATCATGTGGTTCGAGTCCTAGATGCAGAGCCTTGAAAAACATGCCAGGCGCATGCGTGTGCATGCCCAAAATCTGAAAAGGAGGAAGAAATGGAAGAAAAGGGATTGCAGTGTAACCATTCCTCATTGGAGAGGTGCTTTCTCCCTTTCCCTCTCTCTGGTGAGCTCACGCATCATCTGGAAAAAAAAAATTGTTTTAAAAGAGAAAAAGATTTTAAACCAGACCTGTGATTCTAATATCCAGTTAATCATGACATAGAAGGTGCTTTAGTCTCACCGAGGACATGTAGAGATGGGTTAAATAAGATGATGTGGGGATGGGACAGTCAGTGGCATGGTGAATAAGGTGGCTAGATCCCCCATAACCAACTGTGTGGTTTGAGTCCTGGACCCAGCAGCTTGAGAAACATGCTGGGTGCATGTGTATGCATGCCCAAGGTCCCAGAAGGAGAAATGGAGGAGAAGGGGTTGTAGCATGACTATTCTCCATGTGTGGGGAAGGATGCATTCTCTCGCACTCTGTCTCTCTCTCTCAGGTGCCTTCTAGCAA
Source organism: Tupaia tana (assembly GCA_026018925.1). Lineage (NCBI taxonomy): Eukaryota > Metazoa > Chordata > Mammalia > Scandentia > Tupaiidae > Tupaia > Tupaia tana. The sequence goes on from JAKSZU010000009.1 coordinate 93,178,288, forward strand.
ATTTTTCTGAGAGGTTTTTGCTATAGGGCATGTACGCTTGCCAGAGAGACAGAAAGCGAGAAATCACCCCCCGGGGTGATGGTCACGCCACAGTCCCCTCTCCTCCATTCTCCTCTTGGGATCTTGGGCACGCACGCACATGTGCCCAGTGTGAGTTTAAGCCACTGGGTCCAGGACTCAAACCACGGTTGATTACATGGGAGTCCAGCGACATAGCCATTATGCCAACTGCTGGTCCCAACCCTCTAGCAAATTATTTAAAAAAAAAAAAAAGGCGGTGTGGGGTAAGGAAGACCATGCTTGCAGGGAAAAGCATGTTTTTGGCCTAATTAAGCAGGAAGTTAACTTAAACTTTTGGAAAGGAATAAGGGGGATTTAATCTGCAGATCAGGTTCCTAAATGACAGACTTAATTTTTTTTTTTAGAGAGGTTTTTTTGTTTTGTTATAGGGCGTGTGCACTCTCCAGAGAGACAGAAAGTGAGAAATCACCCCCCAGGGGGGATGGCCATGCCACAATCCCTTCTCCTCTATTCTCCTCTCGGGATCTTGGGCACGCATGCACACGTGCCCGGCATGCATTTTAAGCCACCCGGTCCGGGACGCCAACCATGGTCAACTACATGGGAGTTAAGCGACATAGCCATTACGCTAACTGCTGGTCCCAGAGACTTAATTTTTTTTTAACCTCCCTTTCTCTGAGCCACTTTAAACCAAAGTGTTTCCTTGGAGGTTGTTCGTGTATGGCACATGACAATTTGCAGGACACTTTCACTTCATCTCTCAGTATCTTCATTCCAGTCTGTGAGGGCAGCTATTGTTGCACTACTCATTTTACTGAGGAAGAAGCAGTGGCTCAAAGACAGTGATTTGTCCATGATCAGACAGGAAGTGACAGATGCAGGCGTGTAGTCCCGAGAGTATGTTCTCTTTGTGAGCCAGCTGAGCAAAAGTAGAATTTACTGCCCCCACCACCTCTCTGCAGCTGGAGTAATCTCTACCTCCAGTAACTTCAGCCTGAGGCAACAAGAGACCACAAGGAGATAGTCTGGGAGAATAAGGAGCCCCGGGGGTCTGAAACCAAACCCTTGGAGAGAACTATCCAACACTTACAAGATGGCGGGATTATGGAGATACCAGACGAAACCCGGATTGTCAAGGGATTCATTAAGTTCAAGAGAAAGAATTGTTTGAAAAATTACAATCCGGTATGCTAATTTCTATTTTATCCTGATGCACGCTGTCCTGTGGGTTCCCGAAGAAGCTACTACTACTACATTAGAGGTTCAAGGCTAGCTTCTGAAAGGACGAGATTCCTAATGAATAAGGAGGCAACTGAGTTAGGGCTGAGCAGATGGGAACAGCATGCATAGAAGCACAGGAGGAGCCCATTGACTCGTCTGGTGAACAAACCTGGCAGCATGGGGCCTTGTGTGTTGAGCTTGGGGCTTTGGTTTATATATGGAGGGCAGTGTGGAGTTTAGAACAGGGAAGTGTCATGATTAAATTTGTATTCTGGGCCATCTTTCCAGAGTGAGGCAAGCCTAGGCACGGGAAAATCAGACAGGAGGCTGTTGCACTGAGCCAGTTGAGGGGTGGCAGCTTGACTCATGGGAGGAAAGAGAGAGAGGAGGGCATCTATTCCAGAACATCCTTGATACATATGAGGGTACCTGCAACAGTGAAAGGAAAAATGGTATTAAAGTACAAACTTGTTTTGGTGCAAAAATGTTTTAAAAATCCATGCATAGATTCTTCATAATATGCATTTTTTCAGGAACTTGTTGAAGATCTCTTGTGTATTTCTGTGCACTTGGTGTGGTTTGCTGAATCATAGCAGATGTACCTGTTGCCTAGACACCGTCTAATTGCTCTCTGAAAAGGCTGAGCCAATTTATGTAAGAGATGTTCTTTCAAGCACCCCAACTATTTTTCATCCTCTCTCAGTCTTTCTATAATGCTATTGCATAAAAATTGTTCCATGAAAGAGATCATATTCTCTGATGTGAGATAAAACAAAAAAAAAAGCTTCATTTTAAGCTTATAATTTCCTGTGTACCACGTATGGCTCCCTTCTGCCTGCTCATTTACTATGCTCAAGAGCCTTGGTAGATTAAAAGGCATGTTTCTTTGCTGTTATTAGCCCCAGACTATCAATCTAAGAATGCAAGAAACATTGCTGCTCTTTGTTGTCTTTCTAAATCTACTTCATTTCAATTCTGCACCCATCTCAGCAGGGTTGGGAAATTTGACCTGAGTCATTCTTGCTGCTCCTGCCTCCCTGAGGTCAAGATGAGGCCTTGGGACTTTCCGCGGTGCCAGATATTTGGGCAGGGCAGGAGCGGGGATCATTGTTGTCAGTAAGTTTCCACTAAGTCATTCATTGTGCCCTGTTCATCACTGCTTCTATGGCAGTCGGGAGGTCTGTTGTTTCTGGTCCATCTCCCTAGCACAAACCAGAGGGGCTACTCCTCTCTGGGAAATGACCCCATGACCCTCTCCTCGGACTGCTGCTATGAAAGACCCACAATCCTCCCTCTATTCCCTTTACCCAGACTATATGAGGAAATTCAAAGCTTGTGGAAGGGCCAGCTCTGTAGCCTAGTGGTTAAGGGAGCCAGATTCCACATGCCTACCACAGTTTGAATCCTGGCCCTGGAGGTTTGAGAAACGTGCCAAGTGAATATAGGTACATGCCCGAAATCCAACAGGATGGACAAAAGGAAAAGAAGAGATTGTGGCATGACCGCATCCCATATTGGGGGGCTTTTTCCCTCTCTCTTGTCTTTTAAGTTTATAGAAAATGTAATTAAAATATGAGCTTATTTTGTCCCTAAAAATTTGAAATCCATGCATGCATAGACTTTGACAAGACATTTTTTTCCATAAACTTTCTTTTTTTTTAATTTTTATCTTTTATTTTTCTTTCTCAGATCAATTAAATTCACATTTTACATAAAGTCCCCATTATGATGTATACAATATACATATATATATATATATATATATATATATATATATAGTTTTCAACAGAGAACTCTACATTTTTTTGGTGTTAAATGTTTCTTCCCCTTGCCCCTCACGCCCACTCTCCACCACCCACTCCCCTCCCCTGCAGCCTCTGGCATCCACATTCATCCTTTCCACTACCATATCTTCAGATCTTTCTCCCTATGCCAGAGTGCTTTTTTTTTTTTATCATTGCACATCTTTACAGTGTACAACATGGTTTTTCCCAGCATGAGTACAGTGCACATCAATCAAGACAATATTACCATATACATTATCAACAGACAACTTTTCATTTTTATGTCTATTAAGTGTGTTGTTTGCTCCCTGAATCCCTCCCCTCCGCCCTCCATCAGTCACCCCCATCACCTCTCCCACACTGTCTCCAGCATCTGCAGCTGCCATCCCTGCCACCATACCCTCCAGTTCCCTCAGTTTTTTCTTTTCTTTTTTTTTTTTTCAATTATCAGCTCATACAGTCTTCAACAACAGGGAACACAGATTCTACTCAGGGTTGGATTAAGGGTGGGTCCCGTGCAGTTCCGCAACTGCAGGTGAGTCTCCACAGAACACAGTTTCAGGAAAGCGGCTCTGTTAAGCAGAGATGGTTATCAGTTGATGCGGCACGGCATCCAACCTGTGACCACCGGGAATGGTGCTGTGGGGATCTGCAATGCGAGTCATCCTCGGGCATCTGGCCTCCCCAAGAATGGCAGAATAGTTCCTGTTCTTCCCTGAGGTAATGCAGGGCTGGAAACCATCATCCTCTCACTGTCCATAGGCAGAGACACTCCCCCCATACAATATATTTCTCAATTGGTTTAAGACAGCTTAAGTTTCTTTCTGTTGCTTATAGTTGCAAGTTCTTAATCCTTGTTTTTGGCTTCAGCTTACCACTCGCGGCCGGCGGCCACGCACAGGCGCAGGCCCAGCGGTCACGCGCTGGCCCGGCGGCCACGCACAGGCCCGGCAGCCACGCTCAGGCACGGCGGCCACTCACAGGCGCAGGCCCAGCTGCCATGCGCAGGCGCAGGCCTGGCGGCCACGCACAGGCTCAAGCCCAGCGGCCACGCTCAGGCCCAGGCTACCCACAGGCCCGGGGGCCACGCACAGGCCCGGCGGCCACGCGTAGGCCCGGCAGCCACGCACAAGCACAAGCCCGGCAGCCACACACAGGCCCGGGGGCCACGCGCAGGGCCGGCGGCCACTCACAGGCGTAGGCCCAGCGGCCACGCACAGGCCCGGGGGCCACGCTCAGTCCCGGCGGCCACTCGCAGGCCCGGGGGCCACGCGCCGGCCCGGCGGCCACACACAGGCCCGGGGGCCACGCTCAGGCCTGGCGGCCACTCGCAGGCCTGGGGGCCACGCGCAGGCCCGGCGGCCACACACAGGTGCAGGCCCAGCGGCCACGCGCGCAGGCCCGGCGGCCACGCGCAGGCCCGGCGGCCACGCACAAGCACAGGCCCGGCAGCCACACACAGGCCCGGCAGCCACGCTCAGGCCCGGCGGCCACTCGTAGGCCCTGTGGCCACGCACAGGCGTAGGCCCGGCGGCCACGCACAGGCCCGGGGGCCACGTTCAGTCCCGGCGGCCACTCGCAGGCCCAGGGGCCACACTCAGGCCTGGCAGCCGCTCGCAGGCCCGGGGGCCACGTGCAGGCCCGGCAGCCACACACAGGCGCAGGCCCGGCGGCCACGCGCGCAGGCCCGGCGGCCAAGCACAGGCGCAGGCCCGGCAGCCATGCTCAGACCCGGCGGCCACGTGCTGGCCCGGGGCCCCGCGCCGGCCCGGCGACCATGACCCAGCTCGGCGACCACGCTCAGGCCCGGCAGCCGCACGCAGGGGCAGGCCCGGCTGCCGCGCAGGCGCCGGCCCGGCGGCCATGCGCCGGCCCGTCAGCCACACGCCAGCCCCAAGCGCGCGAATGCGCACGGGTCCCCGCGCGTGGGTCCCCGCGCCACCTCCCGCCCACCCGCCTGGCCAAAGAAAGGAAGGACGGCGACCTCGACCGATCCGTGCCACCGGCCCGCGTCGGCGCCGAGCGCGGAACCTCCATAAACTTTCTGAAGATCCCTTGAATACCTCCCCTGAGGCAATGAAGTATAGAGCTGGCTTGGTTATAGCAGGGTGTGGAAAGAAGGGGAAAATTACGGGCTTCAGCCTACGGCACCTAAAACTGATTGCCTGCTGCATTGGATCAACAAAACTGATACAATATCAGAATAAAGTAATATTAGAGCTTACATTTAAAACATACTTAATTGAAAATGCCAACACCCAATCTAACTTTAATATTTAAATGGAGGGCCAGATGGTGATGCGGCAGTAAGCTGCAATGTTCTGCAAGGCTGACTCACATAGATAGGCTCTGGGTTGGCATTCCGAAACCTCCAAGTATACCAGCCAGCTGTGTGATCTAGCCTGGCTGAGGAGGAGGGTGGATCATGGTGTTGGAATCCTGGCGGGGGTGCCATCTTTCTCTCTCAAGGGTGGCACCTCTCTCTCTCTCTCTCATGGGAGAAATCATTATTTTTTGCTAGAGGGCACATGCACTTGCCAGAGAAAGACAGAGAGACAGAGAGAGAAATACAGAGAGACAGACAGAGAAAGCGCCTCCCCACGGGAAATGGCCATAACGCAATCCCTTCTCTATTTGCTCTTCCTTTCAGGATTTTAGAAATGCATGCACAAGCACCTGGCATGTTTTTCAAGCTTCTGGGCCCAGGACTCAAACTCTGTGATCAGTCACATGTGATTCTGCTGCCTTAACCACCAGGCCACAAAGCTGGTCCTTCTTACTCGCTCTCTTTCTACTGCCATCTTGGTTCCGTGTCCCCCACACAAAATGCCGCATTGAGGTCTTAGTCTAATTTTTGTTCCTGATCACCTGTGTCGCCTTCCTGTGTACGAGTCTCAACCACCGCCGAGGCTGGACCCCAGCAGGTCCTGAAAGAAGCTTTTTTAAAAATACACTTTTTAAAAAATGTGTTTGCCGAGATTCCTCATTGCTCCTGCGAAGTAGTCATTTCAGGGTAAAAGAGAAATGAAGAGTTCCTACTGATAATTCAGCCTCCAGCAAACAAGCTAGCATGGCAGGAGAGGCCAGGCCTTCAGGAGGAGATTCCTCATGGCTCCTGTGAAGTAGTCATTTCAGGGTAAAAGAAATTAACAGTTCCTACTGATAATTCAGCCTCCAGCAAACAAGCTAGTGTGGTAGGAGAGGCGAAGCCTTCAGCAGAAGATTCCTCATGACTCGTGCAAAGTAGTGATTTCAGGATGACTAGAAATCACCGCAGGACCACAGGAAATATAATAAAGTAAGAAAATACCTGTCCTCCAAGGGAAAAGAATAGCTCCTCTTTGTCCACAAGCAGTTCAATGGAAATCATGGAAATGTCTCATAAAGAATTTAGAACATTCATAATGGTGAAGCTAACAGACATGGAAGAGAAGAGAGACAATGAACTGCAGAAGAGAAAGGAGAAAGGAGCTGATGAGTTCCAGGAGGTGAGGAAATTCTTGCAAGATCTAAAATAGGAATTACACGCTTTACAAAAGAATCAAATGGACCTGTTAGAGATGAAGGCTATAATATAGGAAGTCAAAATCTCCCTTGAAAGTATTAAAAGCAGACTAGATCATACCACTAGATAGTGTGAGAAGAGGGTGGGAAAGGACAGAGGGTCAGAAATAGGGGGTAAAAAAAAAATTCTAGAAACTAGAAATGGAAAATTTTTTATAATAATATGCACGATTAAGCCACTCTGCAGTATATTCTGGATGGGAAATCACATTTTATGTGCTGTGACGATGCTTAGGGAATGTCAATTAAGTTAAAAAAAAAACTTTCAGGAAAAAAAAAAACTAAAACTGTTTTTCCTAAAATTAAAAAAAAAAAGCATTAAAAATACCTATTCGATGCCTGCAGTAAGATATATAGCCCCAGCTAGGTGCTACTTTATAGGATGTTCATTCTACTCACTGAGGCTTATGCCTAAAGTTGGACTTGTGTTCATGGAAATGTATATATCAGCTGTGCTTGCTATGAAAATATTTAGATTAATTAAGACCTTTAGTGACTCAATAAAATGTGGGGGAAAAAAGTATAGAAAGCAAACATAGATACCAGAGACAGTGTGGGAGGAGAGTGGGAGATGGCAGAGGGTAAGAGATAGGGAATCAAGGATGGGGAAAAAAAGCAAAACATACAGGAAACAAGAAATGAAAAATTATTTGTTGATGATAACACGTATGTTGATGTGCTTGACTGAGCCAATATATGGTGTACTCTGGATGGAAAATCTCACTTTATATACTGTAATGATGTACAGTGAATGAATGTAAATAATTTAATTTGAAAAAATGTGTTTGCCTTCTTCTCCGAGCACACACCAAATGGTGCAGCGGCAGGGTCCGGAGGCCATGGGGGTCCTGGGATAGGAGGCCACAGCAGCTTCCAAGGAGGGTTCAGCAGCAGCTCCGGTGGTTGGGGCAGGAGCCATGGTCGGGGCCGTAGAGCTCGCAGAGGCAAGGTTGAGGACAAGGAGTGAATCCCGGTCACCAAGCTAGGCCGCCTGGTCAGAGACATGAAGATCAAATCCCTGGAGGAGATCTGTCTCTTCTCCCTGCCCATCAAGGAGTCTGAGATTATCGACTTCTTCCTGGGAGCGTCTCAAGGACGAGGTTCTGAAGATTATGCCTGTGCAGAAGCAGACTCGCGCTAGCCAGTGGACCAGGTTCAAGGCATCTGTCACCGTAGGGGACTACAATGGCAACGTTGGTTTGGGCATGAAGTGCTCCAAGGAGATGGCCACCGCCACCCAAGGGGCCATCATCCTGGCCAAACTCTCCATTGTCCCAGTGCAGAGAGGCTACTGGGGAGAACAAGATCAGCAAGCCCCACACTGTCCCTTGCAAAGTGACTGGCCACTGTGGCTCTGTGCTGGTGTTCCTCATTCCTTCCCCCAGAGGCACTGGCATTGTCTCAGCCCCTGTGCCCAGGAAGCTTCTGATGATGGCTGGCATCGATGACCACTATACCTCAGCCCGGGTTTGCACTGCCACCCTGGGCAACTTTGTCAAGGCCACCTTTGATGCCATCTCCAAGACCTACAACTATCAGATCCTTGACCGTGTTCACCAAGTCTCCCTATCAGGAATTCATCGACCATCTTGTCAAGACCCACACCAGAGTCTCCATGCAGAGAATCCAGGCTCCAGCTGTGGCCATAACATAGGGTTTTCATACAGCAAAAATAAAGTGAATTAAGCCTGAAAAAAATTTGTTTGGAACCAGCAGGCGGTGTAGTGGTTAAGGTGCTGGACTCTCAAGTGATGGACCATAGTTCAAGTCCTGGACCTTGCACCTTGAAACTCATGCCAGGTGCACGTGTGTACATGCCCAAAATCCCAAAAAGAGAATGGAGGAGAAAGGACTGTGGCATATCCATCCTCCCTGGGGAGGGTGATTTCTTGCTTTCTGTCTCTCTGTCTCTCCAGGAAGTGCATGTACCCTATAGCAAAACATCTCTAAAAAAAAAGTGTTTAATACTTAACTGGGGCTGTAGTCCCACATGGTGATTCACAGAGAATCTCCCAAGTGATGTTGCCACTTTCCACCCTAGGATGGAGATACTTTTCTTCCTAAGGCTGTGTAGTAGGCAGAATAATCCCCACCACCACCAAAGATGTCCACATTCTAACCCAGAACCTGCGACTAAGTTATGCTCCATGTAAAAAGGGAACAACGATTGAGGATAGAATTAAGGCATCTCATCATCTGACTGTGGGATGGGGAGGTTCTCCGACATTACTGAAGTAGGCCAAAAGTCATCACAAGGCTCCTTGTAGGTGGAAGAGGGACACAGAATACAAGAAGCAGAAAGGTGGCAGTATTAGAAGGACTTAGCCTGACTTTCCCAGATCCAAAGATGGAGGAAGTGGTGATGGGCCAAGAAATGTGGGTGGCACCCAGAAACTGGAAAGGACAAGGAAACCGACTGTCCCTAGAGCCCTTAGAGGGAATATAGCCCCGGCTACCACCTCGATTCTAGTCTAATGTGATTTATCTTATACCTCTGACCTCCAGAACTCTAAGACAATAAAGTTGTGTTGTTTGAAACCATTAAATTTGTCATCATTTTTACAGTAGTAATGGGAAATGAATATAGCTTACAGAGGAAAATAATCCTGTTTAATTATCTGTCGTTGTTTCCAATGTAATTGTTTCTACTCCTAGGCTTAGAGGTGGCCCCAAGAATGACTGGGTTCATGTTAGCTCCTATGACTCAGGGTAGTGGAGGATAGGGTTAAACTAGATAGTCCACTTCTGGCCCCAGCCACTTGGGATCTCATAAGTCCATGTCCTCCCCTTACCCTCCAATCCACCTAAAAGTGAAGTCTCTTTTTTTCCCCTCCTTTTCCCAAGTTTATTTATTTTTTTCTCCCATGCACGAGTGAGACAGAGAAAGACAGAGACAAAGAAACAGCATCCCTCATGCCTTGATCCATTCCCAGCCTCAGTCAGCCCTGGATAATGGGCATAAGACTTTCCACTAGGAGGTCTCTGGATGCAAACTCAGAACCTACCCATGTGGATTAGCCTCACAATGTTGTGTTACTATCACATCACAGTCTAGCTCCCTAAAATCAAAGTCTTGACTAGTGAAAAGCATTGACAGATGCTAGATCTACAAACAGGTCCTCCTCCTGGGGCCATTCTGTGACTGCACTTCTACTCACTTGAGGGTTAGTTGTGAACATGTGGCCAATGAGCTGTAAGAGACAGTGTGAAATTAATTTTGTTCTCATCCCACTGCTACAGTGAACCTGAGAGCATAGGTCCTCATGGGGCTACCATCAGCCTGGTTCTCTGTATGACTACAGTGAACCAGCTCTCACCAACCTGTGTTGCACATCTAACATGAGTGAAAAATAAAGTTCTCTTTGGTTAACACTGAGGTTTGGGGCTTTTTGTGTTGTTATTATCACAACATAGCCTAGTCTAGCCTGGACTGACAAATCTGGATTTCTCTCTCCTAAGTCAATCTCTTTACTCATGTGGCCACAAGAGGTGGAGCCTGACCCTTTCCCACTTCAGGCATGAGCTTATACAATGTGGACTCTGGCCCCAGCCTCATACCCTTGGCCTTAGTTAACTCTGGCTGACCTCTGCTCTCCTAGGGTCTACTCTACCATAGTGGAGCAGTAAGAAGGCTTTAGGCTGCAAGTAAAACAGGTAAGGGATAGGTATTTTTATTATCTCACTTTTTAAGTCCAAAGTCCCAGGTTTTACTCAGGAGCTACAAGGCTTCATCAAATACCTCAGGCTTTTTCTATCTTTGTTATGCAGGCTTTCTGCTTTGCTAAGTAGGTTGACATTTGTCCTCAGGTTTGTCACATGATAGCTGCAAGATGGCTGCTTCAAACAACCATGTCCAAAGACTAGGGAATAAAATACCTATTTCTCTCTCTTTTTAAAATTTAATTTAATTCATGATAGAGAGCACATGTGTACAAAGTAGAGAGAAAGAGAGAGAGGCACCCTCAATAAGGTCTGGTCACACTGCAATATCCTTTCCCTATCCTTCCAGCCCATCAGGATCTTGGGCACCTATGTGTAGCCAGTGTGTTTCAGGTCAATCCAATCAGGGATCTGAACCCATGGTTAGCTATGTGGGTTCCAGCAGTGCAGTTCAGTACACTACTGACTATGGCACCAAGGCTGGGTCTATCTCTTCTTAATACAGGAAGCGCTTTGCCCAAGGCTTTCCAGATGATTCCCCCCTTAGGTACCATCTAGAACTCAGTCTTCATACATGCTAAGGAGGCTGGAAAAGTGGGTGTCTGGCATTTCTGACCCTGTTTATAAGTGCCCTGTTTATGGGCACTTCCAGGGGGTAGTAAAGGGGAGGAGCATGGCCATCAGGTGGCCAAACACAGAGCCTGCCAGTACCACCCTGCCCAGCTCCAGCCTGCTTCTCAGCTGGATTGTCTTCAACAGATGTGCTGCTCCCCCAGCACACTCTGGGACGCTTGGATCCACTCTCAGTTGTGAGCTTGCTGCTTCCGCTTCTTTCTGCTCTCCTCAGCTTGGACGGTGAGTCACCCACCTGCATGTGGCACTGCTAAATCTCCAGATGAAGTGTGACTTGTGGCTGAAATGCCACTTGAAGCAGAATTTCAATTCCTCTAACTTATGAGCTTGTCAGAGGAGCTGTCATCCCCTAGAGGCAGGGAAGGAAGATAGGGTAACCTCCAGGATTAGTCTCATCCACTTAGATGCAAAGGAGTTTGCAAAACTGGCATGCAGGCCCAGCCACTGTGGCATAGCAGTAACATAATGCCCTGCAAAACCTCAAGCCACGCAGCTGACTGCAGGTTCAGAGCCCCAGGCCAGCTTGAAAACAGGCAGGCACACACACAAGCATCCAGAATCTTGAGGAGCTGGAGGACTGGGGAAAGAGGATTGCAGCGTAATGAGACCCCATAGAGGGTTCTCTCTCTCTCTTTGTCCTTGCATGTACACACATACTCACTATCATAAAAATAAATAAGAAATAGAATCTTTTTTAAACTTGCCATGCAACACTTTAGCAAGCTACTTGGTTTCTGTGTGTCTGTAGCAGCAGGGAGGGATGGGGAAAGTGAAGGCCACACAGCTTGTGTGAAGCCCACTTCTCAGACCTAGGCTGAATACAAAATTCCAAGCAGGAACTTACCTGTCTCTTTCTCCTCCCACCTCCTCCTGCGGGCTGTAGTGGTGATACTTGTTCAAGAATAAACGTGTCCTGGGACCAGCAGTTAGTGTAATGGCTATGTCGTTGGACTCCCATGTAGTCAACCGCGGTTTGAGTCCCAGACCCGGCGGCTTAAACTCACGCCGGGCACGTGTGTGTGCGTGCCCAAGATCCCGGGAGGAGAATGGAGGAGAAGGGATTGCAGCGTGGCCATCCCCCTGGGGGGTGATTTCTCGCTTTCTGTCTCTCTGTCTCTGTCTTTCTGGTGAGCGCGCGCGCCCTATAGTGAAAACCTCTCAAAAAAAAGAAAAGAAAAGAAAAGAAAAGAATAAACGTGTCCTATCAGGGACCAGGGTGTCAGGAAGCTCTAGGAGCGGGGCATAGGCTAGTAGAGAGAAAGCCCAACGTCTTCCTTTTGGTTCTTTCTTTGGTCAGAAACAGGCATAAATGTCACCCAGGCAGAGGATCCCTGTCATCTGGCCCTATGGGGCTTGTGAAGGATGAAGAGAAGGATTTCTTCATGAGGATCTTCACTAAATGGGCTGTTTGAAGCTCCCTGGGATTGTTAATGATCAGCTTACAGGGTAGCTAGGGCCATTAGAGGTAGAAGGCTGAAGAGCGGGGCAAATATTTCTTTGGAGAACATCTAACCTAGTGAATGAGTAGGATTTATGTGGAAGCAGCAATTAAATCCCAGCCCTGCCACCTTTCTGCTGTATGATCTTTTTTGAGTCGCACTTTCTTTTTTTATTTTTAAAGAATTATTGTATTTATTTATTTTAATTTGACCAGAGAGGGGCAGAATGAGAGATAGTGAGGAGATGGAAAGTGAGAAAGCAAGCTACGGGAATAGCAGTTGGCGTAATGGCTATGTCGCTGGACTCCCATATAGTCAACTGCAGTTCGAGTCCCGGTCCTGGTGGCTTAAACTCACGCTGGGCACGTGTGCGTGCGTGCCCAAGATCCAGAGAGGAGAATGAAGGAAAAAAGATTGTGGCGTGGCCATCCCCCTGGGGGGTGATTTCTCCCTTTCTGTCTCTCTCTTTCTGGCGACCACATGCACCCTATAGCAAAAACCTCTCCAAAAAGAAAGAAAGAAAGCTGCCAGGTCCAGGACTTGAACCATGGTCAGCCATATGGGAGTCCAGCACCCTTAACCACCACACTACCTGCTGGCCCCTCAGTCATACTTCTTTCTGCAAAATAATAATCCCTGTTTGTAGCAGCATTATTAGCAATAGCCAAAAGCTAGAAGCAACCCAGATGTCCACTGATAAATGAATGGATGTGGCATATACATGTACAGAGGAATATTATTCAGCCTTAAAGAAGAAGGATATTTTGGCACATGCTACAACAGGGATGAACCTTGAGAACATTAGGCTATGAGAAGTAAGTCAGACATAAAAGGATAAATACTGTATGATTCCACTTATATGAGGTACCTAGAATAGCCCATTTCATAGAGACAGAAGTAGAATGCTGGTTGCCAGGGGCTGGGGGAAGAGTTGCATGAGGGTTAGTGTTTAACGGGTGCACAGTTTCAGTTTCATAAAGTACAAAAGAGTTCTGGGGATGGTTGGTGGTAATGGTAGCACAACAATGTGAATGTGCTTAATGCCACTGAGTTCTACATATAAAAATGGTTAAGGCCAGCCGCAGTGGTGCAGAAGGAACACAACACCTTGCAATGCTGAACCACTTGGGAAGGTCCTGGATTTGCATCCCAATGTCTCCCTGTATGTGCTGGGTGTGTGCTCGTAAGTCTGTGATCCTGGCTGGCCGAGACTGAGTGTGGATTGTGGTGTGAAGACCCTATTGGGGGTGCTTTTCTCTCTCATGAAAGAAATAAACTTTGTTTGGTTTTGCTATAAGGATGCGTGCACTTGCCAGAGAAAGACTGTGAACAGAGGGGAAGTGAGAAAGCAGCCTCTGGGGGAATGGCCATTCCACATTCCCTTTCCTTCACTCTCCTCTAGGGATTTTGGGCACACATGCTTGGTGTGATTCTCAAGCCACTGGGTCCAGGATTCAAACCATGAAGCTGGACATGTAGGACCCAGCACCTTAACCTGCTGGCCCAAGAGATAAAGTTTTAAAAAATATATCTGAAAAGGGACCAGCAGATGGAGTAATGATTATGTCACTGGACTCCCATGTAGTCAATTGCGGTTCGAGTCCTGGACCTGGTGGCTGAAACTCACACTGGGTGCATGTGTGTACGTGCCCAAGATCTCGAGAGGAGAATGGAGGAGAAGGGATTGCGGCGTGGCCATCCCCCGGCGGGGTGGGGGTGGGGGGGGGCTGTGATCTCTCGCTTTCTGTCTCTCTGTCTTTCTGGCAAGCGCACACACTCTATAATGAAAAAAATAAAATAAAACTCTCCCCCCAAAAAATTTATATATATATATATATATATATATATATATATATATATATATATATATAATCTGAAATGGTCCGTTTTAAGCTGTATGTACCTGGATACCACTACTGAGCAGGCTGAGGCCACATGGGAGGCTCAGGTTCAATCCCCTGCCACCATAAAAAACTGGCTGCTTGTAGTCACTGATACTCTGGAAACTGATGCAGGAGGATTACAACACATACACACACACACACAAGCAGCGAGAGAGAGAGAAAGAAGAGGGAAAAAGAACAAAAAGGAAAAAACTGCATGCCAGCTGCAAGAGTGAAAACACCTACGTTAAAATAAGTGTCTAAATTAAATGACTCAAAACAGAGAATTGGATTCCACATTGATATACAGCTTCTACCTCACCCGGTAACCATGGGGTAAGGTCAAGACTCAGACATCAAGTTTAATAATGCATTCTCCCTGATATTTGCAACTATTCAAAATAATCTAGACTATTAAAGTTAACAAAAGGTAGCTTTGAAGTCATTATCCCAGGTTATCCTTTAAATACATACTGGAAACAGACTGAAATTCTTGATTTAGAACTTTGAGGTTAAAAGTGAGATTTATTTATTTTTTTATTTTTTTAATGAGAGAGAGAGCACACAACAGGTATTTTTTTTTTTTTTTTGGAGAGGTTTTTGCTATAGGGCGCGTGCGCTCACCAGACAGACAGAGAGAGACAGAGAGATAGAAAGCGAGAAATAACCCCCCGGGGGGATGGCCACGCCACAATCCCTTCTCCTCCATTCTCCTCTCGGGATCTTGGGCACGCATGCACACGCGCCCGGCGTGAGTTTAAGCCGCCAGGTCTGGGACTCAAACCGCGGTCGACTACGTGGGAGTCCAGCGACATAGCCATTACGCTAACTGCTGGTCCCACAACAGGTATTTTTGACAGAATCTTGCCATGCCACAATCCTTCTGCTCCAGCCTCTCAGTTAGCTAGGATGACAGGTGCATGCCACCATACCTGGCATGTTTCGGTTGGTCTGTAGTTTGACCCTGGAACTTCTATGCAGCTCCAGCATCATGTAGTGGTGCCTTACCACTTGTGTCACTTTAGTTGGGCCTAAATGTGATACTCTATACCTGAAGAATACATTGCCTATCACTAAGAGCTGTCTGATTCCCTGGTCCCCCAAAATGGTTAAAATGGTAAGTTGTGGGACCAGCAGTTAGTGTAATGGCTATGTTGCTGGACTCCCATGTAGTCAACCACAGTTCGAGTCCCGGACACGGTGGCTTAAACTCACGCCGGGCACGTGTGCGTGTGTGCCCAGGATCCCGAGAAGAGAATGGAGGAGAAGGGATTGCAGTGTGGCCATCCCCTCTGGGGGTGATTTCTCGCTTTCTGTCTCTCTGTCTCTCTCTGTCTGGCGAGCGCACGCACCCTATAACAAAAATCTCTCCCCCCAAAAAAAATGGTAAGTAGTATTTATATACATTTTACCACAACTTTTTAAATGAGAAAAAAATAATAATGTCTGCCTGGCTTATTTCCCTAGGGAGCTGGGAGACTTAGAGAGATAGCAGCTAGGAAAGCCCTCGCTAAGACCCAGGAGAGAAAGAAAGGAGAATTCCTTATTGGAAGCACCAACCTCAAAAAGGTTTAAGTCAGTCTTTTGTGAGGCTTCAGGTCAGTTAGCTTGAACCTCATGTGCACATTTAATACTTTGACACCCAAGATATGTGGCCTGTCATAAAGGCTGACTTCTTGTGCAGAGAGCTAGCAGAGGGCTGCTGCAGTCACCACAGGGCTGTTCCGGTTCTCCTGGGGCAGAAGGAAGTAGAGGCTACTGACCACTGGGCCCCAGGCCTGGGGCTCAGGGCTTTCCTTCAAAATAAATAAATAAAATAAAATTTTTAAATGGAGGCCAGACAGTGGTGCAGTGGTAAAGCACAATGCTCTACAAGGCTGACTGACATGGGAAGGTTCCAGGTTCACCTTCCAGAGACTTCCCTGAGTATACCAGGCCGTGTGCCCATGATCCAGGGCTGACTGAAGCCGGGAAAATACCATCAGGACCCTGTTGGGAATGCTGTCTCTTGGTTGCTCTCTCTCTTTCTCTCTCTCTCCCCGTCACTCTCACTTATGGAAATAAATTAATTTTAAAAAATACAGTAAATGAAAACATCTTTTTCTTCTTCCAGGCACCTCTTGGCAGCTTTAGGTTGGTTCCCTACAGCCCTGCAGTCTCCATCTGACAGAGGCTGTCTACATGCGTGGCTCAGTCACCATTTTTTCTCTTGCTCCTTTAGCCCTGTCTCACACTGGCTAAGCATTTTCTCCCCTGGCTCTTTCACATTCCTTATTATCTCACTGAGAATGTCAAGAGGGTTAATTACTGATCTCAATGCTATGAACCTTGTCACCCCTCTTTAAGATAATATTAATTTACAGCTGTTTTGAAATTCTCATGTGCCTCAGCACTATTGACTAGTGGTTTTCCACTCTTGATGTGCATTACAATTACCTGGAGAGCTCTCGAAAGGCACCAGTAATACCCAGGCACCCTTCCGGCCTCATTACATGAGAAGCACAGTGCAGTCATTACTCTCATCAGGCATAATTACCTCTCTAGGTCTTTGTCTGCTGTGAATCCCAGCCCTTGATGCACAGAGAATCAGCAGGAGAGCATGGTCAGCATCCAGCCCTCTCTCTCCCATCCTGAGATAAGCCTGACAATTGTAGTACATTCTGTTTTGGTTTTGTTTTGTTTTGTTTTAGAATTGTTCACTTACTTGTTTGATTCTATTTGTTATTGTTATTTTTGTATTTGACCAGAGAGAACGAGAAAGGGAAAGCAAGAAAGCAAGCTGCCAGATCTGAGACTCGAACCACAGTTGGCCATATGGGAATCCAGTGCCTTTAACCACCACACCACCTGCCGATCCCTGTAGTACATTCTTTTACATTGGCAAATAACTGTTTTTCCCATACTCTATTCCCAATTCCACTCCCATTCTCTCTTTTTTTTCTCTGTCTGTGCCAAAAGGCACATGTGCTTGCCAGAGAGAGAGAGAGAGAGAGAGAGAGAGAGAGAGAGAAAGATGGAGAGACGGAGAAAAAGAAAGCGCTCCCCATGGGACGTGATCATGTTGTGATTCCTTTTCCCTCTATTTCTCCCTCCTTTCAGGATTTTGGACTCACATGCACACATACCCGGTGTGTTTTTCAAGCTACCAGGACCAGAATTTGAGCCACTGTAGATCTTGCAGAATCCATCTTACTTCACCACCACACCACGAGACTGGCCCATATCCTGTTCCTCTTTATATACAAGCACCTCTCTAATTGTATCATAAGCCACAATAATTTATAAATATTCTGTGAAAGGACCACTATTCACTAGCAAATATGCTAAAAATTCATCAGAGTTCTACAGAGGGTTTGTCTTAAGCCATCCTCAAAAACATGTTGAATTTTTTAAAATATCATTTGCTTTTATTCATAGAACCAGACAGGTTCAGCTTTGAGCTTTACCACATTGGTGGTTTCCTTGGTAACCACCTCCAGTTCCTAAGTCCTTGACCTTTTGTTTTTCATCTTCTCTCCCAGAACCCAACTGCAGAATGCCTGAGGAGCTCCCTTGTTCCAGGAAGGGGCCCCTCCTGGTCTAACCCCAGCCCTGTCATTGCTACTCCCCAGAGGCCCTGGTTGGGGATGTGCATAGAGAATGGTACCTCACACGACGCCCAGCTTTAGGTGTCATCTACTCCCTCTACATTCACAGAATGGCCTTTTCCAGTCCTTTTGGGATCAGGTGTGGTGATCCCATGATAAAATGTATCCTCTGAGACAGTATAGCAGAGTGGGAAGGAGTATGGACTTTGATGCTACTTGGCTTGGTTTGAAATCCAAGCTCTATCACATACCAGCTCTTTGAGCTTAGGCAAGTTACTTAACCTCTTTGAGTATTTCCTCATTAACAACAACAAAAAAAGTTTATTATTTCATGAACAAGAGAGGCAGAGACGGGACCAGCAGTTAGCATAATGGCTATGTCGCTGGACTCCCACATAGTTGACCACGGTTGGCGTCCCAGACCCGGTGGCTTAAAACTCAGGCCCGGCGTGTGTGCGTGCATGCCCAAGATCCCGAGAGGAGAATGGAGGAGAAGGGATTGCAGCATGGCCATCCCCCCTGGGGGGTGATTTCTCGCTTTCTGTCTCTCTGTCTCTCTCTGTCTGTCTGGCGAGCACACGCGCCCTATAGCAAAAACCTCTTTAAAAAAGGAGAAAAAAAAAGAGAGAGAGGCAGAGACACACACATAGAAAGAAAAGAGGAACCAGCAGATGGCATAATGGTTATGTTGCTAGACTCCCACGTAGTCAACTGCGATTCGAGTCCCAGATCCGGTGGCTTAAAAACTCACGCCGGGTGTGTGCATGCCCAAGATCCCGAAAAGAAAGTGGAGGAGAAGGGACTGCAGTGTGGCCATCCACCTGAGAGGGCGTAATTTCTTGTTTTCTGTATCTCTGTCTCTCCTACAAGTGCACACACCCTATAGCAAAAATCTCTCTTAAAAAAGAAAGAAAGGAAGGAAGGAAGGAAGGAAGGAAGGAAGGAAGGAAGGAAGGAAGGAAGGAGGGAAAGAAGGAAGGAAGGAAGAGAGAGAAACATCACCTTCAACAGAGTCCTTACACAGCCTCAGTCAGCCCTGGATCATGGGCTCAAGTACACTCAATGTGTTCAGGGAGGTCTCCAGATGCAAACACAGAACCTTTCCATGAGGGTTAGCCCCACAGAGTATTAACCTTTTGCTGCTATGCCACCAGTTGGCCCTGTGTCCTCATCTTTTTTTTTCTCCCCTGTTTTTAAAATTTTTTAATGTGGGTAACTAGAAAATTTTAAACGATACATAGCTTACATTCTATTTCCATTGTAGTTCTACCTAGAACTTTCTGATTCCACTAGAACTGGACAGCTCTGTCCACAGTTCTAGAACATTTCATTGATCTAAAACAGAAGCTAAATTCTAATCACTTCATGGTCCTAGAATTCTCCAGTCTGTATAGAACCAAATAGCTCTTTTCATTAATCCAGAACACTCTCATCAGCCTATACTCATTTAATCCAGAACCACAGTTTAGGTACTCCCTGGGTGAGTCATAGCTCCACCCATGAGTCTAGAACTTTCTTGGAGCTACAGGTCCAAACCAGTTCCCCTCCCAATTACCACAGTGCTTGTTCTTTGTCCTACAGCTTCCGATGGTTTTGGGGGAAATTCTAGAACGTTCCAGGAGGCCAGAACTGCCTCCTGTACTGTTAGAGCAGGATTTTTTTTTCCTGTAAAGAGTCAAACAGTAAATACAATTTCATCTTCATGGGCCTGATGGCCTGTTACAACTAATCAGGTCTACCTTTTTAACAACAAAGCAGCCAGGACCCACACTTTATTTACAAACATTGAAATTTGAATTGTACATCATTTTCATGTGTCAAGAAATACCAATTTTCTTTTTATCATTTTTAACCATTTAAAAATACAAAAGTGGGGGGCCAGCAGGTGGTGTTCTGGTGAAGGTGCTGGACTCTCACATGACCAACCGCAGTTCAAGTTCCAAACCCAGCAGCTTGAAAAACCAAATGGGGCAAGTGTGCATGCGTGCCCAAAATCCTGAGAGGAGACAAAGAGAAGGGATTGTGATGTGGCCACCTCCCTGCAGGATGATTTCTCAGTTTCCCTCTCTCCGATCCTTTCAGTCTCTCTCTAGCAAGCCCACATGCCCTATGGCAAAAATCTTTTTAAAAATGCAAAAGTGGGCCAGCCTGTTACTTGATGGTTGAGGTGGCTGGATCCCACATGGCCAGACAAGGCCGTGGGAGTCCTAGACCTGGTGGTTTAAAGAAGATTCCAGGTGTGTATGTGTGCACACAGGCCCAAAATCCCTCCTGGAGGGTAGGGTATGAAGCCAGGGTTTCAGGGCTCTGAGCACCAGTAGGAGGCTCTTCAGACATGACCAGAGGTAGGTACCACCTCCAGCTAGGGTCCTAGGGAGCTGCTTGAGTTCCCGCTGCCACTCTGCCTGGCAGAGGCTGCCTCTGCCCACCCAGGGGCCCAGGCTCCCCATCCAGATCCTTGGGGGGGTTGCAGCAGGTGAGGGACAGGCTCTGGAGGCTCCTCGGGACAAGGCTGGGCAGCCATGCAATCTTGACAGAGCAGAAGGCTCAGCAGGTGGTCCCAGCCAGCTTTGGGGGATATGAGACCATGGGCATTAGTGACATCCTGTGGGGCCAGGCCCTGGCCAGTGGTGATATGCAGGAGGTAAGGGGGACCTTCTGGGGCCAGGCCCATGGGCCACCTGGCAGAGTTTCAAACTGCAGATCTTGAACATAAGCCCCATCCAGTTCCATCTGAGCCAGGCTGCTAGGGCCTCCTGACACCAGGTCTCACTGGCCATCAGGGCTGAGGTCCTTGAAGGCATGAGAATGTCCCTGGGCTACACCAAGTCCCCAGTAGGAGGCCCTGAAAGGGACCCAGAGGTGGTCAGGAATTCAGTGCCAGGACCCAGGCTCAGGCTAGCATCTCCACACAGTTCTCAAATTCAGTTTGCCTTGGGTCCTCGAAGCACCCAAGACCCTGTGCAGCCTGCTCTCACAACCCTCCCTAGCCCCCCAATATCCTAGCTGACCTCCAATTCCCAGCCAGGTACCCACTAATCTGTCTACACAGCATGTTTCTGCATTTTTAAAATAGAAATTAAAAAAGGAGTTATCTGAAAGAGTTTTTATGAAGATGTGTATGGTGAAAGTGCTTCGAACAGCACCCAATGCACAGCAAGTGTTCTATGAACATACGATGAATATTGTTGTTGCCACCCAATTGTCTGCTCACCTCCAGACATTTTGGCTGAGCCAGCGACTGATCTGGTGGCATACTGAACTGTAGTGTTGGAGGCCACAGGCCAACTGCAGGTTCAGATCCCCTGCCTGGTCAACCTGACATATGATACCGGGTGTATGCTCACCCGAGACCCTGACTAGCTGGGGGACTAGAGGAAGGGGATTGTAGCATGATAGACTCCTTTGAGAGTGCTTCCCTACCACCTCAAAAAGAAAAAGAGGGAACCAGCAGTTAGCATAATGGCTATGTCACTGGACTCCCACGTAGTCAACCGCGGTTCGCGTCCCGGACCTGGTGGCTTAAAACTCACGCCGGGCGCATGTGCGTGAGTGCCCAAGATCCCGAGAGGAGAATGGAGGAGAAGGGATTGCGGCGTGGCCATCCCCTCTGGGGAGTGATTTCTCGCTTTCTGTCTCTATGTCTCTCTCTGTCTGTTTGGCGAGCGCATGCGCCCTATAGCGAAAACCTCTCCAAAAAAAAAAAAGAAAGAAAGAAAGAAAAAGAAAGTCTTGACCCCAGAGGTAAGGCCAAGCATTTGCACCCAGTCCCTATCAAGCCCATGGCTCAGAGTTGATAGCCCACCTGGCCCACCCATACCGTGACCCATGAAGACTCTAGACTCAAGCTGGCACTAAGGTCCCACTGTGTGAGGCATCATGGTTTTGACCACTTCTACCACTCAAACAGGGCAAGGCTCCGACTTTCTAGTGAGGGATGTGCAGTGGCTGCTTACATGGGTTGTGTACACCTCAGCAGCCAGTAAGGAGTGTGACTAGCAATCCATACATAGCATTGGCCACGTTTTTCTGAGCACCTCTATATCCACGGTGTAACTCAATCCAGAGGGGGAAACTGAAGCACAAAAAGGTGAAACAATCTGTCCAAGGTCACACATCTAATAAATGGCAGAGCCAGGAACCCAGTCCAGACAGTCTGCTCCAGCACCCATGCACTTACCCACACTGCTGTACTGCCCGACCTGGGGCCGGCTCAGCACTGGCTGGACCAGCACTGACACCTGGGCCTGTACAGATGACTTGCTGACTAGTCAAGGAAATATGGCCCCAACTCTCATAGAAGGCAGGGCATAGGCCATGGCAGCCTGAAGCTGGGCATTTGGACAGAATTCCCACAGGCAGCACTACTCCCTGTTGGGACCAGAGGAAATTACTGGGTCATCGGAAAAGTCATGACACCATTATGCATAGAAAACAAGGCATGACTTTTCTGATGACCCAATAATTTAGGCTGGTTGAGGAAATTTCCAGAAGGCTAGAAAGTCTGAGCAGGTAGAATCTAGACCCACAATCAAGTCGGGCCCACCATCAAGGGCCACTGTGGGCCCAGCTGCAGTGGCACAGCAGGAGCACACTGCACTAGGGCTGTGTGGAAGATGAGCTTTGATTCCCGGGTAGACCCCCATATGTACTGGTTGCTGTGCACCAGTAGTCCTGCTGTCTGGCAGGGCTGGGGAGAGGATCATGGTGTAGGACGGTGGTGAGGAGCCTTGGCTCTCTCTCACAAAATCAACCAATTCAATCAACTTTAAAGGAGTGGGAGCACCACTGGGTACTTTCCTAGGTAAGGGCCCAGAGAGGGACATTGCTCAGCAGCTTTGGCTCAGTGGACTGCTCTTGAGGTGGGCTCCTGGCTTTCAGAGTGGGCCTTCCCTCTTTATGAGAGCCTAGCAGCAGTCAAGAACCCCAACCCACACCCAGCCCAGATACCTGCTCCTCAGGGAGGGCCTCAACTAGCTTTGCAGGCCTACTGCAGTTTAGGAAAAAGAACACCAGGCCCTCAGCAGGTGATACCCTCTGAAGGGCACAAACCCCAATCCCTTCTATTTGGCTAAGGGTGGGGGTCACCCTGAGAGCCTCGGGCACAGCCTGTATTCTTTGAGAGGCTTCAAATAGCTTGAAAATGGAGACACTGGGCTGCTAGTGCCTTCCAGCTGATGGGCAGGCAGTACTTCCCTTCCCTCCCTGCTTTCAAAGGCTGCAGGGGAAGTTCAGAGGAACCAGGGCTGAGAGGTTGGAGGGAGCCAGGCCTCTGAGCTGTTCCGAGGAATAGCATCTGACACCCAAACCACCCTGCATGAGATAGAGTCCTTGGTAACTTTTACTGAATATCATTTCAAACTTATAGGTAAGTTGCAAGAATTGTGTGTATGCACAAAGAAGCCCCTTAAACCTTTCCTCCTATCACCAGTTAGGAGCACTTTGCTGCATTTTCGTTCGTCCTTGCACATTTTCTCTGGCTCTGCATAATTTGGTTTCTAAATCCTATGAAAGTCGCAGACACGATGGCCCTTTACTCCTAAATACCTCAATGTTTATTTCCTAAAACAAAGACATTCTCTTCAAAATTGGCAAAATAGCAGGGATACGAGCCCAGGCCATATTTAACTAGTTGTCTCAATCTTTTAGTTTAATTTTATTCTTTTTTTTAAATTTGGAACCAGCTTTGAAAAAATTATTTATGCTAGAGTATAATGCATAATGTAGAGTACAATGTATAAGAGAGTATTTATGATAGAGTATAAATGTACATGTAAGAGAGAAAGAGAGGAGCACGCTTCATAGGGTCTAGTCCCACCATGATTCCCTTCCTCTAGCCCTCCAGCCCAGCCCATTGGATCCTGGACTATTTCATGTGTGCCCAGCATGTTCCAGCCCAACTGGGCTGGAGATTCAAACTGTAGTAGCCATGTGGCCTCCAGCACTGCATTTTGACATGCTACTGCCTGCACCACCACAGCTAGGCCTAGTCGTCTTTTTTTTTTTTTTATTAGACACTGTGCTTTTAATAGTTCAAAACTGATGATACTTGATAATCAAGAGTAAATTGGGACCAGCAGGTGGTGTGGTGGTTAAGGCGCTGGACACTCCCACATGGCTGACCACGGTTTAAATCCTGGACCTGGTGGCTTGCTTTCTCACCTTCTCTCTCTCTCTGTCTGTGTGTGTCTCTTTGGTCAAATTAAAAATAAATGAATGAATAAATGAAGTTAAGTAAATAATTTTAAAAAAGAGTAAATTAATAGGCTAACATGTAAAAATGTATACTTTAATAAGTATAAAGTATATAAACAATTAGGTAAGCTTGGAGCTGACCAAGATACATAAATTAGGAGATACAACTGTCTATCTAAATTTTCTGTATTTCTTTATTTTTATTTATTTATTTATTTATTTTTTTTGGGGGGAGAGGTTTTTGCTATAGGGCGCATGCACTTGCCAGAAAGACAGAGAGAGACAGAGAGACAGAAAGCGAGAAATCACCCCCCGGGGGGGATGGCCATGCCATAATCCCTTCTCCTCCATTCTCCTCTCGGGATCCTGGGCACACATGCACATGCGCCTGGCGTGAGTTTAAGCCACCGAGTCTGGGACTCGTACCACAGTTGGCTACATGGGAGTCCAGCGATATAGCCATTACGCCAACCACTGGTCCCCTATATTTCTTTTTTTACAGTATATTTATTAAATTAAATTGTTTAAAATACCATTTCTCATTTGTCATTTTGGAAGTCCTTTATTGTAAAGACAATTCTGTCTGATGAAAATAGCAGCCACAGTGATTGCTCTGGACCACCCTGTTGGATAAATTCAATTTCTTCCTGAGACACCAGTTTCCTTCTGTATTTCTGAGGTAACGTTTTTAGTATTTCTGCCGTGTCTGGTGGACCCTGATACATCAGCAAAGCTGGTGGTCTACTTCCCTTAGAATGCTGTGAAACTGCAGAGGAGTGGGATGGCAGCCCTGCTGACCTCAAAGCTTCTGATAGCTTGGGTTTAGGATTGTCTCTTCTGTCAGGAAACCTTATTAATGGTGTATGTGGCTTCACTATCTACAAGACCCTGCTGGTAGATGCCATCTTGCTGCCCATCATGACCCCCTCTAGTCTTCTTTTTGGCGACCATCTTTTAAAATAATTATTTTATTTAACTTTATTTATTTATTTATTTTTATTTTAGCAGAGAGGGACAGCATGTAAGGGGGGGGGTGGCAGTGAGAAAGAAAGCCACCAGGTCCGGGACTCAAACTGTGGTCGACCCTGTGGGAGTTCAGCACCCCTAACCACCATGCCACCTGCCGGCCCCAATTTTTTGATGATTATTTAATCACACAGCTAGTATGTGAATGCAGTCTCTGTGTAAAACATCACAGATAAGGCCAAAGTAGTTCTCTTTGAACACCACTATTGATCCCAGTCCCTCTAACCCTAAAAGGCATTAAAATGTCGGGACCAGCAGTTGGCGTAATGGCTTTCACTGGACTCCCATGTAGTCGACCACAGTTCAAGTCCCGGACGAGATGGCTTAAACCCACGCCAAGCGCGTGTGCATGTGTGCCAAAGATCCTGAGAGCAGGATGGAGGAGAAGGGATTGGGGCATGGCGATCCCCTCTGGGGGGTAATTTCTCACTTTCTGTCTCTCTGTCTCTCTCTGTCTTTCCGGCGAGTGCACGCGCCCTATAGCAAAAACCTCTCAAAAAAAAAATTAAAATGTAATGGATAAGACCCATTACATCCCCGCCACTTACTAGCTGTGTGACCCTGAACAAGTTCCTTTAACTTTCTGTTTCCTTAAACCATCTATAAAGTGGTGATGTTAATAATAGTAATAACCAGAGGCTGGCAGGTGGCATGGTAGTTAAGGTTCCAGACTCCCACATGACTGACTGTGGTTTGAGTCCTGGGCCTGGTGGCTTGAAAGTCATGCCAGGTACATGTGCATGTGTGCATGCCCAAAGTTCCAGGAGAATGGAGGAGAAGGGATTGTGGGGTGGCCATCTCCCCTGGGGGTGATTTCTCACTTTCCCTTTCTCTGTCTCTCTCCAGCAAGTGCACGTGCCCTATGGCAAAAACCTTAAAGAAATAATTATGATAGTAATGACCTTATGATTACTATATAGCTGTGGATAGTAAATGAATTCATCCCAATAGAACACTTGTAACTGTACTTGGCACACAGTTAACCAATCAATAAATGGCAGCTGTTCTTACTACCTGCTTTTTTGTTGTGGCGGTGGTTAGTGTTGTTTTAGAGGCTGATCGTGTCGTGGGTGGGTGGGGAATAAGCCTTCCCAGCTTTCCCCACCCACCCAGGGTCTTGCTATATTGCCTAGACCAGCCTTGAGCCTTCAATACTCCTGCTTCAACCTCCACAAGCCATTGGGATTAACGTCACACAGCACTGTGCCTGTCCTTTAGGTTAGACAGGGAATTGAACCCAGGCCTCCACGTGCTCCCAGCCTCTGCAGCACAATGTCTTAGCAGCATGTATCACCATAGCTGGGCCCTTATTGTCGGCTTAATACCACTCATGGGGAAATCCAAGGGAATGCAAGAAGCAAACGATACCAAAGCTCCCTCTGTAGTGCCAGACAGCAGGTGAGTGTCTGCTTTCACCACAGCCATGAGGTGCCTGCTTAGGGTCATATGGTAAGTGAGCTGTGGCTGTCGAAATAACGAGTCCTTGGGCAGCAGTGTGTTTGGAGCAGTGGCAGCAGGGGTCTCACCCAGCACCAGCAGTCAGCTTGGGAGTCAGCTGGTGGCATGATGAGTAAGGCAGCTGGATGCTCAAAATCCCAAGAGGAGAATGGAGGAGAGGGGATTGTGCATGTCCATCTCCTGTGGGGAGGTACTTTTTCACTTTCCCGCTCTCTTTGTCTCTCTCCAGCGAGTGCATGCACCCTATAGTGAAAGAAAGAAAGAAAAAAAGAAGAAAAGCAGCTTGGGGGCTGACTCCTGGTGGTTAAGACAGCTGGATCCCACATGGCTTACTGAATAGTTCGAGTCCCAGACCCAGTGGCTTGAAAAACACACTGAGCATGTGTGTGTGCATGCCTAAAATCCCAACAGAGTGGAGAGATGGCGAAGGCATCGTGGTGTGACCATTCCCCGTGGGGAGTGCTTTCTCCTCTTCCTCTCTCTCTGTCTCTGTCCCTCTCTGGCAAGTGTACACACCCTCTAGCAAAATCAAATAAAATAGCAGCCTGAAGAGGGATCTTGTCACAAACCCTCCTGGCTGGTTAGCCAGGCTTGGACAAGTCACTTCACTTCTCTGAACTTCTGTCTCCATTCTGCAAAATGGGTACAGTAGCATCTGCCTGACCAGAGGACTGAAAGGTTTAAAAGAGATCATGTGTGGAAAGTGGAAGCTGTACTTATTAAACAGTTCCCAGGCACTGCTGGGGACAGGCTGACAGGTCAGTGTGCTTGGTGACAGGCTTGGGTCCTGAACTACTCTCCAGCCCCATCTACCCTCCTGTTCTTACAAGGACCTTCTGCTCCAACCAGACTGGCCCTGGGGTGACAAGCTCTTTCTTTTTCTTCTTATTTTTTAAAGAATTATTTATTTAATTCCATTTGTTATTATTATTTTTTAATTTGACCAGACAGAGAGAGGGAAAGGGAAAGGGAGAAAGCAAGCTGCCAGGTCTGGGACTCGAACCTTGGTCAGCCATGTGGGAATCCAGTGCCTTTAACTACCATGCCACCTCAAGCTCTTTCTTACTGTCTAGTCTTTGCACCTGGCATTCCCATAGCCCAACTTGCCTGGTCTCTCCTTGCCATCTGACAAGTGACAACAACATCCTAGAAGTCCCAGCTCAAATTTCATCTCCTCTGTGAGGACTTCCCTGGTCCCAAGAGTGAGCACAGCTTGGGGACTCACCCCCATGAGCCTGGACTATCTGCCTCACCTCCTGGCAGGCCTCCCTGGACCCCAGCCCCAGCCCAGGGCTGCAGCACTCAGAAAGGGCTGCCTCCAGGAGGGCTCAAAGAAGCAGGAGAAGGGGCCGTCCCCATCCCTGGCCTCCCCACGACCTGAGCTCAGCTCTCGTTCCCTGGGGAAATTCAGGGCCAGTTGAAGGAAGCCCATAGTGGCAGCGCTGTCTGGGGTAGATGTGCAGCCCTGCCCGGGGCTGGGACTCTTTTGAATTTTGAGTAAGAAAGTCTCGGCCCCAGCCTGGGCCTGGACTGAGCTCCAGCCTGGAGCCCCTAGCCTGGCTGCAACCTCCCTGGATGGCCTAAACTGGTGGCCACTCCAGGGGCTTTTGGGGCCCCTGGACAGACAGGCTCCAAGGGGCATTCTTAGGAGCTGCAGGAGAAAGAGTTGGTGAAACAGCAGACTCTGAGACAGGAAGAGGAGAAAATGACCCTCTCCCTTGGTTGGTTGGCTGGCGGCCGGCAGGCAGCTGTAGGGGCCCTCCTTCCTGTGAGGGACTGGGCCCAAGGCTCAGACCTCTGAGCCTCCCTTCTCCCCAAACCACAGCCCAGAGGTGTGAAAGAAAGAAAAAAAACAGGGGGAGGGGTGGCAGAGATGAGCCAGGTGCATATTTCACACCTTGACCGCAGGTGGGGCCCCAAGCAGCTTCGCTCTGACTAACTTCCTCCTTGGGCAGAAGGGGCAGAAGTCGGAGGGCGTGACAGAACTCAGATTGCAGGCCCTTGGCTAAGCTGTTCTCTCCGAACTAGGCCTGCCTCTGGCACGCTCTGGGGGCTGCTTGGGGTGGGAAAGGACCAAACCAGAGGGCCAGACAAGGGCTCGGCTCAGCCTCATGACACAGAACCTTCTAAGGCGTCTTGGCTGCGAACACTGGCAGAAGCCCACCACAGACTTACCGTCCTGAGGCTTGGGAGGGGTTGGTTTGGGAAGTTACCAGAGGGGGGAGACTCTGCTGCTCACCAGGTACCTACTCTGCATCAGACACTGTCTACACACACTGTTTGCAGTCCCCACAGCAACCTTATCAGATACGCACTATCCTTAGAGCCATTTTTGAGATGAGAAAACTGAGGCAGAGAGATGGAATGATTTGACTGAGATGACACAGCTGGGCAGCTCGAGGATTCGCTTAGGACTGGCAAACCCCCCCAGCTGAGGCAAGGGGCAATCTTCCTAGAGGACCAGCCCCCCACCCCCACCCCACTCCAGCCAAGTCCAGGCGGCACTACCTTTGATCGCGGGCTCCCAGGACATGAAAGGTGCATCGCCTCAGCATTCTCAGCTGCGCTCCTACTGAGCACTGGACCCTGAGTGAGGAACACACAGCTTTATCTCAGTTCGTCTTGTAACAGCCCCACTGAGAAAGCCAGCTCCACAGGGTTATGTAATTTATCCAAGGACACACAGCTCCACCAGGGTGAAGTCAAAGCTGGCACCCAGGCAAGCTTGGCATTCATTTCACTGCCTCACCGTCACGTGGGTCACACGGCCACAGCCCAGGATGGCCTACCAGGATGAGGCACAGATGTCAGTATGTAGGACTCAGAAAGCAAGGCTCTCTGCACCTTTCTAAAGTTCTTGCCTCGACCTTCTCCTATTTCTCCTTCCCAGCAACCGGGGAAGGTGGAGATCATCAAGCCTACATGACAGATGAGGAGACTAGCGCACAGGAAGGACACCAGGGAGCTCTAGACCTTTATACGTCACATGGCTAGTGACATCTCAATGTATACTTAGAGGACCCACGTTGGGCTACCAACTTCTGCCAACACAAGATATTTCCAAAACTACCTTCTATTTTCACCACCCTTTTGTAAAGAAAGGGTCTTTTTCATGGCAATGGGGAAATGAAGTCATTGCAGAATATAAGCCATTCCTTTACATGGAACAAATGTGGCTTTCTGTAGTCATTTTTCTCATTTGCAGAAGCCCAGTGAACCCAAACCTCTTCACAGACTGCTGGTCCCTGCTCCCGTCCCTTCTCCATTGGCCATCACTTTCGAATCCTACTCACCCTCACTGGACTGGTTCCTGGACTCCTCTGGCCTCCCCAAGGCCCCCAGTTCCCTCTGCCCTGAACCCTGCAGGCGATAGCAAGGACTGTCATACCTGTCCACAGGAG
Organism: Tupaia tana; assembly: GCA_026018925.1. NCBI lineage: Eukaryota > Metazoa > Chordata > Mammalia > Scandentia > Tupaiidae > Tupaia > Tupaia tana. The sequence continues at coordinate 93,208,160 of JAKSZU010000009.1, forward strand.
GGGAAGAGCCTTGTTCCCTCACAAGTACACATCATGTCAGTGAGTTTGAACTGAAGGCCAGGCATGAGCCCGGAGGCTTTGGCAGAGCCAAAGCTGAACACTGGATGCCAAGGCCAGGGGTTAGCAGTTGCCTGCCTCTCGGCCTCCTTCTCAACTTGGGGGAGAAGGAAAGAGGAAACTGGTTTGGACAGGCAGGGTAGGGGCATTCTTTCCTGCTGACAATAACAGTAAGAGGTAGGGGAGAAGACAGCAAAGAGGAGAGCTGAAGGGAAGTGGGGAGAGGAACTGTTCCACCACAGAGTGACAGAGTTACGTGCCAAAGTTATCTTAAGGCTTTCCTTAAATTCAGGAGGGTGGGCCCAGCAGGTGGCATGGAGGTTGAGGCAACTGGATCCCACATGTCCGACTTTGCAGTCTGGGTCTCAGACCCCGCAGCTTGAAAAACATGCCAGGCTCATGTGCATGTGTTCCCAAAATTCGGAGAGGGATTTGCAGTGTAGCCATTATTCCCCACTAGAGGATGATTTCTCTCTCTCTCTCTCTCTCTCTCTCTCTCTCTCTCTCTCTCTGGTGAATGTATGTACCCTATAGCAGAAACAAACAAAAAAATTGGGAGGGTGGCCCAAACTAGTTGCTACAGCCCATAGCATACTGAACTGCAGTGCTGGAAGCCACATGACTGACCATGGGTTTGGATCCCAGGTCAGCCTGAAAACCTGCCAGTGAGCACACAGGGACCCCAAATCCTGAGGAGCTGGAGGGCCAGAGAAAGGAGATCATGTCATGATGAGCCAAGGGTGCTCCTCCATCCTCATATACATGCATTCAGACCATCATTTAAAAAAAAAATCCAGGGGCCAGCAGGTGGCATGATGGCTGGGGTGCTGGATTCCCACATGGTTGACCCCTGTTCAAGTCCTAGACCTGGTTGCTTGCTTTCTCACATTCTCTCTCTCTCCCTCTGTCTCTGGTGAATTGAAAAATAATAATAATATTAAACAAAATTAAATAAATAATTCTTTAGAAACAAAATCTGAGGCCAGTCCCATGCCAGATTCCACGTGGCTGACTGCATGGTTTGAGTCCTGGCCCCAGTAGCTTCAAAAACATGCTGGGCACATGTGTATGCATGCCTGAACTCCTGACAGAATGGAGAAATGGAAAAGAGATTGCAGTGTGACCACACCCCATCTAGGAATGCTTTCTCCTCTCTCTCAGGCAAGTACCTGTGCCCTCTGGCAAATCGTCTATAAAATCAGGAGAGTCTGATGTAGTCCTCCCCAACCCATCTCCCTTCTCGCCCCCAAAGTGATTGGTCTCATGACTTTGCGGTGTCTCCAGTCCCTGCTTTGAACTTCGAGAACAAACAGCTGTATCCAAAACAATATGGTGTTCTTTTTGTGGTGGCTTTTAGAATTTACATGAGTGGTATCAAACTATGCATGATATTCTCTAATTTACCTCTTCCACCATGTGGTCCTTGGCTTTTCTAGATGCTTCCAAGTTAAATATGTGGTTTCGGTTTATTCGTTTTTGAACTGCATGAATATATTATATCATAGTTTATCCATTTAAAAGAAACTAAGGGCAGCACGATGAGTAGTGAAAGGAAAGTCAGCTATGGGTTCAGTCCTCACACTCGCCCTTATTCGCTGTATCTGGAGAAGGCCTTTCTCCTTTTTGAATTATCCATCGGGTCAACCCCTACCTCACAAGGGAGTCATGTGGTTGGAAGGAACGAGGGCCGTCAGAGAAAGTGCCTAAAGTGATATCTAGCACACAGCAGTTCCTTACCAGCAGTTCCCTTTTCTTTCCCTTATTGATGAGTGGGGAGGGGTAGTGGTAAAGAACTAGGCTTAGAGTGATGGATTGTTCTAGGATATTTTAATTTTTTAAAGAAGGCTCATGTCCTTTACAGACTTAATGCATTTTACAAGCCAGTCTTCATAGTCATGCAAAGATCAATGTCAGCCCAGGGCAGACGAGCATAAGTTCCAATGCGCTGAACATTGCTTACACCTGTGCAGGAAAAGAAATTCTGCCCCTGGCAGCTGCCCTTCACTTCCCAACTGCCTTGTTACTTCTTCAGACCGCTCCCCTCAAAGGACCTGCCCCACACAGCTGCCCTATGCCCTGCCCTATGCAGCCACCCCATGTCCTTCCCTAGGGTCCTGCCTTTCTGGTCCCAGGCTTGTGGTCAGCTCTCCAGGGTGGCTTCACCTGTTCATAGCCACAGCCATGGCCACAGGAATGGCTGGGATAGAAACTCCATGGCATGGGGGCCAGGAGGTCTGATGTAGATAATCCCCTGGAAGAGGCTGCTGCTGAGAACTGTGCGAAACCCTCACTTCCTCTGTGCAGTGCAGGTTCCCAACCACAAGCACCAAAGCAGAGGGGCAGGCAGCACACAGAGCGCCAGCCCAGCCATGGTCCCCGAGGTAAGTCATGGCTTGCGCGGAGAACCTCGGGCATCAGAGAAATGCCCAGGCTGGCTCACCACCCAGGGTCACCAGAAGGTTGGGTAAGATAGAGGCTGCAAGGGCCGTGGTAGGAGCACCAGTAAGGGAATTCGGGACCCAGCCTGGCCAGTGACCACGGGTGAGTCTCCTCCCCTCTTTGGCTTTAGTGCCTTATCTGCAAAACATGGCGGTTTAGAGGCTCGACCTTGATGATCTCTAAGCTTCAGCTCACTTAAAACTTGGGACTCTTGTGTGCTGGATTGAATTAGTGCTGGGGAGGTCTGCAGCTCTCCAGTGGTTTGGGAGGGGGTGGGGTTGATGAGGCGGTAAAGAAGATTCCTGCTAGTGCTTGGTCAGGGAAGCCAGCTTCCAGGGGGCGGGGTGAGGGGAAGGGGAAGAATGGGCCAGAAAGCATGCACTGGGGAGAGGGGGCTGCAGTGATTTGTAGAGGTCCCATGGGGGAGAAGTACAGGAAGCTGGGGTCCCTGGATGAGCACTAAGCCAGAAAGAGAAGGGTCAGTGCCTGGCGGAGGGGACACTGGGGAGGCACTTGGGGAGAAAGGTGGTTGAACTAGGTGTGGCTGGAGCACTGCGGACAGCAGGCCATGAAGAGAGAGCCAGAGAGAGAGAGGACAGCAGGCAGGGGGGTCCTGGGCACTGAGGGGGAAGCTCTTCCTCCTGCCTAGGGCCCCTGGGCCCATGGGATAGCTCATAAAGGTAAGAGAGAAGCAGCCTTTGAGAGGGGAGGTCACCTTGACAGAGCCCAGGCTGGGTGGATGTTCAGGAGGTATGGCCCTGAAAGGTAGGGGCAGTCACAGAGTCTGGCCTGGGCCTGGCTTGCCAGGAGAGCTCAGAGAAATCAACTAACACCTAGGAGCAGCTGCCCGGCCTTTACAGGCTTCTTCCTCCCACCCTCCCTCCTCAGGTGAGCGAGCTCCAGGTGCTAGATGCCTCTGCCTTTGCCTTCCTCCTGGAGAACAGCAGCTCTTCCTATGACTACGGAGAAAACGAGAGTGATTCCTGCTGTGCCTCCCCGCCCTGCCCTCAGGACATCAGCCTGAACTTTGACCGGGCCTTCCTGCCTGTCCTCTACAGCCTCCTCTTTCTGCTGGGGCTGCTGGGCAACGGTGTGGTGGCAGTCGTGCTGCTGGGCCAACGCACAGCCCTGAGCAGCACCGACACCTTCCTGCTTCACTTGGCCGTCGCTGACGCGCTGCTCGTGCTGACACTGCCGCTCTGGGCCGTGGACGCGGCTGTCCAGTGGGTCTTCGGCTCTGGCCTCTGCAAAGTGGCAGGTGCGCTCTTCAACATCAACTTCTATGCAGGGGCCCTCCTGCTGGCATGCATCAGCTTCGACCGCTACCTGAGCATAGTGCATGCCACCCAGCTCTATCGCCGGGGCCCTCAGGCCCGTGTGGCCCTCACCTGTGTAGTTGTCTGGGGACTCTGTCTGCTCTTGGCCCTCCCAGACTTCATCTTCCTGTCGGCCCACCATGACGAACGCCTCAATGCCACCCACTGCCAGTACAACTTCCCGCAGGTGGGCCGCACAGCTCTGCGGGGGCTGCAGCTGGTGGCTGGTTTCTTGCTGCCCCTGTTAGTGATGGCCTACTGCTATGCCCATATCCTGGCTGTGCTGCTGGTCTCCAGGGGCCAGCGGCGCCTGCGAGCCATGCGGCTAGTGGTGGTGGTCGTGGTGGCCTTTGCCCTCTGCTGGACCCCCTACCACCTGGTGGTGCTTGTGGACACTCTCATGGACCTGGGGGCCCTGGCCCGCAACTGTGGCAGAGAAAGCCAAGTGGACGTGGCCAAGTCAGTCACTTCGGGCCTGGGCTACATGCACTGCTGCCTCAACCCCCTGCTCTATGCCTTTGTGGGAGTCAAGTTCCGAGAACGAATGTGGAGGCTGCTCCTGCGCCTGGGCTGTCCCAGCCAGAGAGGACTCCAGTGGCAGCCATCATCTTCCCACCGAGATTCATCCTGGTCTGAGACCACAGAGGCCTCCTACTCGGGCTTGTGAGGCTAAAATGGGGGCTCCCCTTTCACCTACACAGCCTGATTCCCTGCACCTCTGGGTTCATCCTCCCTCTGCTGGGCCAGCTCTGGAATTCCCATTGCCTGGCTTCCAGAAGCACTGGCAGCCCCTTCCCAGCTAGGTGGGCTGTGCCATTGCTGCTCCTTAGCTGTGAGCTCCCTCCTGCTGCTTCAGAGGTGGCTGCCTGGAGCCCTACCACCCTGCCCACATGGTAACTAGAACTTGGCCTTCCCACTCACAGGGAGCATGAGGCAAACAGCAGGGGGCGCTGCCCCGCTAGGATCCCAGCCTAGGCCTCCAGCTCAGGAACAACTGCAGCCGTGGTCACCACGACCTGTTTGTTCACTCTTGTTTTTATGTCTAAAACCTGCTTAACGTTTTTCAATAAACAAGATAATCAGGACCATGGTGTGTTTGCAGTGCCTCATTACAACCAGCCCCCTGCTTGGGCCCTGGGGATTTGCCCTTCATAATTACCTCTCTCCGCCTGGCCCAGGCAGAGGATGTGCCTGTGTTAATATCTCTCTGCAGCCTTCGGCCTTCCTGGGCACTCTAGCTATTCAGAGACGCACCAGGGTACATGAGTGCAGGGTGGAGTTAGGCAGCTGGCTGGCTGGAACCTGGCATAATTAGGAGAAGGGGTCACCAGACATTAACAAGACTCAGTCCCTATACTTTGGAAGCTCAGGCCAGCAAGGAAGGCCCAGTAAAGCCAGCAATGCCAAGCACTCGTGCTAAGAGGCAAAGGAGTGCCATGTAGGCTCAGAGCACTGAAGGCTAGAGCCATTCAGGAAGGTTCCCTGCAGACATAAAGGAAAGTAGCATTTTCAAAGGTAAAGAGGAGACAAGTGGGAAGACTGAAAGCAGCAATGATTACTGGAGGAATTGTAAGAGAACCTAACTGACTAGAGTTAAGGGTTCGCGTAGGGGAAAGACTGAAAATAAGACGGAAAGGTACAATAGTTTGGAGTCAGGTGGCGGTATCCGAGAATAGTCACAGGGCTGCACTGTTAAGTCAGGTGAGAGGTGATACAGGCTCTTACTAGAGAAATAGCCATGGGCTAGAAGAAAAGTAATGAGGCTGGATGACTGGCCAACAGTCATTAGCATACGGCCTACCTGGAAGTGGGCAAGAGGAAATTTTTCCACAGCTTGTGCTGGGAGTAATGTGAGTAAAGACAATAACTGGGGCTTCCCAGAAGGGCAGGTGACAGGCCTGCTGAGGGAAGGCAGAAAGTGAAGGAGTGGAGTCACCACACTCTCAGTTCCCCCTAAAAAAGTCACTAATTGGGGGCCGGAAGGTGGCGTAGTGGTTAAGGTCCTGGATTCTCATATGGCCGACCACAGTTCAAGTCTTGGACCTGGTGGCTTGCTCTCGCTCACTCTTTCTTCCTTTCTCCTGTCAAATTAATAACAACAAATAAAATTAAAAATCCTAAGATAAGAATGGAGAAGGGAGTGTGGTGTGGCCTTCCCCCGAGGGTGGCCACACCAGTGAGTCACTCTCTCCAGCGAGTGCACACGTCCTATAGCAAAATGACCAAAAAAAAATCAAAGTCACTGAAGGGCTATGATCCGGCTGCACAGGCCAGCTGGGCTCTTGCCGGAGTTGCAGATGTAGCTAGAGGTAGAAAGGAATCCAAGGAGTTAGCTAGGGAAGCTTATCCTACACTATACACAAACCCAACCACATCTAACCTGTGGTTAGGAGTTTATGGCCACTAAAACACTCTAATAAGCTTCTGCAAAATGAAGAAATGAAAATGAGAATAACACATCCTACGTAGATAAAATATTAGTGTTACTAATCTAGTAAAAACGTTTATGGTAGGCTGAGAAATGGGCCCCCTTAACATGTCCATGCTCTTATTTCCAGGGTTTTTGAAAATGTTACGTGGCAGGCTGGCCTCATGGTCTAGTAGTTAAGGGAGCCAGCTTCCACACAGCCGATTCTGGCACCAATCCCAGCCCTGGTGGTTTGAAAAACATGCCAGGCATGTGGGCACATATGCCCCAAATCCTAATATGATAGAGAAACAGAGACGAGATTATGGCGTGACCATGCCTTGTTAGGGTGTACTTTCTCCCTCTCCCTGTCTTTGGCAAAAGGAGATTGAAGTTGCCAATCAGGCTTGAAGGAAACAGATTCTCTCCTCAACCTCTAAAAAGGAATATAGCTCTGCCGACACCCTGGTTTTAGCCCAGTGAGAACCATGCTGGACTTCTGCCCTCCAGAACTATTACAATAACATATTTGTTTTAAGCCTCTAGGTTTATAGTAATTATTATGGCAGCTATAAGAAAACCAACACAATGTTGACTCCAGTCTACATCCTGAATATCTCCCAGAAATAGGGGGACTAGGGGACCAGCAGTTAGCGTAATGGCTGTCACTGGATTCCCATGTAGTTGACCATGGTTCGTGTCCCGGACCCGGTGGCTTAAAACTCACGCCAGGCACGTGTGCGTGCGTGCCCAAGATCCCGAGAGGAGAACGAAGGAGAAGGGATTGAGGTGTGGCCACCCCCCCCCTCCCCGGGGGGGTGATTTCTCACTTTCTGTCTGTCTGGTGAGCACACACACCCTATAGCAAAAAAACTCTCCAAAAAAAAAAAAAAAGAAAAAAGAAATAGGGGGACTAGGAGCCAGCTGGTGGGGCGGTGGTAAAACCTGACACTCTGAGGCTGACCCACATGGGAAGGTTCTGAGTTCACATCCGGAGACCTCGCTGAGCATGTCGGGCACACATGTGCCTGTGATCTGGGGCCAGCTGAGGCTGGATCACGGTTGCAAGACCCTGTTGGGGGTGCTATCTCTGTCTTGTACTCATTGAAGAAATAAACAAGCATTAAAAAGAAGTAGAACGACTGCTGAAGCATATAAGAGCAGTCACAGAAATCAGAGGGAAACAGAAGGGAGAGTCACTTTCTAGACACATCCTGGGGGTTTCAGATGTCTAGTCTCAGACAAAAGACCCGAGGGTTTGTTCCACTCTCGGCGCAACTCAATTAACAGACTTTGTTAACATGTAAGAAAAACAAAACGCTTTATTTTATTTTATTATCTGAACAATTACATGGCTCAGACAGCTTCACTCGATATCAGCACGTCAATTTCATAAAACATCTTTGTCTTTTACGTGTAGTTAGGCGTAACAGGTCATATCTGATAGCAGCCCTGATTTTGAAGTGCTGCCTCTAAAACTTGTTCTCCTCCCAGCATTATCCTTCAACTCTCCACTTGCCACTCTCAAAAACTCAATTTTTCTCTTGCATTTTGTTCTACGAGTTAAATCTATAGTCAAAGTTAAGACCCAAGCTGGATCCAAAAGGCTTCAGAGTATTCCCAAGGGCATAAATGGCTACTAATGGAACCCTTGGGTAAAATTATCATTACTAATATGAAACTTAACAAGTATTTAAACGCTAGTATGCTAGTATTTGTAACTTCACAAAAACAGACTTATTTCTTAAAACTTCTTAGCAGTAAAGCATTTAGCTCACACAGGTATATGCTCAGATAACCTTAACGATTCAGACTTTGCTTAAAGACGACATAATCCTTGCTGAGCTGTTTCATCACATTCCCATGGTTAACCCCCTCTATCTGCCGCATAACTCTCCTGTAATTCAGCTGCACAAATCTGGCAAATGGTCTCACATGGGGTGCGATGGGGGTGCCATCTTTCCGAGTTAATGGCAGCACGACTAGAGGCCCCCGGCATATGGCACAGATAAAGCGGTCGGTGTTCAGTGACCTGGTGTAGCGGCCAATCCTAGTGAGGAAAGGGACACCAAACACAAAAGAATCAGTCATGGTACTTCATCTCTGAGATACTGACCTTGGGCCCCAAGCATGAATTTCTTGTGGGTTCCCAGAGGGTGGGGCACTGAGAAGCAGCAGTGGTCAAGCCAGCTCGAATTAGAAAAAGGAGCAGAGAAAGAGAACATGGAAAGGAGTAAAGAGGCTTCACTCCTCAAATCAGATAGCCACCTTCTTACTAATAAACTCACTGAAAAGCCACTTGGAAGCCATCAGAAAAATGTAATAGGAAAAAGTCCAAGGAGAAGGGTCTTACCTGGATTTGCACTGGGTACATTCATACTGAATCTTGTAGTTAATCTTATAGTTATGGCAACGAGTGACCAAGGGCAGCTCCGGGTGCACCATGTTGGATTTTTTAGCATAATACTTCCACATGTCACCATGAGAATCGCGGATACCATCGAGCAGCCAGGAGGCAGCATGGCATATTTCATGGATCAAGGTATCCCGAAGTCGGTCTTGGAAAAGGAACGAAAAGAAATCATGAGCTTTTGAGGCCTCTAAAACTGATGCTTTTCTGGTCTGCTACGCAGCAAGCCCTAGACTTTGACCCTCACCAGACACAAAACCATCTTACAGAAGCATACATAAGCAGGTATGAGTGTTACCATCCCAGGAATCTGAAAGTGAAATTTCTACCTACTTCAACCCAATTCTGTTAATGGCAGAGAGCCTTAAGTGAGCAGTTCCTTTCCGAGCAACGCCAACACGCAGTTTTGTGGTGTGCTGCTGGAAATACATGCAGGTAATACTTGCTTTCTGCCCTCCAGGACCAAAGGAAGACAGGCTGGGGAGCAATCGCTATGGTCACAGGGTTTAGACCAAAGAAGTACCATGGGGAAATTAGGATTTGAGCTGAGCCCTTGAAAACTGACTGAATCTGCACAGTGAAAAAAGTCATTCTGGGTGTGGTGAAAAACGTGACCAAAGTTGGGTCCACGAAGGTATGTGGTACATTTTAAAGGCTTGTGTGAAAAGAGTCTAGCTGGAGCCCAGGCTAGTGGTGGAGTAGTGAGAGACAAGACTGGCCAAGTGGACAGGGGGCAGTTGACAATGGCCTCAAAAGCCAGGCTCTGGGCATTGAAAATCCTTAGCTTTCTCAGCAGGAAAGCAGTGCAGTTGTGTGCAGGGAATCGAAGGAGCAGGGAGAAGGGTGAGAAGATGAGGGCCCATACCTGGGTATATGCAAAGATGGAGAAGAAATGATGATAGGAGAGCTACTGTGAAGGAAGATTTGATGATTGGCTAGACATAGGGACCTTAGGCTGGCCCCACTGCCTAGTGGTTAAGGGAGCCAGATCCCACATGGCTGACTGAAGTTTAAATCCTGTCCCCAGGAAAAAAAAACAAAAAAACACGCTGGGGGCTCGGGGGAGGGAACAGGTGGCGTGGTGGAAAGGCGCTGGATTCCCACATGGCCAACTACGGTTCGAGTCCCAGGTTTGGTAGCTTGCTTTCTCACTTGCCCATTCTCTGTCTCTCTCTGGTCAAATTTAAAAAAAAAAAAAAGGAATTATTTTTAAAAAAAGAAAAACACGCTGGAACGCTGGAGGGGACCAGCAGCTGGTGTAATGGCTATGTCGCTACACTCCCATGTAGTCAACCGTGGTTTAAGTCCCGGACCCAATGGCTTAAACTCACACCGGGCACATGTGTGTGCGTGCCCGAGATCCCGAGAGAATGGAGAAGGGATTGTGACGTGGCCATCACCCCTGGGGGTGATTTCTCACTTTCTGTCTCTGTCTCTCTCTCTCTTTCTGGTGAGTACACAAGCCCTATAGCAAAAACTTCTCCAGAAAAGAAAAGAAAAGAAAAGGAATGAAAGGAAAAGAAAAGAAAAAGAAAAAGAAAAAGAAAAAGAAAAAGAAAAAGAAAAAGAAAAACACGCTGGGTACATGTGCATACATACCCAGGATGGAGAAATGGAAAAGGGACTGTGGTGTCAACATGCCCCACTGGGGAGTGCTTTCTCTCTCTTTGTCTCTCTCTGGTGAGTGCATATACCCTCTGGCAATTAAAAATAAATAAAAGACATAGAAGACCTTGAACCTCCACTACCAAGAGAATGGAGATGCTGCCACTGGCGAGGGGAAAATATAGAGAGAAAGGTAGGCCTCACAGGAAGACTGACGAGCTGGATTCACAGAAATAATGAGACAGCCAATAATGTCCTCTAGGCAACACACAGTAGGCCTGTCCACCCAGGAATGACAGATCAAGCTGTGACATAGGCTGCCAGCTAAGAACAAGTTAACAGGTGCAGGGTCAGAAGGAAAGAATGCTAGGATAAAGCTGCCACACTCCTGCCATTACCTGCGGAGTCGCAGACTTTCAGAGCAATCTCAATCCTGGCGTAGCGCTCTCTCTTCGGGTACCGTCTCTCGCCAGTGCTGCATAAGCCAGCGGTTCTCAGCATCTTTTTATTCCAGCCAATGTCTATTTTCTCCGGCAGCTGAGAATGAAAAGCAAATGAAAGGAAACAGATTACTTCTAAGCACATGAAAAAATATTAAATCAGGAGTTTTTCTCCCTCTGATAAAAAGTAAAAGGAACTTTCTCCCTCTGGTTCTTGGCTCTGAGCAAGTTTGAGAAGAAATTTATTCAAAGGACATACAAATGTAAATATTCCGGGGAAAATAAAAGCCAAGTGGAAGTCTATGTAAAGCCAATTAATAGGCAATTAGGACACAATGGGGACTGCTGACACCAGAATGCAGGATGTGTGTAGAGACAAGTCTGGGGCAGCCAAGGAGGTGGGTGAGCTGGGGAATCTGTGCGTAAGAATGGTGACGCAAAGGGACCAGCAGTTGGCATAATGGCTATGTTGCTAGATTCCCATGTAGTTGACCACAGTTCGAGTCCCAAAGCTGGTGGCTTAAACTCATGCCGGGCACATGTGTGTGCATGCCCAAGATGCCGAGAGGAGAATGGAGGAGAAGGGATTGCGGCATGGCCATCCCCCTCCCCGGGGGGGGGGGTGATTTCTCGCTTTCTATCTCTCTTTCCGGCAACCGCACGCACCCTATAGCAAAAACCTCTCCCCCCCAAAAAAAAATAAAGAAAGAATGGTGTGCAGAACCAGCAGGTGGTATAATGGTTATGTTGGTGGACTCCCACATAGCCAGTTGTGATTCGAGTCCCGGACCCAGTGGCTTGAAAATCACACCAGGTGTGAGTCCATGCATGCCCAAATTCCAGAGAGAAGAAGTAGATAAGGAATTGCTGCATGGCCACCCCCCCGGGGGGGTGATTTCCCACTTTCTGTCTCTGTCTCTCTAGCAAGTACATGCACCCTATAGAAAAATCTCTCTTAAAAAAAAAAAAAGAGAAGAAAAAATGGTGGCGAGGCAGAATTGAAAACGCAACTCAGAACACTTCAGGTTCCACTCATCCGATGGAACATCACTGTCATCAGGAAGGGCATTGAAGGCTGGGGAGGTTTTAGGAAGATATGAGAACTTCCTCCAGAAAGTCTGGTTACTAGAGACAAAAAAGTCTGAAGAACCTAACGACAAACGGGTCTCTCTACCTCCAAATTCTCCCCAGTCCAGTTCATACTCCCAGGCTATTGTCAGATTAATTTCTGTTGGCAGCCACTTCGTATCACATCACACATCCCTGTCCAGTGCTGCCTGCTGACTTCAATTTTACCTCCACCAACCTTATTCCCCAGGCCCTCCATTATCTGACCATAAACTATCAAAAAAAATTACTAAGAGCTTACTACGTCCTAGGACCTGTTCTAGGCATTTTAAGTCTACTAACTTATATAAACCTAACAATAATTCTCAGGTAGTAAGTACAGTAGTAGTATCCCATTATCCAGTTTCCCCTTCCATGGTTTTGGTTATCCATGATCAACCACAGTCCAAACATATTAAAGGGAAAATTCCAGAAACAATTCACAAGTGCACATGGTTCTGAGTAGCATGATAAAATGTGGTGCTGTCCTGCTGGGAATGTGACCCACGCCTTTGTCCAGCATATCCATGCTGTCTACACTACCTGCCTATTAGTAGGATATTACCAGATCGACTGTCACAGTATTGTAGTGCTTGTGTTCAAATAACCCTTATCTTGCTTAATAATGGCCCCAAAGTGTAAGAACAGTGCAAGAGTAGTGATGCTGGCAATCTGTTTATGCCACCATACTTCTTTAAGTGAAAATGTGAAAGTTCTCAACTTAATAAGAAGAAAAAAAATAAAAACAAATGCTGAGATTGCTAAAATCTACAGTAAAAACACATCTTCTACCTGTGGAACGATAAAGGGAAAAGAAATTCAGAGCCAGTCCATGGTATAGTGGTTAAGGCTGCTGAATCCCATATAGCTGACAGCATAGTTCAAGTCCTAGACCCAGCATCTTGAAAAAACATGCTGGGCATACCCAAAATCCCGAAAGGAGAGAGATGGAGGAAAGGGGACTGCAGTGCAAACATCCCCCACGGGGGGTTGCTTTTTCACTCTCCTTTTCTGTCTCTCAAGTGAACAAGTACACATGCTCTCTAGCAAATTTTTAAACACAGAAAAAGAAATCCATGCTAATTTTCCTGCTGCACCTCAAACTGTGAAAGTTACGACCACAGTGTTTTGTTAAGGTGGAAAAGACACTAACTTTGTGGGGAAGACATGATCAGAAAACATGTTCTAACCAACAGCAAGGTGATGCACCAGGAAGCACTGAGCCTGTACCAAGACTTCAGCAAGGGATCCCCTGAAACAAGTGTTTTACTTTACTAAAAACTAGCATTCTATTTTATTGTCATTGTTAATTAATATACCTATTAATAAATTCTAAATTTTACTTTATTATAGAAATTGCATGTTTAGGAAAGACAGTGTATACAGAATTCAGTACTAGGGTTTCAGGCTCTACTTGAGGGTCTTGGAATGTATTCCCCCCCGCCCGGGTAAGGGGGACTAATGAACTGTAACTGTCCCTACTTTACAGATGAGAAAACTGAGACAAACTGAGGGTTTGTCTATAAGCAACTTGCCCAAGGCCACAACACGCTTTCTTATTATCCTTCAACATAAACCCTCTCCTCTAGATAGTCAGGCCTCAACGTGTGCCCTCTCCCCTATTACCATGTTCTTGACACCTACCACCCTTCAAGTATCAGAACTAGTCTCACTTCCACTTCCTCCAGACAATCCCATTTCCTGACTGCTTGGGCTCTCAGCGATCTCTCCCTTGGTTGATCTCCTATGGTAACAGTCTGTCCCATACATTTTAATCCATAAACATTCCCTTTCACATATGCATGTCTCACTGCTCCACCTAAATTGACACTTCTCAAGAGCAGGAATTGTGCATGTTAGCATACGCCATGATACCCAAGAGTGCTGGCATATAGCGGGTACTCAATAAATGCTTATTCATTGATTCTACCTTTTTATCAAAGACAGAACTGTTAAACAGGTTGTACAACTTCTGAACCAATTCATCCTTCTTCTGCTTGAAATTCTTTCCAGAATATTGTTTTAAGTTTTCGATATCCATCAAGAAACATCCAGGTATTTTGCACCGAGGTTTCCTACAAAGGAAGATTCAACTGAGTTTTATATAGCTAAAGAAATATTAGAAAGGCACACATAAAGGTCATGACAAGAGAGAATTTGAAAACTTGCTACTCCCTCATCCCTCCAGTTCCTTAGATGAGGTAATTTCCCAAGCTTCCATTTATAACCTTTTCTCTTCACTCTTTACACATTCGGGGTTTCAGCCTCAACAGGACCGATCCCCACATCTGCATCTGCAGTCTCAAGCTCTCCTGAGATCTAGTTCTGAATTTACAATTGCCCAATGCAAATTTCCAACTGAATAACACGAGCATATCTCCGACTCAACGTGTTCAATGATCAAACTTCTGTTATAACTGGCTGAAAACCACAGAGGTATTTTTAAATTCGTTTTATCCTTTACCCAATGTTCAACTGGGTATAGAAACAGACTGGTGGGGGACCAGCAGTTAGCGTAATGGCTATGTCACTGGACTCCCATGTAGTCGACCGCGGTTCAAGTCCCGGACCCAGTGGCTTAAACTCATGCCGGGCGCATGTGCGTGCGTGCCCAAGATCCCGAGAGGAGAATGGAGGAGAAGGGATTGCGGCGTGGCCATTCCCCCTGGGGGGTGATTTCTCGCTTTCTGTCTCTCTGTCTCTCTCTGTCTGTCTGGCGAGCGCACGCGCCCTATAGCAAAAACCTCTTTAAAAAGAAAAAAAGAAAAAAGAAACAGACTGGTTACCTCCTTCACATGATCTCTTCCACCAGCGCCTCCTTTCCAACCCCAGTGTCACCACCCCAGTTCAAGTTACCTTCCACTTTATGACATTTCTGTGTTCCTTACCTCCAAAGGCTCTTTTTCTTCTGACCCAACTACACACATCTCACCTCTTCATTTTCCTAGGCCACGTTCCAACTAATGACCCACTTTCATTAACTGCGTAACCTGGCATTCAAGGCTTAGGTAAACCTGGTCTCGACCTCTATTTCCATCTAGTATGTTTGCTCTGGCCAAAGTGGACAACTTAAATGTTTCCTAGTCACGAACTGTGATTTTCCATATTCATGCCTTGGCACAACCTATTTTCCCACAGCCTAGAATGACTGCACCCCTACCGTTGCTAAGAAATCATCTATATGATGTTTTATCATTTGTAAAGAACTTCCTTTTGCATTATCATATTTAACCCTCACAATCATCCTTAAAAGAAACTATTACTATTTTTACAATCTGTACTTTACAGATAAGGAAACTGAGGCTCAGAAGTTATATGATTTGCCCCCAAATCACAGAGACAATGAAAACTCTCACACTAATCTCAGATCTTTCCATTAAATGACAATTGTTGTCCCATCTTTTAAAGCCTAATTCAAAGGCACATTAATAATAGTGCTGAGCACACTTGTAGTAACAATTTATTTAAACTAAAGTACTTTGAGCTTGCCTAGAATCTCCACAAGTCCCTGGTAAAAGATAAAGGAGGAGCATACACAGTGAGTTTCTGACTTAACAGAATTCCTGGGATTGAGATCCCACCAGAACACTCATTAATCCTTAAGTCACCAAATAAACCCTTTGTATAGGGAGGGGTAAAGTACCAGTCAAGGTAAAGGAGGCTAATTCAAGGGTCTTCATCCCAAAACCTGATACAGATGACTTAAACATTTCTGTCTCTGATTACTTAGCTTTGAAAGTAAATTTGGGGGCCAGCAGGTGGTGTGGTGGTTAAGGGCACTGGATTCCCACATGGCCAACCGTGGTTTGAGTCCTGGACCTGGTGGTTTGCTTTCTGACTTTCCTTCTCTCTCTCTTCCTGTCCATCTCTGATCAAATTTTAAAAAAAGGAAATAAACAAAGTTAAGTAAAATAATTCTTTAAAAGAAAAAAGAAAGTAAACTTGTATCAGAAAAGGTAGGAGATAAAAACCGGAACCATCAGCAGGCTTCAGCAGAGACCATGACACCTATGTTTGTGCTCATGGAAAGCTGCCCTTGTGGCTTAGCATACCTTCACCTCAAGGCCGGGTCTGCCACCTTCCTGCAGGCGGAGCACCTCAACATCATAGAGACCAACAGGCCCCAAACTGGGTACGTCAGACACCATGACCAACAAGCAGCCCACACATGAACAACACTAAGCACAACAGGAAGCCTCCAGACTGACACAGGAAGTACCAAGGCAACAGTGAAGAGTCCAAACAGGCTAGCCTCCCTTGGATGATGCAGACTGACAATGACAGCAAGGGCAGCGTCTCCCTACTTTGGTCACACCCTCTAACAAAGCAACCTGGGAAACACCCAAGACACAAGTCCCTACAGGCAAACAACTGTATGTATCACGAATACGAAGAAAGTTCGCCAGGCAGGATCCATCCAACAGGGCATTTGGTGAGGCACTGCCAGCTGTCTTAGCCAGTGAAGAGCATGGAAACACAGAGAGCCTTTCCACTGGGGTCCACATTGTTCTGTTGCCCTAATCCCTTTTTTCCCTCCTTTAAGATGCATTTATTGTCTCAACATACAGGTTAAAAAAAATAACATACAGTCCTTCAAATAAGTTTCTTTCCTTGTAAGATAATTCAGATATAAGTATGCATTACTTCTAAATGCAAGCAAAAACAAAGAAATGGCTTACTATATCATATTTTTAAGAGGGAAAGTGAGATGTTTCTAGAATCTGAATGAGAAAATACGTTAATTATTTTTTGCTTTTAAGTATTAACATGGCTTTGGTACCAATTATATATAGCTTAGTAAAAATAAAGGAACTACAAGCAATCCATTTCATCTTAACATTTAAGCCTTAAAAAAATTTTAAATTAAGTTAGAAAAAACACAGTAACTGGGTTCATCTAAAGCTCTAGAAAAATCTAGAAGACAATCTTGACCACCTTCTCTTCAATTCCAACAGATCAGAACAAGTCTGCCCTCTCACCATTTCCCCTACCATTTGCCATGGTTTAGTGCAAAATGATCCTCACAAGACTATATCCAGCCTGGAAAAAGTTTGTTTGGCTACACATCATTCTTTGATCTGAGTTGAAAAAGAAAACCTTAAGAGGCCAGAGGCGATGCCGTGGGGGCAAACGGGCTCCACTTTGCCCAGGTAACTGCATCGATCTTGATGGAACACCCATACCCAGCTGCCTCCCCCTGCTTATGCCCTCTCACTTGGGGCCAGAAACCTTGCCCTTCCCACCCACCAGACTCCTTCATGCCCTCGAAGACCCCCCACCAGTGCCCAGTAGACTGCTTTACAAGTTAACTGTGCAAGCAATCCCTGTTTAATTGGACGTGAGCAGTACGTACTCGGTCTCGCATTTCTCATCTTCCGCAGGGCTGACTTTTTTCTTTGAAGGCCCACGCTTCTTTTGTTCACCAACAGCTGAAAAGAAAATAGTTTATTTGTACCTTGAAAACTGGTACCATCAAGCAACTGAGAGAAAGATAAATCCAGGAGGAGTCCCTACAGCCAAGTCCACAGCAACATCTTCAAAACAAAACTGACTCACTGAAGCCCTGCACGTGTTAGTCATTCTGGATGACTTTACCCACATTGAGTCTCAGAGCTGCCAGTTCAGTGAGCTGAGTAGAAGCCTACCATCAGTATTGAGGACTAACATGAGGGTCCATGGGTGTGGCATTAGAGGCTAGGCTGTGTGGGCAGCTGAGGTGTGCACGGTCTAAGGGATGGGATGGTGTATCATATGCACTTGCTCTGAGTGGGTTGTCCTAGGCAGCACCTTCAAGTGCTGACTTGCAGACTCTGCAAGTCAAATCTTTCCCCTGCGTCTAAGACCCAGCTTGCCCGATGCTCACCAGGGATGTATGCACCAGTAGATAGTGTTGTTCGTTCCTTTTAAAACTTATTAAACATCTATTATGTGGTGCCAAGCACCAGAATAGACCCTGGGAGAGACTAAAAGATGAACAAGAGGCCTGTCTGCAGTGACACGGTGATAGCACAACACTCTGCAATGCTGAAAGCCATATAAAAGATCAGGGTTTACTTTCCGGGTCCGCCTGTACATGCCAGGCACACACATACACATACCGTGATCCTGGCTGGCTGTGAAGGTTGGGAGGGATCATGACGTGAGGCCCTGGTGAAAGTGCTTGTCTTTGTGCGTATGTGTCTCTCGCTCATTAAACTTTTTTTTTTTTTAAAAAAAAGAAAGAGCCTCCTATGCAGAGGCTCTCACTCCCCTATGGAAACATTCATAAACATACTACAACAGTGTGATTAGTACTGTAGTAGAAGGGCTCTAGAACTACGGGAACTCAGGAACCCGAGGAGCAACTCTGACTATGGCTTTACAGAAGTGACAACGGGGCTGCCTCCAAAGAAAAACGATATTTTCAGGAGAAAAGATACAAGGAGAAAGCATTTCAGGGGATGGACAGTGAATACTAAGATATGGGAGCATCAGGAAGAAGTGAGCATTCCTCCCTCATTCCCAGAAAGCTCCTTTCCCCTGGGATGTCTGCCTCCCTTGGCCACTAGCAGCTGCTAAAACAGCACAGGAGTGGCAAACAGGAACAGGTAAACCCAATGAGACAGCCATGTCCAGCAAAGAAAGGCAGCAGGCAGAGGTGGTGGGCTAACATATTCGGTGGGGCAGGGATACTTGGCATGACTGGCTTACCAGGCTCCACACATAAATTTTTGCTTTTCTGCTTCCTCTTCCTCGGTTGTTCCACCACAGGTGCAGGCTCTTCATTAGTTGGCAGGTTTTTACCTGTTATCTCTGAGTTAGCCTCACGATCATTTGTTTTTTGGCTGGGACTTTTGCCAAGACCCTGCTCAGCAACATTGCAAGGTTGCTGGGAGACAGCTAACATATTCGGTGCTTTCGGCGCTTTTCCCTTAGTGAAATTTTGGCCCTCATCACAGGAATCCTCTTCAATCAGTATAGGACCTTCCAAATTAATGTTGTCATCCTCATCATCACTAATAAGTATTGGAGGCTCCAGGATGACAGGCTGCTTGCCATTTTCAGTTATCTTATTCACAACGTTATCTGAAATTCAACACAATCACATATAAATATACCCCCTCCACCCTCATAAGACTAAACTTCAACTGAGTATTGAGCACAAATTAAACAAGCTGGGAATCGTGACTCTAAATCACAATTATTTTTTTATCATTTCCCCTCTATTTATTTTAGTTTACTGAGAGCAGTGACAGATAAAATAGCACTCAAAGACCAGTGGCAATTTTCAAATTACATCCCCTAAGTAGCATGATGTCGTTGCTTAGAGGTTCCCAAACATAGGTCTGTAGGCTTCTATGTTTTCACTGGTCCACAGCAAGATAAGAGAAATTAGAATAAAGTAAAAGGGTTTTTTTCTCCATCAAGTTAAGTTTCTATAATTTAAACAACCGCTCTTTATTTTAGGAAATTATGGAGATAGTAGACAGTAGAATTGTTCTATTTCTCTCACTCATCAGATAAATTAAAAATGGGTGACTCTATGTTGGTCACCAAAATTTTACTTCTTAAAATTAGTTCATAAGGGGCTGGCAAGTGGTACGGAGTTTAAGGCAGCTGGGTCCCACGCGATCGACTAGGTGACTCAAATCCTAGACCCAGGACCTGAAAATCACACCAGGCACATGTATATGTGTGCCCCAAATCCCAAAAGAATGAAGAGGGGATTGCAGCATGGCCACCTTGCCTGGGGATGATCTCTCACTTTCTCTCTCCATCTCTCCCTCCTTCCCTCCAGCATGTGTATGTACCCTATACCGAAAAAGAAAACCTAAAAAAAAAATAGTTCCTAAGTGCAAAGCTCTCAGAAGCACTGATGTAAGGAGTCAGGTCCTGAGGCCAGCACTCTGAGAGGCCTCAGGAACATTCAGAACATTGCTGCCTACACTGAGTGTCTCATCTTCTGGAAACAAAGGCTAGCATGCCCAATACCACACTCTCTCTGCAGTCTGGAACTCCGCTAAGTTTCTGATTCCGGATGTAAGATATCCAAGAGCTGGATCCCACATGGCTGTGTGGTTTGAGTCCTGGACCTGGCAACCTGAAAAACACACGAGATGCATGTGCATGTGTGCCCCAAATCTGGAAAGGAGATGGAGAAGGGATTGTGACATAGTCATTCTCCACAGGAGAAGGTGCTTTCTTGCTTTCCCTCCCTCTATCTCTCTCTCCAGCAAATGCACATCCCCTCTGGCAAATTTAAAAAAAAAATCTAAACCACAGCATGGGCAAGATGGCTCTATCTTAAAACTACAGTTTGAGGATAATACATTTTGGTTCTTATCTGTTATTTAAATTAATTGTGAAAGAACTTCAAATATGCAATAAGGCAAGAGAAAAGGAGTGAGGCTTCCTATAGTAAAAAGTCATCCTTCCGGGATAGCCAGGTAGCATGGTGGTTAAGGTGGCTGGATTCCACATGGCTGTTTATGCCTGTTTGAGTCCAGGACGTAGCGTCTTGAAAATACACCAGGCACATGTGTATGCATGCCCAAAATCCCAAGAGGAGAATGAAGAAGGGATTGCAATGTGGCCATCTCCCCTGAGGAGTGATTTCTCCCTTTCCCTCTCTCTCTAGTGAGCACACATGCCCTATAGGGAAAACTAAAGTCATCCTTGCTAGAATATTTTCCCACTTGTATTGAAATTTGGGGAAAAAAAAGGAGGAGGGGGACATACTGCTTACGATAGATTAAAACAATTATTTCTGGGACCAGCAGTTGACGTAATGGCTATGTCGATGGACTCCCATGTAGTCGATCGTGGTTCGAGTCCCAGACCTGGTGGCTTAAACTCATGCTGGGCACGTGTGCGTGCGTGCCCAAGATCCCGAGAGGAGAATGGAGGAGAAGGGATTGCAGCGTGGCCATCCCCCCGGGGGGTGATTTCTCCCTTTCTGTCTCTGTCTTTCTGGTGAGCACACGCGCCCTGTAGCAAAAACCTCCCCCCCCCCAAAAATAAATAAATAAATAAACAATGATTTCTACACTGACAAAGATTAGAAGTATGTTTTAAAGCTTCTTGGGCCTTTTTTATCCATAAGTTTAAATTCATTACAATTATAAAAGAAATGCCACATGGAAAACAGTAACAAAGACAGTCCAATTGGATCAGCTTTCATCCGTGTTGCTGGGATGGATGCTCAGTTAGGCTCAATAGGTCAGAAAGGTAAGCACTGGCACCACTGAGAGCTAACCCTCAAAGGAACATGCATCTTCTAAATCAAGGTGTCAGCAACTGGTGGCCTATGGCAATGAATTGGTTTCTGGGCTCTACTGCTCATGCTTTGCTCTAAAGCTGCCTTCCTTGGAGTTCCCTTCCTACTAGAACAGTTTGTCATGTCTGATACCTCCTACTCTGCTCCTGGGCCTCTTTACTCCTAGGCACAGCTATCTAGCACTAGAGAGGGAGAAAGGAAAGAAACTCCAGGGGAGTTATTTCAGGAAACCAGAGTTCCAAGTCACCTCTCCTTTTCTTGATCTAACATTCCCCAGTTAGCTAGGAAACTATGGCCAATGGTAGCTCTTGGATAGTTATTAAAGAAACAGCCAGTTCTTTAAGGGCCTCCCAATTTCAGTTTAATTCAGTTCAGCAAACCTCAACTAGGTGCCTATATCATGTCCTATACCTGGTATTTAGCAAATAAAGATCGATAAAAGACCATCCCTAATGCTCAGAAGGTTTCTATTCTTCCTGCCTTCATGCCCACTAAGTAGGTTTTTTTTTTTTTTTTTTGGAGAGGTTTTTGCTATAGGGCGCGTGCGCTCGCCAGACAGACAGAGAGAGACAGAGAGATAGAAAGCAGGAAATCACCCCCCAGGGGGGATGGCCACGCCGCAATCCCTTCTCCTCCATTCTCCTCTCGGGATCTTGGGCACGCACGCACACGCGCCCGGCGTGAGTTTAAGCCGCCGGGTCCGGGACTCGAACCGCGGTCGACTACGTGGGAGTCCAGCGACATAGCCATTACACTAACTGCTGGTCCCGCCACTAAGTAGGTTTTGAACTGCAATTAAAGCTCAGAGCAGTAACACAATTGAACCACGATAGGAAAGTACTGGGTTTGCATCCCAAGACCACCCTGGGCATGCCAGACACATGTTACATACTCATGATCTGATGGGCTAAGACTAGGGGTGGACTGCAGAGTGAAGCCCTGTTT
The DNA here is from genome assembly GCA_026018925.1 of Tupaia tana. NCBI lineage: Eukaryota > Metazoa > Chordata > Mammalia > Scandentia > Tupaiidae > Tupaia > Tupaia tana. The sequence goes on from JAKSZU010000009.1 coordinate 93,230,142, forward strand.
GTCGGGAGGTGACTGACTCTCAATCACAGAATAAATGAACTTGAAAAAATAAAAAAAAAAAAACAAGAACAATTGATGCCAGCATCTCAGAAAGAAAGCAGCAGTGGCACTCGCTATAAAGTGATTATAAACAGAATAATCACTCACTCGCTCTAATCCTGAAACTACCCTGTGCCAGGAGGCTTCAGAGCTCAGCTACTTCTCTAAATGAACAGTATACTTACCTTTGATGTTCATCTTAGCCACCTTAGCTTTCTTTTTCTTGCAGACATATTCATCCTCAGAATCTGAATCAATCAACACATACCTGAGTGAGGAGCCAAGGAAAAACAAAAGAGAAATATGAGCGCAACACTATTCATGGTGTTTTCCACCTTTTCTACAAAGAATGTGATCGTTTGTCAATTTTCTGTCTGTTTCCCACAGTCATGTATTCCCTTCTTTGGAACTACTCAATCTTTCCAGTACTCCTATTTTCCATCTTTCTACTACATCTTTCCGTCCTGTCAACAGGAGGTGTTTGTTACACACTGAGACTCTGTCAGGGTGCTGTCGTTCATGAGTAAAAATAAACTTTTTTAAAAAGCCAGGTTTGAATAATTTTTTTTTTTTAACTCACTTGACCCTTCTCTTCAGTGCTTCTGCTTTGGCCACAACTAAATCAGAGAAAGAAACAGGGCATTAGAATACATCTCAAACATGAGTTCATCAATTAGAATTAGTTAAAATTTACATCTCCTGGGCCAGCAGATGGCATAGCAATTACATCACATAACTCCCACGTGGCTGACGGCAGCTTGAGTCCTGGACCTGGTGACTTCAAACTCAGGCTGGGTGCATATATGTGCATGCGTACCCCCGGATCCTGGGAGGAGAATGGATAAGAGATTGTGGCATGGCCCCCCAGGGGGTGATTTCTCGCTTTCCCTTTCACTGTTTCTTTTTCTCTCCTCTCTCTCCCCTCTCTCTTCCCTCCTCTCTCTCCACCCTCCCACTCTCTCCCTCTCTCTTCCCTCCTCTCTCTCCACCCTCCCACTCTCTCCCTCTATTTCTCTATGGGAAGGCTCCAGGTTCATGGCCCGGGTCTACCTCAATATGCCACTTGCAAGGCTAGGGATTGGATCATGGTGTGAAGATTCAGTTAAGGGTAGCTGTCTGTCCGTCTCTTTCACAAAAGAAATAAACAAACTTGGGACCAGTAGATGGCATAGCTGTTACATCACTGGGTTCCCACATGGCTGACTGCAGTTCAAGTCTTGGACCTGGTGGCTTCAAAATCACACCAGGAGCATGTGCGTGCATGCCTGGAATCCTGGGAGGAGAATGGAGAAGGTACTACGGCATGGCCATCCCCCTTGGGGGATGATTTCTTGCTTTCTGTCTCTCCGGCGAGCGCACATGCCATATAGCAAAAACCTCTCTCAAAAAAAGAAATAGATAAACTTAAAATTTACATCTCCCATGGAAGATTCAGAGGAAATAAAAGTAAGGAGACCCAGAGTCATAAGGTAAAGGAAGTAAATTGGAAAAGCACGAAGAATTCCCTCTTCTCCTAACAGCAGGGAATAAACTTCATTTCACCAAACTAGCGAGAGCCCTGAAGGAGACAAACCTAGGACCAGCTTATGCCAAAACATCGCAAATCACGTTTCAGTAATCTCTACAAAGACACTTCAAAATGTAAATAACTGCTTTGAATGGTCTCTACTTACTGGGCTCATGGTCCTCATCATTGGTTAAATCGACGGTAAGAATGCTACTGCAAAAATAAAATAAATATTTTTTAAAAGGAGCAACTAAATGTCAAAAGTCTCAAATACATAAAGAGAATAACCAGTTTCTGAAACACAAAGAAGTTTTAAGGGCTTTAAATGCTTATGAAATTAGGATCACAGTAACAGGTGGAGGAAAAAATTAGAAGCAACAAGGTGCTTGGTCTTTATTACTGAATCAAAGATGGGGAAGAACGTTCGGTTAGAAGCAATAGCTATCAGTGAAAAGCCTGTTTTCTGCCAAGTGATTTATTTCTATTCAATGACATGAATCCTAAGAAAGGGGACCAGGGCAGGGGGCCAGATTTGAGGAAGAAGAGACTGCAGTTAAAAATCAAAAGGGTCAGGGGACCAGCAGATGGCATAATGGTTACGTTGCTGGACTCCCACATAGTCTACCTAGGGGCTTAAAACTCATGCCAGGCCCATGTGCGTGCATGCCCAAGATCCCAGGGGAGAATGGAGAAAGGATTGTGGTGTAGCCATCCCCCTCGAGGGGGTGATTTTTCGCTTTCTGTCTCTCCAGCGAGCATACACCCTATAGCAAAAATCTTTCTTAAAAAAAAAAAAAATCAAAAGGTCAGGATCAGCAGATGGCATAATGGTTACATCGCTGGATTCCCACATAAAGCATAGCTCGAGTTTCAAACCTGGTGGCTTAAAAAACTCACATTGGGGGACCAGCAGTTAGCGTAATGACTATGTCGCTGGACTCCCACGTAGTTGACCGCGGTTCACGTCCCGGACCCGGTGGCTTAAGCTCACACCGGGCGAAACTCACGCCAGGCGCGTGTGCGTGCGTGCCCAAGATCCCGAGAGGAGAATGGAGGAGAAGGGATTGCGGCGTGGCCATCCCCCCTGGGGGGGGGTGATTTCTCACGTCCTATCTCTCTGTCTCTCTCTCTCTGTCTGGCGAGCGCATGCACCCTATAGCAAAAACCTCTAAAAAACAAACAAAAAAACTCACATTGGGTGAGTATGCACGTGTGCCCAAAATCCTGAAAGGAGAATGGAGAAAGGATTGCAGCATGGACATTCCCCCAGGGGGTGATTTCTCATTTCCTGTCTGTCTGTCTCTCCAGGGAGCAAACTATAGCAAAAATCTTTCTCAAAAAAAAAAAAAAATCAAAAGGGTAGACCAGCCCCAGAATATAGCTATTAAGGAAGCCAAATCTCACATGGCCGACTGCAGTTCAAATCCCAGCTCCAATGACTTGAAAAATACATGAACTACATGTACATATGTGCCCCAAATCCTGACAGGATGGAGAAATGGAGAAGGGATTGCAGTGTGACCACACCCTGTTGGGAAGGTGCTTTGTCCTTTTCTCTGGAAAGTGCATATGCCCTTCGGCAATTAAACAAAAAAAAATCCAAAGTGCAAAAAGGCTAGGAGGTCCCCTTTTAGAGAGACTTGGAGAGAACCAATTTACTGGCATTACAATCTAGATAAACGGGCAGGTACTCAAGTCTATTTCGTGGACAGCCAACCGAGGATGACACCAAAGCAGCAACCGCTTCCTGCAGTGAACCTCTTGCTTCTTCACCTCACAATTTGCCATTGGTCCCAATGTTCCTTCTCCACTGCCCTGTGGCACACTGCTTCAGCTGTTACACGAGCTTACCAAACAGCTGTGTGGCACTGCCTGAGATGAAGCCAAAGCACGCTTGCTCCGGACCCCTTCAGCTCCCCAGATGGCACCTACTCAACAGCAGCCAATGGCTGGGTTGTTGGAAAAGTCATTATTTTCTTTCTTTTTCTATGTAAAAACATGTCAACCCAATAGATAGCCCACTATCAGGCGTTCAGGATGCAGATCCAAAACCAAGCCAGAGCAGCCACACTGCACTAAGCCATCGCTTCACTGCTGGAGACTGGATACACCATAGATAATCTTATCATTAGTTACCGTGATTTATAGCTCACGGTAGCTAGTCCACTAGGTAACCCATTTACTTTTCTGATCCTAAAATGTTTATATTTTAAACTCAGTATAACAGGGTAACTTTTTTAAAAGACCTAATTTTAATTATTATTATTTCATTTGACCAGAGATAGAGAAAAAGTAAGAAAGCAAGCCGCCAGGTCCAGGACTTGAACCGTGGTGAGCAATTTGAAAGTCTAGCACCTTAAGCACCATGCCACCTGCCAACATCAACAGGGTAATTTTTTAAATACAGTATTTCTGGGGCCAGCAGGTGGCATAGTGGTTAAGATGCTGGATGCCCACATGGCCAACTGCAGCTCGAGTCCTGCACCCAGTGACTTGAAAATGGGGAGGAGGGAAGCGGGGGATGATTTCTCACTTTCCCTCTCTGTCTCTACATCAAGTACATGTGCCCTGTGGCAAAACATAAAAAAAATAAAACATAGTATCTACATATCATCAAGACTATTTTCTGATAATATTAACAGAAAAAGACTCCTACACTAGAAAAGAATAGTTAGCTGGTATCAGAGTACTAATTAGGCTTTGACCATCATTGAAAACCATTTCCCCACCTCTTGCATTATGTATTTCAGTAGAACTTCTGCTCTCAAAGTACCAAATCCCCCTCTCAATCCCCTTCAATCTGTTAATGACCTTGTACTATCTGCACTTGAAAGATTAGAGGATATAGCAGCACAGAAAATGGTTATGGATACTGGAGACAGTGTGGGAAGAGTGGGAGATAGGGGAGAGTGAGAAAAAAGAAATCAAGAAGAAAAACAGAGAGGCAACCCATTTAACTCTCACTCTGTCCCTCTCTGGTCAAATTAAATAAAGTTAAGGGACATATTGTTAATATAATGGCTATGTTGCTGGACTCCCATGTAGTTGACCATGGTTCGAGTCCCAGACCCAGTGGCTGAAACTCAGGCCAGGCGCGTGTGCGTGCATGCCCAAGACCCGGAGAGGAAAATGGAGAAGGGATTGTGGCGTGGCCATCCCCCCTGGGGGATGATTTCTCGCTTTGTCTCAGTCTCCCTCTGTCTTTCTGGCAAGCACACACACCCTATAGCAAAAACCTCTCAATATAAATAAATAAAGTTAAATAAAATAGCTCTTTAAAAAGCGAAATAAATAACTTTAAAAAATAATTGATTTGTAAAAGTTCTTTGCAGAGTAAGGAAAATAGCCCCTATATCATGATACAAATATTTATTAGGTTTTTTTAAGAATTATTTTTTAGGAATCAGCAGTTAGTGTAATGGTTATGTCGCTGGACTCCCATGTAGTCGACTGCGGCTCAAGTCCCAGACCCAGCGGCTTAAACTCACGCCGGGCGCATGTGCATGCATGCCCAAGATCACAAGAGGGGAATGGAGGAGAAGGGATTGCAGCATGGCCATCCCCCCGGAGGTGATTTCTTGAATTCTGTCTCTGTCTCTCTCTGCAGAGCGCACACGCCCTATAGCAAAAACCTCTAAAAAAAAAAACAAACAAAAATAATTATTTTTTTATTTATTATTACTTCTTAATTTGATTAGAGAGATAGTGAGAAAGCAAGCCATCAGGTCCAGGACTTGAACCACAGTCAGCCATGTGGGAGTCCAGTGCCTTAACCATCATGCCACCTACTGGTCCCTTTCTCCAGTTTTTTATTTGCCATTTTTATGCTTTTGTTTGCTATCAAACTTAGAAAGACCTTCCCTCTCTAAAATTAATGGAAATAATATCCATCTATGTTTCCTTCTGGCATTTTTAGTGGTGTTTTCAAATTTTAAAATATTTGATCCACATGTAATTTATTTCAGTAAAAGGAATGATGAACTAAGAATTCAACTCTTATTTTGTTCCAGTGGTCAGCTAATTATCCTCAAATTGTTTATTGAGTAATCCCTCTTTTCTCCACTGATTTGAAATGTCATTTTTTGGGGCCGGCAGGTGGCGTGGTGCCTAAGGGCGTGGGACTCCCACATGGCCAACTGAGGTTTGAGTCCCAGACCTGGCGGCTTCCTTTCTCGCTTTCCATTTCTCTTCGTCTCGCTCTGTCCTTCTCTGGTCAAATTTAAAAATTAATAAAGTTAGGGACCAGCAGTTGTTGTAATGGCTATGTCGCTGGACTCCCATGTAGTCAACCGTGGTTCAAGTCCTGGACCCAGTGGCTTAAACTCGAGCCAGGCGCGCGTGCGTGTGTGCCCGAGATCCCAAGAGGAGAATGGAGAAGAGATTGTGGAGTGGTCATCCCCCCTGGCGGGTGATTTCTTGCTTTCTGTCTCTCTGTCTCCCTCTGTCTTTCTGGTGAGTGCACGCACCCCACAGCGAAAACCTCTAAAAAAAAATTAATATAGGGCGTGTGTGCTCGCCAAAAAGACAGAGAGACAGAGAGATAGAAAGCAAGAAATCACCCTCCGGGGGGATGGCCACGCCACAATCCCTTCTCCATTCTCCTCTCGGGATCTTGGGCATGCATGCATGCGCACCCGGCGTGAGTTTAAGCCACCAGTTCCAGGACTCGAACCACAGTCGACTACATGGTAGTTCAGTGACATAGCCATTATGCTAACTGCTGGTCGCAAATAAAATAATTCTTTAAAAAAATGTTTTTATTGTGAACCAAATTTTCATTGGGGCTGGCAGTTGGCGTGGTACCTAAGGCATGGGACTCCCACATGACTGACTGCAGTTTGATTCCCAGACCTGGAGGCTTGCTTTTTTGCTTTCGCTCTCTCAGTCCCTCTATGGTCAAATTGAAATAAATAAATAAAGTTAAATAAAATAATTCTTAAACAATTTTTTTCATATGTATTTGAATATATTTACAGACTCTGATCTGTGTACTTTCTCCCATGTCATACACTTACATCCTTGACTGTGAAGGAGGAAAACAGGCAAAATTCCAGAATAATGAATTAGAGACAGACAGTGGTCATAAAATACCTCAGTTTATCATAAAGAAAAATATTTCATTTGTCTCCCTCTAGAGGTCAGCACTGTCAACAATAGGGTGGAAGTTGCCTAATGGCAAGTTTGAATTTCACCGGGAGAACATTCTAGAAATTCCATATTCCATAATGCATTGTGTTGCTTCATGGACTTGTGAGCTCCTAGAAACTAATAAAGATATTATACAGAGGATTCATGCATTGTTTAGGAGGGTGCATTACTAGATTCTAAAATCCTTCTTTATAGTTTTCATTTTATAACTAAGTTATACACTTTTCAGACTCTAAAAAAAAAAGAAAATGCACTTTCTGAGAAAAATATTTCACTAACAGATTAAGACTAAGAGGAAAAAGAACTTTCAAAATCTCACCAATCATCTTCTCGGACATAGATTTTCCCAGGCTCTTTTTTGTATTTCTTCATGTCTGTAGTCAAGACAAAGACTTTAAGAAAACCAGAACTCAGAACCAATGAGACATTTCTACATTTTTTTGGAGCAGCTTCACTTTAAAGCCAAAAGCTTTCTTCTGTGAAATGTGAAATATTTGAATTTATTTTGTTGCAGACTTTTTCCTAGATGGAGAAAACTAGAGACAAGTCATTATCATCTACCCCACCTTCCCCCATGGTTCTCTGCAGATCCATCAGAAACGCCAAAGTAAAAGGCAGCCCCCTCATGTTGTCACCCCAAATGCCATGTATTACAGGGACCTGCAAGAAAAATGATTTGCTCACAAGCCCTCAAGTAAATTTACTCACCATAAAGTTTTAGCAAGTGCTAACTCTTCCTCTATCCCCCCACCCAATACTCTTTCTCCCAGATAGATTCCAACCCCCAAACCCCAGCAGGTCTTCTATCACTCAGGTCTTCACGCCCCCACCCCACCCCACCCCATGCTGCCACTAGCCTTTCACCCTCCCTACTTCACTATCCTTACTACTGCCTCGTGCCCAAGGTAGTAGACTCTTTGAACCTCCTCCTTTACCTCCTTACTCCCCACTCTTGGCATGTCTTAACCAGACTAGGCCACCACCTATTTACCCCACTCCCCACTTCAGCTTCCCTCTGGCTTACACTGCTCCCACCCCTAACCAGTCTTCCAATTAGGCTTTGATCTCTCCCCCCACCCCACCTGCTTACTCCTGCCTCTAGGTCCCCAGGAGATCCACTAGGCCTAGACGCTTTCTACTCCGACCCCTCCCTCCACTCCTCCCGCCTAAGCGTCTTCCACCAATCAGCTTCTAGTCCCCAAGATTTCTTCCACTAAGAGGCCTGGGCCCGCCCCCCACCATTCCCGCTCAAATCTTCCACCAATCACCTCCTAGTCCTCAGGTCTTGCACCAATCAGCTTGCGGGAGGAGGGGCGTTCTTCTACCATGAGGTTCTAGGCCCGCCCCTTACCATTCCCGCCTCAGCGAGTTTTCAATCAATCAGCTTCTAGTCCGCAGGACCAAGACCCTCCCCCCCACCACTCGCGCCTTAGCCAGTCATCTACCAATCAGGCCTCGACTCCTCTGCCCTTCCCCCCACTACTCTTGTCGTCGTCGGCGGGTCTTTCACCCATCAGGCTTCCACAGCCCCCACTCTTACTGCAAATTCTTACACCGATCAGGCCTTTGTCACCACCCCCCCCCCCGACCCTACACAAGCCCTCTATTCCCTACTTCCACTTCTCCTACTTCTTCCCTCCACCATTCAGTCCAAGACCCCCACCCATTCCCGCCTCAAGGACCCCAGCGGTTCTCTTAGGGCCTAGGGACCCCCCCCCACCCAAGTCGCCCTCTACCCTCCAGGTCTCCGCTCCCTTATACTACCACTAGTATCTCTACATCCTCATTTCCCATTTTCCCAGTACTAGAATTTGTATCATTAACACAAACCAAAAAATCCTCTATTAAAAGAAATACTTCCCCCCCCACCCCCGTAATCAGGCAAAACAGTTTTGTCTGAATCTCAGTACCAAGGTTCTAGGACAGAGCCCAAGCTATACACTAGTCCTGATTTTAATTATATTGTAGTAAGTATCAAATAGGATTAGCTTCTTACCCGTCTTAGTTCCATGGTCACCTACCTGCTTTGGCGGCTGTTGGCCTGACCAACTGCTGCTCACGCCAACTGCTGCTCACCTCCTGCCACCAGTAGGAAGTGTGCGAGATCCGGAGCAACTGGCCGGAGCGGGCGAGATGTGAGAGCTTTTATAGAGCCCGGGGCTCAGTGGGAGGCAGGAACTGACGTGTTCACGCGCATGGTGTACCCACCTATCACAGCTCTCTGTACCCACCTATCACAGCGTGGTCATGGGGCAAATTTGAAATTGGCGGTTATGAATTTTTAAATTTGGCGCCCAGTCCTGTTTCCGTTACAAGCTCTACCGCTTCACGAGATGTCGTTCCTTTGTCCCGAACACGCCAGTTCAATAACTCAGACCTGAACTCGTTACTATGGTTAAAGGTCCCTAACTTAACTTTAAAAACCGAGCCAGATTCCCTAAGAAAAATTTAATCCTTGGGAGAACTTGATGAAGTGAGCCGTGTTCCTTGCTCGAATTGCTCAAACGTAGCTAGTTGGGGTGGGGGGTCGGGCAACAAGGCGGCAGTCGTGGGAGGGAGGACATTGTGGGGCTCCGCGGGGCAGTGTGGGGGGTTCGGGGTGGGGGCGAAGAGGCAGGGGAGGCTGCAGGAAGAACACTTAGACCCCCAGATAAGAACAAGGCAGCAACCCAACACTGAACTATGTCTCTCCAGCTTCCAGAACCCTCCACGCACTGGAGATAAAGGGGTCAGTTGCTTGAAGCCTTTTGGCGCTCGCAACACACCAAGAAAACAGAACAAGGAAGCAAATACGCCGCCTTTCAGACAGATGCCCATTCACTTCATAATTTAAGCGTGTGGTCAACAGAATACATGCCCCTACATTCGAGGTTGAGATTATTTTACGGTAGGCATAATTCCAAGTGTTTTAAGTGGGTTTAATCCTTACATTTTTAAGAGTACTTAAAATCTCTTAAAATCCATACTTTTTGAGTATGTGACCTTAGTGCTCTCATTTTACAGAAATCACATCTAGAAAGTGAGAGCTGAGATTCAATAGTACAACAGTACTGGGCTCTAAAACCTACTCTTAAGCATCAAACTGGTACATAAATATAGAGAGAAACTGAGACTGAGTTCAAAGGGAATTGGATAAAAGTAGTTTATCATTATAATTCTATTTCTACAACATACTTGCAAATTAACTTCTACAAGCCTATTCTATAAAAATAGGGATTAAATAACTGTGTGCATCAGAGATTTGACCAAAGAATCTAAACATAAGCTGTACTTAAAAGGTATACACTTCAAGTAAAAGAGTGGGTTCGAATTGGCGTTAAATCTTAAAACAGGGAGTGCAGAAGTTACACAACTTTATTCAAACTGTACAAAAAACTATTTAAGACTGAAGGCAGAAGCTGAAGAAGGCTGGAAATAACAGAAGCAGATTCTTAATATTGGGTCATTGGAAAAGTCATGGCGCATTTTTGCATAGAAAAACAAAAATACATCATGACTTTTCCGACGACCCAATAGAAGAGGGTGGAGTAAAACTTATAAATAGGCTACTAGACATCTTTCCACACCATCTTTTAAGAAACAAACATGAGGGGCCAGCAGGTGGCACAGTGGTTAAAGTGCTGGACTCCCACATGGACGACCGTGGTTCGAATCCTGGACCTGGCGACTTACCTTCTCACCCCCCCCCCCCCAGGTCAAATTAAATAATAAAGAATTCTTTTAAAAAAAAAAAAAAAACGAAACGAAACAAATATGAAATCCACATTAGAACTTTAAAAAGCCCAACGACAGAAGTTTGGAAATAAATTACCTGATATTTTACTGGACAAAGCTTTAAGGATGCCCCATTACTTAGTGGTTAAGAGAGCCAGATCCTATAGGGACAACCTTGAGTTCAAATCTTGGCTCTTTGCCTTGGGGGGTGGGGGGGGAACACTGGTCATGTGTGCCCCAAATCCCAACAGGATGGAGAAATGAAGAGGGGATTGTGGTATGAACACACCCTATTGGGGAGTGTTTTCTCTCACTGGGAGTGCATGTGCCCTATAACAAATTTAAAAAAAATAAATAAATAAACTTTCCCTTCAATCATTGAGAAAACCAGCAGCCAAATTGCCTATTCTGATCCCTGATCCACTGATACTCTCCTTCCTCATATTCCTCTTGACTGAATTCAATCACTGTAAAAAGCAGGAAAGAAAATAATTTTTGCCCTCAAGAGCCAAGAAAAGAACAGTCCACAAAAAGAATGATACAGTAAGGGTAAATGAAGTCAGCGTGGTTATAAGCAAAAAATGAGGAAGCATGAATGGATATGTTGGAGATCACAGGCTTTGTTTTGCTGTCTTATTAGTGAATCATATACCAGGTAGACCCACTGCCTAGTGGTTAAGGGAGCCACATTCCACGACATCTGATTACAGTTGGGAGTCCCTACCCCGGTGGCTTGAAAAACATGCTAGGCACATATGTGGACATGCCCAAAATTCGTGATAAGAAAGACAGATAGAGAAGGGATTGTGGTGTGACTTCGCCCCACCAGGTGTTTTATCCCCCTCCCTCTCTCTGGCAATTAAAAAAAGTTGATTAATTACTGGATCATATACCAACGCCATCTCTTCACTACACTTAGCTGAGAAAACAAAATAATCTTAAGATCTTAGCCACAGTAGGGAAATCTGGTTCTTTCATGTTGTTTGGAGCTACTCAGTGTGTGTTTCCTCACGGGATTACCCTACTATTCTGTCCAACACAATATAACATGACACAGAATACATCAGCCATATTAAGGGGGAAATCATTCATTTATTGTTTAAAGATCGCAAGACAACATCAGAATTTCCGTAGCACAATTTAAATGTTTTACTTTTTTGATAAAGCAGAGCATAATAGAAAAACAATTAGTTTCCAGTAATATCTCTATCTCTATTCAGAATTAAGTCTTCCACAGACATGTTACCTGGAAATAAAAGCCTGTTACAATAAGCAAAGCTTCGACCAGAATGGCTACTTTTCGTGCCAGGAAAAAGTTCATCCCTATAGGAGGAATGATGTGCTATATAAGAAGGCTGCAAGGTCACAACCTTGAGGGCACTGGAAGTATATTATCCTATTCCACATTAAGTAGTTCGGTGAACTTCAAACATCAGTTTATCTGCAACCATGCTGGCAACCTTTAACTGATATTTCAATTACATAAAAAATAAATTAAGAAATCCCTTAACTGATGTTTCTTGATTTACACTGTTAAAAGGTACACAGTTCATTAACGTGTAATTCTGGTTCAGAATTACATTTGAGACTCCTTGCTCAGAATTTGGCTAGCAGTAAGAATCTTTCAGAAATTCAAGTTCTTATTAATCAATAATTTGTCAGCTAGGATACATTCAGGCATCAGCTGCAACTACAGAATAGGTGCACTGCCTCAGCGCTTTGGAAAGACATTATAATCTAGAACACTACTAGCAGACAAAAAATTATCTGTGACTGGATAGCATAAGTGCAGTATAGCAAGACAAAACATATTCATATGTTGGCTTGTTTAAGCCTCAAGCCCTCGACCCTTTGTTGAAATTCAGTAAATTTATTCCTATGGTGTTTTAATACCAAGAATTCAAGCTCCAGGAGAACTAAAGTCTAATTTGTACTCCAAACCAAGTAGCAATGCAGTTCGCTACTTTTGAGGCTGAATCCGTACAGACTTCAAGACAAGTCCAGAAGATAGTTATTATATAATATCCTACAAGGCCTGAAAAATAATTACTTGTATACACAGATGGTCCTTCAGAGATTTTACCTTTAGCATTTTTTTTCAATGAAAGTTATTTAAGGTATTAGAGATAACTCTGACTTACTGATCAAATATTTGAATACTTATACTTACCTGGGATGTCATTTCTGCTGAAAGAAATAGGAAGAACAGGACTCACTTCAAAAAAAAAAAAACAAAAAAAACTTCAGAAAGGAAGATAAAAATCTTATCACACACTATCACTTTTGGAAGCAGCATAGAAGGGGCAGTCAAGGGTAAAACACTGGTGAAATAGGTCAAAATTAGGTCAAAAAAATCAATGACAGTACCACAACTGTGCCCTTCATAATTAATCATCACTCCTAAGAATTTTCATTTGGCACCAGACTTTGTGTTTAAGATAAACACTCTGGGATGTTTTTGAGTCAGACTTGGTTTGTTAGCTGAGTTACAGGAGAAATTCTGAAAGGAGGAGGGAAGGATGGGAAATGGATCAGAAAAAATGGAATCATTATCTAAACCAACAAAGCACTGATAGCTCCAAACATTAGGTCAGACACTAAAATGACTGATATAGGCTCAAGTGGTTTATAAAACCTATAAAAAGACTACACCAGCAAAGTCCCTGTTAATCTGTCAGTTCAGAAACCAAAACAGGGAGCAACATTTTAGCTTAAAACCTTATCTTAAGAGAATCATATACACTTCACATGAATAAAAATACCTGAAACCAAACATTTTTAAAAGCTCCAATACCCAAAATATAAAGAAAAAATTAATTCAGAAGACAATCAATCCATGGAATCACAAAACGGCTGGACAATCTATATCTCCCCTCCACACTAACCATCCCATGGAAGACCAAGGGAGATCAGACCTTCCAGACCTATGCACCACCTGGTTGCTGCAAAATTCTATGGAGATTCCTCGTGGAAAAGCGGTTTCCCATCTCTTACATCTCTCCCTATCATACAGGAAGCAAGTCTGGCTGTGCTATTCTATTACCATTATATATCACCCATCTGCAACATGATACTGTACAGATAAGTAAAAAGTATGTTATCTAGTTCCCTTTCCCCCAGAAGGTTGAGGCTCAGGTATAGGGGTAATTCTCCTGTGCACAGTCTTTATTTAGGCTGACTCAGTGACTTCAACAGGCTTAATCATGTGGTCAGGTTTGTTGCCAGCTGCGTAATGCTCCCACATCTGGAGATAGAGCCGCTCTAGTTCCATTGTATACTGTTTGGTGTTGAACAGAGGGCTAGATATTCTCTGCTTCCACACTTTGCCACGAATTTTCTTCAGGCTGAATTTAAAAAAAAAAAAAAAAAAAAAAAAAAAAAAGAGCTTAAAAATCAGAGCAGAACCTCAGATCAAGACCCGACAAATATCTAGTCACATCTGTGGCAAAACACATGACCAAACTTTGCATTATTTTGTACTCTTTTCTGATTGGCCCCTGCTAACCTCAATACTGAAAACAAAGGGTCACAGCTATCATAATAGTAACACTTATAACTAAGTTCACCCCCACATCCTCTGAGAAAATGTAGTTCTTTCTGAAACAAGCATATTTAAGAGCACCATGTTCTGCTTCTGCTCATTTTTCCCATTAAATCAAAAACAAGAACTGGCAATGACACATGATTCTTCCTACGAACTACCTGTTAGAATGTAAACTGCTTACATTTTAGGTAAGCAATTTAGCAATGTATTAAGAACCTTAAATGTACAGGCCAGCAGGTGGTGTGGTGGTTAAGGATGCTGGACCCCCACATGGCTGACTACAGTTCAAGCCCCAGTCATGGAGGCTGGCTTGCTCTCCCCCCCCCCCCCCCCCCGCCAGTCAAATTAAAATAAGAAAAGGAAGGAGGAAGGGAAGGAAAGAAAGTAAAAATAATTTTTTAAAAGAATTATTTTATTTAACTTTATTTATTTATTTTTAATTTGACTAGAGAGGGAGGGACAGAGAAAGAGAGAGAGAGAAGGGGGGGAATGTGAGTAATCAAGCTGCAAGGTCCAAGACTCAAACTATGGTCGACAATGTGGGAGCCCAGCGCCCTTAACCACCACACCACTTGCCAGGCCCAATTTCCTTAAATTTTATTCAGCCATTTATTTATTTTATTAAAATTATTTTATTCAATTTTATTTATTTTATTTATGTACTTATTCATTTTAATTTGACCAGAGAGGGACAGAATGTGAGAGAAAACGTGAGAAAGCAAGCCGCCAGGTCTGGGACTCAAACTGTGGTCGGCCATGTGGGAGTCCAGCGCCCTTAACCACCACACTACCTGCCGGAACCCAACCATTTATTTTTTACATAGTAAAAGCTATTGATTCACTTAATTTATGAGAATGTGCACGTTTTCCCATCCAGAGATTATACATTATACAACTAATGCATCTATTTTGTAGTAACATTTATGGTTTCATTTTATAAGTTATATTCTACTTTACCATATATCATCTGTTCACAAGAAAAGTTTACTTACTATTCTAGATCAGTTCCCAGTTTCACAGCTATGTCTTCATACTCTTGTCTATTTTTAGCAATAAGCTCAAGACAGCCTAAGCAAGTGAGTTGGGAAGCTGCAACTCGAGAAGCAAGCGTCTCTCCTGTAATAAGAAGAATGATAACAATTACACATCTGAGAACGTAAATAGCATGTAGTTACCAATGATATTTATGTCAAGCATCCACACAATGCAGATGAGGAGAAAGGAACTAAGTGTTCAGACTTGAACAAGTCTCACTTTCTATCGTCTTGCCTTAAATGCTGTTTATAGTACATATAATTTCACCTGAATTATCTCCTCCAAAAGGAGATTAAGAACAAGGAAAATTCTGGTGACTTATCAGCAACTCACCTGGCATAGTCACCATGGGTGTCCCTGCCCAGAGGACATCCATCCCTGTGGTGTGCCCATTACATAGGGGAGTGTCCAGACAAACATCAGCCAGCTGGCCTCTCCTGACATGTTCCTCTTTAGGAGCAACAGGTGAAAAAATTATACGGTTCTGGGGAAGGCCCATGTTTTGCGCATACTGTTGAATATTAGGTTCTCCTACTGCTGGAAAACGCAACAACCAGAGCACACTATTGGGAACGCGCTTCAGAATCTAAAATAGAGAAAACAAGAATAACTATTAATAGCAGATTTGCCCCTCGCAAAGGCTTCCATAGTTCTTCAATAATTCTACAACACTCGATTCTTCCCATGCAGATAGAAGCCTACTGAGAACTGAAGTCTTTCTTTCACAAAGACAAATAAGATCAACTGAATTATTGCTCTTCTGCTTAGCTATCCCCCAGGGAGAATTCAAAGGAGAATGACGTTAGAAGTCACAAAACCAGTTACTAACTGGCAAAACCTGAGACAGAAATATCCTGTGGGAATGGACATAGGGAGAGGTTTTTGCTGAAGAGATAGGAATTTTCCACTTCAAATTTTAAATCCCCCGCCATGACAGAGACAGAAAGGTAACGCACTCTGGCTGACTTTATTTGCCTGATCTAGTAAGTCGTCAGGAAAGAAAAACGCATCATGGCTTTCCCAACAACCCAAAAGATCAGAGATCAACACTTTTTCTATAAAGGGTCAAACGGCAAATACTTCTGGCTTTGTGGCCACATGGACTCTGTTGTTAACTGCTCAATTCTTCTACTGTAGCTTGAAAGCTGCCATAGATAATACGTAAATAGACAGGTATGGCTTTGTGTCACTAAAACTTTTTTTTATAGAAACATGCAGTGGGCTGGATTTGATCCAGTTTGTCAACTCCTGATTTAGATCTAGATCTACTCAATATACCACACAAGTTCATAATCCTGTCTCTAAAAGCCATGAGAACAGATGAATTTCTGAATTATGAATATTCAGACTTTTTAAAGTAGTACAGTATATGTCTATTACATAATATTCTCAGAGCCAATTCCCTATAAACACTTTAATATCTCTGTATCGAGATATAGGAATATTCATACTAAATGGAATAAATAAAAGACCAACTTAACATAATGACAGTTCAGATAGTTTTGCTACCACATAAATTTGCTACAAACTTGCAAAAAAGCTTTTGGTTAAGGTTTTTTTGAACACTGGGAAGTGAGAATTAAGGGACAGAACTATACTCTTTTGCCTTCTCTCCTTTCCTACCCTCTCCTTTCCTTTAAAAAAAAAATCAGGGAAAAGGAAAACTCAATAGAGGAATTATCTCCAGATTACTTAACATAAAACATGCCATTTTAGCTCTACGACCTAAGAATCAGTTATGGATATTCAATATCCTGCTTATGCAAAGGTCTGATGAACTGACTGAGAGGTAACGGTATAACCGACTCCTTCCTTCCCGGGTTATAATTCCAAAATATCACAAGAATGTTAAACATGGGTGGATGTACATGACAGCTTTTGCTATAAGTTTATACCAGAGATTGACAAATTACAGCCTGTGGGCCTAATTTGGCATACAGCCAGTTTTTTAAATAAATTTTATTAGAACACAGCCACGCTTATTTATTTACAGAATGTCTGGTGTTTTCATGAGGTAACAGCAGAACTGAGTAGATGTGAAAAAGAGTAGTAAACCACAAAATGAAAATATTTACCATCGAGCCCTTTTTAGAAAAAATCTGCTGACTCCTAATTCAGACAGAAGACTTAGAATATATAAATTCAAAAAGTTCATAATGTCATGTTTAGACATTAGAAGGAGAAATTTTAAAATGACTGGAAAATCTATAATTCTTTTGAAAATTAAAAATGAGTACATCACCTCCTGAATGGGGGTAAGGAGACCAGCCTCAGAAAGACATCCTATATACATAACTTTTATTGGCCTCTAAACATTAATCTACACATACTTACATTTGCCCACATCTGCAAAGTAGAAGGGTCAATTTTATACAACTGATTAAAGTTACAGTACACAATAGCATCTTCTGGTAACCCGTACTGAGAACGGGTGGTTACAATAATGGTACGGGGAACCTCCTCTCCAGTTGCAGCCTTATTGTTGATCTAGAACAAAGAAAATAATTATTATATTTAAAGTCAAGGTAACTCAGTATTTCTTCATTGATGAAGAATCCGTAAGACAGATGTAAAGTGATAATAACCATTACATTATAAGTCATGTCGACGGGGACCAGCAGATGGCGTAATGGTTACATTGCTGGACTCCCACATAACTGACCACAGTTTGAGTCCAGGACCCTGTGGGGTGTGTGCACGTGTGGGTCCAAGATCCCGAGAGGAGAATGGAGGAGAAGGGATTGTGACATGGCCATCCCCTCGGGGTATGATTTCTCACTTTCTGTCTCTCTGGTGAGCACACACACCCTATAACAAAAATCACTTAAAAATAAAATAAAATAAAAGGTCATGTCGAACTGTGAGATGACAAAATATTTATGATATATTAAGTTTTTAGAAAAGTAAAATATGGGAGCCAGATAGTGGCCTCAGTAAAAAAGAATCCATAAAACACAATGCTCTCCGAGGGTGACCCACACGGGAGGGCCCCTAGTTTGTATCTTCAGACCTCCCAGAATACACTGGACATGCACATTCCCAGGATCCAGAGCTGGTTGGGGCTGAGGGCGAATCATGCTGTCAAGACCCTGCTGAGTGTGCTGTCTCACTCAGGGAAAAATGAGTAAATAAATAAACTTTCAAAGAAACTTTAAGGAAAATAGTTGCAAGATTATATTAATCTGAAGGGGATTATACTACGAAACTTCTTGCTCTAGACAAAAAATTCTCAGAACTCTATTCATTCAATAACAAGTTTTTGCTCACTCTTATTAACAGAATGAAATGTCCAATTACAAATCATACCCACCCTTCAAGGCTAAACTTACTTATTCCTCCAGATGATACCTACTCCCTAGACTCTCTCTCCTCATATTGATCATGGACATACATAATTATAGTCTTATCTTGTAATTACCACATATTTGAGTCCTGTCTTCCCTTGTTATATAACTATTCCAGGCATGTATGGACATTTCGGCAAAACTGTTAACTCCTAAGAGGCTAGAAATCCTTGCCTTACATTCTCTTGACCAAGGTACACATTCACTTATTCAACTATGTAATACATATTCATTTACTACATATCACATTACTGTGGTTAAAACATGAGTCCTACACCAGCAGCAGCAGGGGCACAGCATAACACAACACTCTATGAAGTCAGACCAACATGGGAAGTTCCTAGGTTCATGTCCCAGAGTCTCCCCATGTATACTGCGAATACATGTACATGCCAGTAACCTAGGCTAACTGGGCTGGGGGTGCTCCTCCGCCCCATAGAAAAAATAAATAAGACTTAATTAAAAAAAAAGACATGAACCTTACAGTAATTTAACTCAGTGGAAGATACAGAGAGAATTATAATGTATTATGCTGAATGTAATGATATATCCCAAATATTACAGTAGTATAGAGGCCAGGTACCAATGGAGAGATTAAAGACAAGTACAGGAACAGATTCTTGGAGGAGAAATCTGATCTGAAAGTCTGAGTGGGATTTAACCAAGGAAATGATGGGTTTACAGAAGTATGTCTACAGACAGTTCACCGTA
Organism: Tupaia tana; assembly: GCA_026018925.1. Classification (NCBI taxonomy): domain Eukaryota; kingdom Metazoa; phylum Chordata; class Mammalia; order Scandentia; family Tupaiidae; genus Tupaia; species Tupaia tana. The sequence goes on from JAKSZU010000009.1 coordinate 93,249,184, forward strand.
CAGTAAGAAAATAAAGTCACAGACAGAAAATAACAAGTTATTTACACAACAGTCTAAGAAATCTATCAGTTGAACACAGGAGACTTTATTTTATTTCAGATTTTTTTTTTAATTTATTTATTATTTTAATCTGACCAGAGAGAGAGAGACAGACAGAGAGGAAAGCGAGAAAGCAAGCCACCAGGTCCGGGACTTGAACTGTGGTCAGCCATGTGGGAGTGTCCAGTGCCTTAACCACCATGCCACCTGCTGGTACCAGCGCAGGAGACTTTAAAACTCAGATGAATCTACATGGATGCTAATTTCCACTGAACTCATTTCTTCATCTATAAAACATAATACTGATGCTTACCTCCTAGAGTTATTAAAAGGCTTAAGGGAATAAATGCATGCTTGGTAGTATATAGCATGGTCTGTTATTCTCTTCTCACCTGAGTAGTTGCCAATCCATTGCTAATACTGAATCCATTAATTGTTATCTGAATCTGTCCTCTGTTAATCATTTCGATAACTGCTTCTGCAATCGTATTCATAGGAATAACAGGCATATTAAGAGCTGTATTACTGCTGTCTGCATTGTCTCCTCCATCAGGACATTTCATCTAAGAAAGACATAAAATGAATCATTACGATAAGATCCCAAACATAGTTAACTTTACTTCAACAACAATACTATGTTCTGACCTTGACAATTTTCACATCTGGTAGACTATCAAGAAATGCTTTGAGGTCGATGCCATTCAGAACTATTCGATTGTCATAAATATGCCCATTGGACTTAAAATCGATGACTGCTTTTTTCTAATGGGAAAAAAAATCATTTTAGACATGTCTTTCAGGATGTACATAAATAAATGACTACAGTTTTTTGAAACTCCCCCCAGCACTATTTTATACCTACCTTCAGGTGAGGGAACATATTAGCATGATCACCAATAAAGAAGGTGTGGGGCATATAAGCCAGTTTCTCAGAATACTGCTCAGCAACTTCAGCTGGTGAAGTTTCCTGATCGGTGATGATATAATCCATGAAAAGCGCACCACTAGTTCCCGGGTATCCTAGCCACATTGCCTTTAAAAAAAAAAAAAACTGATTAAGAACCTTCATCAGGTATACTTATCTCTAAATCCATGAAGTTATATATACTAAATAGGGACAGCCTTTTCTATGTCAGAGCCATTACCTTAAAGTGTTAAAAAAAAAAATCTTTATCAGGTCTCAAAATTAGGGTTGGCTCTGTAGCATAGTGAGATCCTACATGGTGACCTCAGTTTGACCAGAAACAGTCCAGGATCAATAGGACTAGAGAGAGGACTGGAGGAAGAGGATCAAGGAATGGCCAGATCATGTGGAGGGTGCTCCCTTCTCCATCTCTTCCACTGTGCCTCTCCCGACCCCCACCACCTGTCACTCTCACAAGCACACACTCTTATTATGAATTAGAAAAAAAAAAGTAGGCTCCAAAGTTAAATAGGTAAGGTAAAGGAGCAAACAAACAAGGATAGATTTCTTTAGCCAAGAGCAATTGAGTGGTATTTCAGACTAACCTTTTATGTACTAAGCAATTATACTCAAATGCAAGATTCCATCTACATGTACCCATAAACATTGCATTCTACTCTCAATCTTCTTGGTCCCTATGCAATACACCTTTTTAAAATCAAGTATGCCTGCCCTATTGTTTCAAATGTTTGTTAACCAGAGGAAAAAAGACACGTCACTGTCTTTTTAGCCCACTATACATAGTGACCAATTATTATTAATTCTTTTACCTGAATAGGAGCTGGCCTGAGAGCAAAAAGCTCATTTCGGGCACCCTTGGTATAACCATTCATATTTACAAGAATGTGAATTCCATCCTGATGGATACGATCAGCTGCTTTTCCATTACATGGAATCTATGGAACAGAAATTATAAACTATATATAATCTCAGATTAAGTCAATTAGTTTTAATGGAATTAAACAGAATTCAGATCCCCAGCTGCAAAAGTGGTAAGAACTTAAATGTTTTTTAAAAAATTATTTTATTTAACTTTATCTATTTATTTTTAAATTTGACCAGAGATGTACAGAGAGAGAGAAAGAATGTGAAAAAGCAAGCCACCAGGTCTGGGACTCAAACCTCAGTCGGCCATGTGGGAGTCCAGCACCCTTAACCACCATGCCACCTGCCAGCCCAAGAACTTAAATTAACTACATCAATGCAAGGCAAAAATATGGTTAAGTGCCACTGAACAGGGCCTAAAGCATTACAAAAACAAAATGCAGATGAAGGGAAGTCTATTTCTAAATTGAATATATAAGCAACATTAGTTTCACAGAGGAGTTGTATTTCAAATGGGCCTTCAAAGGCCAGTAGGTGGCATGATGGTTGAAGCACTGGACTCCCACATAGCCAACGGCAGTTCAAGTCCTGGATCTGGCAGTTTGCTCTTCCCCCACCACCCGAGCGAATGTGCCCTGTAGCAAATTAAAGAAATAGTAATAATGATAAATAACTAATTCTATTTTTTTAAAGAGAGATTTTTGCTACAGGGCACGTGCACTCACCAGAGAGACAGAGAAACATAAAGCGAGAAATCATCCCCCAGGGAGGATGGCCACATTGCAATCCCTTCTCCTCCATTCTCCTCGGGATTTTAGGCACACAATCACACGCACCCGGCATGAGTTTTAAGCTGCTGGTCCAGGACTCGAACCGTGGTGGACTACGTGGGATTCCAGTGATGTAACCATTACGCCATCTGCTGGTCCCAAATAAATAATTCTTTTAAAAATAAATAAAATAAAATGAGCCTTCAAAGGTGATTAGATTTTAACAAAATACAACTGCGGTAGAGAACGGTATGAATAAAGAATTAAAGTAAACTCCAAGATTTGGGGAAAAAAAAAAAAAGGTGAGAAAATAAAAATAAAAAATGCTGAGTTCACTTTTATTTGGTATAGGGTAAATATGAAGGTGAATGGTGGGTGGAAGTATGCTAAAGCTGTAGCAAACTGAGCAAGGTTATAAAAGCTATGCTGAAGAGCTTATAGACTTCAGTCAATAAGCACTGAGTCCCTGAAAGTCTCATAGAGAGCCGCATGTTTCTTGCCCAGAGTACAACTATACATCAAAAATGATCAGGCTTGAATAAAAAAAAAAAAATCATGCTTGGAGACAGGCAGTGGAACACTGATGATGCACCTGGATCCACAAAGAAAAATCCTAGTTTTGCATCCCAGGACCTTCCTGAGCATGCTGGAAATGCATATGTGCCCATGCCTGGGCCAGCTAAGATGGAGGATAAATTGCAGCATAAAGACCTTGTTTAGGGGGACCAGTAGATAGTGCAGTAGTAAAGTCACTGAATTCCCACATGGCAGACAGCGGTTTGAGTCCCAGATCCAGTGGCTTCACAATCACACCAGGTGCATGTACATGCATGCCCAAGATTCCAGGAGAAGAATGGAGGAGAAGGGGTTACAGTGTGGCCATCTCTCACTTTCTCTCTCAATGTCTCTGTATCTCTCCCTCTCTCTCGTGAGCTCACACGCCCTAAGGCAAAAACCTCTTAAAAAGTTTTAAAAAGGCCCTGTTTGGGGTATTCCTTCCAAGATATAAATAAATGAACTTGAAAAGAAATTTTAAAAGGTCAAGCTTCCACTTGAAGCGATAACTATATAGCAAAAGATGATAGTGCATACCACTTACTAAATGACAAATGTGTTTAACCCTAAATACACACACATGCATACATGTACATATATAAGTACATCTATATACATACATTGTACATTTGTGTATATGTCACTTCTCAGACTTTTGGCTAAGATCAAGGATAGTGGTATGTGTGTAAACACATTACACACACACACACACACACACACACACAGGTCACCTTGATAATACTCTATAGGAGTTACATAGCATATATCTCTACTAGTCAAAGTTGCCAATAGTCTATAAAGAAAAAACTGTAGTCTATACATTCAGCAAGTTAACCCCCATACAAAAGTTGAATCTTAAGTTATTATAAAACATACACTCCTAGAGGAAGTAACAACAGAGCAAGTATAGAAATAAAGAAACAAAAGGCAAATACATGAATCACAGTTCACCTATTTTCTTTAAATGACTTATTTACCCAAGTCACCATTTTGTTTTATTTATTAATATTTCTTAGGTATCTACTATCACAAGTACTGACTTGAGGCCCAGAAAAATCGTATGTATGAGTACGAATACACATTTTTTTAAGAATTATTTGGGACCAGCAGTTGGCGTAATGGCTATGCCACTGGACTCCCATGTAGTCGACCGTGGTTCGAGTCCTGGACCTGGTGGCTTAAACTCATGCCGGGCGCATGTGTGCGTGTGCCCAAGATCCTGAGAGGAGAATGGAGGAGAAGGGATTACGGTGTGGCCATCCCCCCGGGGGGTGATTTCTCGCTTTCTGTTCTCTCTGTCTCTGTCTTTCTGGTGAGTGCGCACACCCTATAGCAAAAACCTCCCCCCTCCGCAAAAAAAAAAGTTATTTCACTTAACTTTTTTTTTTTTTTCCCAATTTGACCAGAGAGAGGGAGAAAGTAGGAAAGCAGGCCACCAGGCCCAGGACCTGCACCATGGTCGGCCATGTGGGAGTCCATCACCTTAACCACCGCACCACCCGTCAGCCCCAAGAATACACATTTCTGTTTCATTTTTCAACCTCAGCAAAAGCTATGCTGATTTTAAACCTAAATGACCAAAAAAAAAGATCAAAGCAATTGCCACCCATAAGCAGTAATGTTTAATACTTATCAAAAATACAAACTATATGCCAATAGTTTTATTCAAATTTACTCAAAAGAAGTTGGAAATATAGGAGTTTCGCCTACCTGAGAAAGATCAATAAAATGATTGGCCTCTGCCATCACCTTCACTCGGAAGTTTGTGCCATCATCTGGGCTCAGGGCATAACAAAATACCTGAAAGGGAGCACATAGTATATATATATTTTTTTTTTTTTGAGAGGTTTTTTCGCTATAGGGTATGTGCGCTCGCCAGACAGACAGAGAGAGACATAGAGACAGAAAGCGAGAAATCACTCCCCAGGGGGGATGGTCACGCCGCAATCCCTTCTCCTCCATTCTCCTCCTGGGATCTTGGACATGCACGCACACGCGCCCGGCGTGAGTTTTAAGCCACCGGGTCTGGGACATGAACCGCGGTCGACCACGTGGGAGTCCAGCGACATAGCCATTACGCTAACTGCTGGTTCCCAAGCACATAGTATATTTAATAACTTTGGTTCAAGTCTTTCCAAAATTTGGAAATGGTGACAATAAAGCCACCACTGTGGGTTTTACAGACAGTGACTGTAGAGAAACACAAGTCTTACCTCAAATTTATCAGGATTGTGCATGCCTGGAATAGACTGCATGAGGTGAGAAGTAGGATGATTCCCAAAGTCAGAACTCACATATCCAACACGCAGTCGACCATCACTGAGCTTCAAGTCTTTTGGATGCTCATATGGTGGTTTATGAAGAACATTAATCTACCAAGAGAAGCAATCCAATGTTTGTTAGTAAAGTTGAGTCTATACGTAAATTTTCATCTATGAAAACTGACTAAAAGCCTGTATCTCACACCTGTTGAGAAAGGTTTGCCAAAAGCACTTGATTTAATTCACATAGCCAGTTCAATGAAACATAGGCAGGTTTATGTAACATGCTTTACACTTCACCTATTCATGAGATCTGTGCAATTGCCTGAGCAAATCTAAAACTTGTAGAAACAAAGACATTTAGATAGAGCATGATAGTTCTTGCAGTTTTCTAGAACATTCTGTAAGGAAACTTTTTTAAGGTTTTGCTACAGGCTCATGCACTCGCTAGAGAGTAAGAGGGAGGAAAAGTGAAAAATCACCCCCCAGAGGGGAGAGCCATGCCACAGTTCCTTCTCCTCCATTCTCTTCTCGGGATTTTGAGTTCACACACACACATGCCCAGCATATTTTCCAAGGTGCCAGCTCCAGACTCGAACACCACACTTGGCCATGTGGGATCTAGTCACCTTTACCACCACGCTCCCTGGCTGGCCCCAATCTCTAGGACAACATTTTTTGAAACCATAATTCTATCTAGGACTACAATCTCCAGAGCATGTTCCAACCTATGATCAAGTAGTGCTCTATCTCTCAAAGGTGAGTATAAAATGTCAAAAATAAAATGCCGAACATTTTATTAAAACACTATGGTTTTCAGGACCGGCAGTTAGCGTAATGGCTATGTCGCTGGACTCCCACATAGTCGACCGCGGTTCGCGTCCCGGACCCGGTGGCTTAAACTCACGCTGGGCGCGTGTGCGTGCGTGCCCAAGATCCCCGAGAGGAGAATGGAGAAGGGATTGCGGAGTGACCATCCCCTCTGGGGGGTGATTCCTTGCTTTCTGTCTCTCTGTCTCTCTGTCTGGCGAGCGCACACGCCCTACAGCAAAAACCTCTCCAAAAAAACAGGAACAAAAACAAAAACACTATGGTTTTCAACTTAAAGAAAAACACTGTAAGTCTACTGTTAGTGTTTAAATTAATGACTCTACTTCATGGAGTACAGGGGGTTGTGCTTGAGACAGGACTTAATGGAAGGGGCTTCTAGGGTGGCTGACAAAATTTCATTTGTCAACTTGGTTAGTGTTCCCTTTATGATAATTCATTAGGCCATACATTTGATTTGCAGTTTTCTGTATCTGTGTTTTAGTTTACAACAAAAAGATTAAAACAAAAGAGTCACACCTTATCCAAACAGAGGTTCCCATGCCTCTCAGCAATAGCCTTCCTGAAGCCATGAGAAAGAGGATACAGCATACTATGATGAGGATGCACAGATGGCAACCTATTTTTCTCTAACTGGTCAGCCACAATACTGACCAACTTCTTCATTCGCTCATCATAATCTGTCCAATCACAGACAATCTAGAGAAAGTAAAAAGAAGTTATTATCCTGAAAACCCTATCCCAGGATTTAATGTTTTACATGTCTTTGGCTTAAAGTAATGTCAGATAAATTATTAAAAAGTCAGGCTTGGATTATTATGGTACATAACAATTACAAACACTGAAAACCAAGTACTGGACTACTAGTCTTACCTGCAGGCAATGTGCCAAGTTACAATAAGCATCAGGAAAATCAGGCTTAAGTTTCAGAGCTGTGCGGTAAGAAGCTATTGCTTCTGGGATATTCCCTGAATCCTGGAAATAAATAAAGTGGGATGAAGCTTCCTAAAATTAAACACGAGGTACTAAGATGTACATATTGTAATAAACAGTAGTACCTTGTGAATGGAAGCCAGATTACTGTGGGCATCTGCAAATGCAGGGTTAATCTGAATGGCACGCGTATAACACTGCAAAGCTCCCTGAACATCCTGCATCTCCTTTAGAGTGTTTCCCATATTAGAATAGGCATCAGCAAAGGTAGGACTAATTCTTTCAAAAAAAAAATGAACAAAGGTTATATTTATCTAGTACAAAGAATTTTAAACCCATGTACTATAAATGCATTGTTGTTATTGTCCCCACTTTAGGGGTCGACAGGTGGCATGGTGGTTAAGGCACTGGACTCCCACAGAGCCACCCACAGTTTGAGTCCTGGACCCAACGGCTTGGATATCATGCCTGGCACGTATGTGTGCATGCATGCACACCCCCAAAATCCCGAGAGAACGGAAGAGGAGGGACTGGCAGTGTGGCCACTTCGTGTGGTGATGTCTCACTTTCTGTCACTGTCTCTCTGTTTCTCTTCCAAGCACACGTGCCCTATGGCAAAAACTTAAAAAAAAAAAAAAAAAAGCCATTTTAGGGTCAGCAGGTGGCATGGTGGTTAAAGCAGCTGGATTCCTCATGGCCAACTGCACAGTCGACTCCATGATACAACAGCTTGAAAAATATGCTCAGCACATGCATGTCCAAAACCCCAAGAGAATTTGAGAAGGGACTGTGCAGCCATCCCCTAGGGGGTGCTTTCTCACTTTCTCTCTCCCTCTGTCTCTCTCCTGCAAGCACACATCTCTCATAGCAAATTTAAAAAAGAAAAAGGAAAAAAATTCACTTTATCTCCTGCCAAAGGTCAAAAATTTAAAAATGAAATAGTTGAGTTTCTTACCGAATAGCCTCCTTATAATGCATCAGAGCTTCCTGCAGTTTTCCCTGCTGCTGTAGCACACTTGCTAAATTTGAATGGGCAGCAGCAAATTCTGGGAAGACCTATAGATCAAGATCGTAACTGAGGTTAATACAAAATCTGCCAAAACAACAGCTGCAACTTACCACAACCTTAAGAACTTTGTTCAAGTACATTTATATCCCTAAACTTCTCTTCACCTTTTCCAAGTATACTCATTCTTCAAGGCCTAGCTGCTCAAATTCTACCTTTCTCTATTTTATATCTTTCCTTGTTTCAAATATAAGACTTCTCCCTCTCTTGAGTTTATGCTGACTGTTCCAGCACCACCAAAATCTCTCTCCTTTAAACTCCTAACACCTACTTACCACCATATAGACATCAGGTACTGAAATTATATACTTATTGGTAACTTGTCTTGAACTGTGGCTTACTGTTAATTTTGTACAGATCTTTATCCACAATGCAGTGAATTCTGAATGAAGAGATTTTCTTGACTGTCACACACAATCTAGCATCATACCTTATGTATTAATTATTTATTGTTTCAAAGAATACTCCTTTTTCTAAACAATTCAACCTCTATCTATTTTTACAAAGAGGTGAATGACACAGCAAAATTAACTGCTTTCTCTCTACTAACACAGAGTAAATACCCAGCCACATCACCCTCAACATACTTCTAACGCTTTCCGATACAATCGAACTGCCTCTTCAATATTTCCTTGTTCTCGTTTGATATTGGCTAGGTTATTCAGAGAGTCTGCATGGGTGGGACACAGACGGAGAGCTGTATTATAACAATCTTCTGCTTCAGCAACCTAGGAAACAAAACAAACTATTCAAAACCTATACAGAAGAGCCACAGAGCCACTATTAATATCGTCCTAACAATTCTAATAATTGCTCAGTTAAGCCTAATGGCTGGAAAAACTCCAGAAAATGGGTATTTTGGGGTATTCTTCCTCTTAACCGAAATGCAAAAGTAAACCAATACACTATCTCAATACTTAGTAACTATACGTACAAAAAAGATGTTCTTAATCCTACCAGATAAGAAAGAAGTAGACTAGATAAAAATCCTTACACTGCCCTTCTCTTTGAGAGCATTGGCTAGGTTGCAGTAAGCATCAGGAAAATGTGGTTGCAGTTCAATAGCTCGCCTGTAGGTGTCTATTGCCAGATCTATCAGGCCTTGCTCATAGTATACACAAGCCAGGTTGCCGTGCACCACTGCATGATTTGGACTCAAGCTTAGAGCACGAAGGTAAGCTGCCACAGCTCTGTAAATAAAAAACACACACACATACAAAAAAACTGTGACTACTTTTTAATGAATGCTTTGTTACAATTAATTCATGTTACAACATACTTAGCCTCAAACCAAAATTGCACCTTTATAAAATGTACTTTTACAATGAGAAGTTTTCTTTCTTTTTTTGAGAGGTTTTTGCTATAGGGCACGTGCACTCGCCAGACAGACAGAGAGAAAGCGAGAAATCACCCCCCAGGGGGGATGGCCACGCCGCAATCCCTTCTCCTCCATTCTCCTCTCAGGATCTTGGGCACGCACGCACACGCGCCTGGCGTGAGTTTTAAGCCACCGGGTCCAGGACGCAAACCGCGGTCAACTACATGGGAGTCCAGCGACATAGCCATTACACTAACTGCTGGTCCCACAATGAGAAGTTTTCTAATACCAAATAATGGGCTTTCCTTTAACAACAAGTTAAAAGTTGAGAGTTACCTAGCTTTCTTTTTTTTTTTTTTTGGAGAGGTTTTTTTACTACAGGGCACGTGCGCTCGCCAGACAGAGAGAGACATAGAGACAGAAAGCGGGAAACCACCCCCCAGGGTGGATGGTCACGCCACAATCCCTTCTCCTCCATTCTCCTCTCAGGATCTTGGGCACGCACGCACACACGCCCAGCCTGAGTTTTAAGCCACCGGGTCCAGGACACAAACCGTGGTCGACTACGTGGGAGTCCAACGACATAGCCATTACACTAACTGCTGGCTCCCTACCTAGCTTTCTTAATCAGATCACAGGAATAATTTAGTCTAAGAGACAACTATTTCTTTTTCTTTCTTTCTCTTTTTTTTTTTTTTTTTTTTTTTTTTTTGAGAGGTTTTTGCTATAGGGCACATGTGCTCACCAGAAAGATAGAGACAGACAGAAAGTGAGAAATCACCCCCCAGGGGGGATGGCCATGCTGAAATCCCTTCTCCTCCATTCTCCTCTGAGGATCTTGGGCACGCACACACACGCGCCTGGCATGAGTTTAAGCCACTGGGTCTGAGACTCAAACCACAGTCAACTACGTGGGAGTCCAGTGACATAGCCATTACACCAACTGCAGGTCCTAAGAGTTAACTATTTCAACAGCTTTACAGTAAGGAAATTACAAATAAACTCCCAGTGAGAGGGATAATGGCTTTGATGATAGCTACCAGTGCAAAGTAAGGCAACAGTACCTATATCTAAAAGGTAACACAGCAGACATGAGTAGGAAAAAAAACAACACACTAGAAAAAGAAAATGTGGGGCCAGCCACTGGTGTGGTGGTTAGGGTATCTGGATCCCATATGTCCGACTGCATGGTTCAAGTCCTAGACAAGGTGGCTTGAAAAACATGCTAGGCGCGTATGCCCAAAATACCTAGAAAAGAAGGGTTTTGGCCTGGCCATCCTTACTTTTTCACTTTTCCTCTCTGTCTGGTGAGCACATGCACCATAAAGCAAGAAACTAAAAAAAAAAAAAAAAATGTATTTCAAAGAGCCATTGTCCTAATTTCAGTCCAAACTCTCATGTGTCAATACAACAGATTCAAGAAAATATATCAAATAAAACATTCTCTCACCTGTCAAAAATACGTGCTTCTTTCAAGACATTTCCTAAATTGATATAAGCATCCAGAAAATTTGGATCAAGGGTGACAGCCTGCAAATTACAAGACAGTTACTTACACAGTTACTTAGAACAAGTTAGGATTTCACACACACACACAAAAATAACTGATTACAAATTTATTCTGAGGTCATTTTAAGGTTTCCATTTCTATTTTCTAGTATAATTAAATCTTATTTCACTTTTAAAACCTATTTATTTAGTACTATCTCATTATCTACAAACCTCAATGTTATCAAAATAACTTCACAAGTCTCAGGTTCTCATAGGCAAAATGGGTCCTGCAGGGAAACATTAAAGTCTGGATCTGCTCGAAGCTGAATACTTCTAATGATTGGTCCTATCATTTTATTCAAAACTAACGGTTCTAAAAAATAATGGCAGAGCCCAGCAGATGGCATGGAGGTTAAGGTAACGGGATCCCACTGTCTGACTGCATGTTTCTAGTTCTGGACCCAGAGGCTTGAATAATATCTCAGCTGCATGTGGGTTCATGCCCAAAATCTAGAGAAGAGAATGGAGAAGGGATTGCACAATGGTCATTTCCCCCAGATGAGGAGGGGTTCTCTCTCTCTCTCTCTCTCTATCTCTATCTCTATCTCTATCTCTCTCTCTGGTAAGTGCACACACCCTATAGCAAAAAATATGAAATGGCAGAAACATTAAGCTCTTACTTAAAAGAAAATACTTATCTCAGTTGTAGACACAGTATACACATATGCCCAGTAAGATCTGAGTGGAAGAGTTTATGTGCAGTGGAATTAAAGTACACATTTTGGCTCAAAAATGTTTGCAGTCTATAATGTATATTATGCAGTTTTTTCATAATACGCATTTTCCATTAACTTTATGAAGACCCCTGGCATATAACTGAGAGTTATATACTCAATCAGATACTTCACTTCAAGGAAATACTAACCATTAAATGGTGTCATCCAAATCATTTTGAATTTGTCTTTAAATGTTTGAATATATCTAGAGCAGTGATTCTCAACCCTAGCAGAATACTAATAATTCATACTTCTTAAAAGGTACCTAGGCCCTATTAAAAGTCAATTAAATCAAACACTCCATAGATGGAGCAGAACATTCACATCTTTTACAAGCTCTTCATGTGCAACCAAGGTAGACAACTACTATAGTGTAGTAAATGCAAACACTGAAAAGGCAAAGGTGATGAGTAACTGTAAATATAATAAACAAAAAATGTCTCCTCTTCCTTTAGATGGCAACCTTGTAGTAAAGACAGCATTTAACTCAGATTATCTAAAATAATAGATGCCCAACCCAAACCCTCTAATCTTTTTATTATAAAAATTTTTAAACACACAAACCAGAGGAACAAACCCCCAGGTTCCATTATCCATCTTTGGTAACTCATGAATCATGTTCAATCTTAACCTATATTCTGAGACCAGCAGATGGCATAATGGTTATTACACCGCTGGACACCCATGTAGTTAACAGCGGTTCGAGTCCCAGACCCAGCAGCTTAAAGCTCATGCCGAGTACATGTGCATACATGTCCAAAATCCCAAAAGGAAAGTGGAGAAGGGATTGCAGTGTGACCATCACCCCTGGGGAGGTGATTTCTCACCCTACAGCAAAAATCTTTCAAAAAAAAAAATGCCCCACAACAAGCCATCACCTCACACCTATTAGAATGGCTATTTTTAAATAGTGGGAACCAGCAGGTGGTGTGGTGGTTAAGGCTCTGGACACTCCCACATGGCTAACTACAGTTCGAGTCCTAGACTGGTGGCTTGCTTTCTCATTTTCCCTCTCTCTCTCTCTGGTCAAATTAAAATAAATGAATAAATAAAATTAAACAATTCCTTTAAAAAAAGAAACAGACAAATGGTAAGTTGGCAAGGATCTGGAAAAAAGGGAACCCTAGAGTATAGTCATTTTGAAAAATAGTATAGAGAGCCCTAAAAAATGCATACTCTTTTAAATCAATGTTGAAAATGAGTTGCTCCTGGGTCTCATTTTTTATGGCTAAGTAATATTCCATAATGTGTATGTGCCATACTTTTTCTTTTCTTTTTTTTCTTTTGGAGAGGTTTTTGCTATAGGGTGCATGCACTTGCCAAAAAGACAGAGAGATAGAGAGAAAGAAAGCGAGAAATCACCCCCAGGGGGATAGCCACATTGTAATCCCTTCTCCTCCAGTCTCCTCTCGGGATCTTGGGCACACACGTGCCTGGCGTGAGTTTAAGCTGCTGGGTCCGGGACTTGAACTGCCGTCAACTACATGGGAGTCCAGTGACATAGCCATTACGCCAACTGCTAGTCCCTGTGCCACACTTTTTCAATCCATTAGATGAATATAAAAGATTTAATGCTGAGTGAAGAAAGCCAAACTATGAAAGAGAAGTATTATAAGTCCCCACTTAATATATAATGAATGTCTACATTCTATAACAAAAACTGAAAGATTGGAAGGTATAAATACATGGAGAACAAATACAAATACTAGAAACAGTATGGGAAGAAGGTGGACAATGGGTGGAGAGGCAGAAGGGAGGGAATCTAGGGAACTTAAAAAAAAGAACCAAAACATTTTATGAAACACAAAAATAGAAAATTATCTGCTGGTGATAATATACATGGTAATATCTTTGACTGGACTAGCGTGCAGTGCATTCATGCTGGAAAAAATATTTTGTATGCTATGAGATGTATAGTGATTGAATATAAAGAATAAGAAAATAGTAAGAAGAGGAGAAAAATGAGTTGCTCCTTCCAAAGATGATCATGAATTATTTAAAATAATTATGAACACATGTGGGACCAGCAGAAGGCATAATGGTTACATCGCTGGACTCCCACATAGTCAACTGCAGTTCAAGTGTCAGACCCAGCGGCTTAAAACTCATGCCGGGCGCGTGTGCATGCCCACAATCCCAAGAGGAGAACAGAGAAGAAGGGACTGTGGCATGGCTAACCTCCCTGGGGGAGTGATTGCTCACTTTCTGTCTCTCTGGCAAGCGCACAAGCCCTATAGCAAAAACCTCTCTTTAAAAACAATAATTACGAACACATGTATTTAAACATTCTTGGTAAGTTTCAATATATTTCAGTTACTGGTGGTCAAGTCCTGTCTTTAGCCAGTGGGAGCTTCTTTGAGTTGCCTCCTGATTCCTTTTAACACCAAGTACTACATCAAATCTTCCTTGCTTTCTTGTATGACAAGGCATGCCAGACAAATTTTGGACACTCTTTGCCCCAAATCCAGAATCGGTCTATTTATCAAGAAGCCCTGCTTCTTTAAAGTAAAGCTGCTCATTCGAAAATGCATTGTAATGGGACCAGCAGTTAGCGTAATGGCTATGTCGCTGGACTCCCACGTAGTCGACCACGGTTTGAGTCCCGGACCCAGTGGCTTTAAAAACTCACACCAGGCGCATGTGCGTGCGTGCCCAAGATCCCGAGAGGAGAATGGAGGAGAAGGGATTGCGGCGTGGCCATCCCCTCTGGGGGGGTGATTTCTCGCTTTCTATCTCTCTGTCTCTCTCTGTCTGTCTGGCGAACGCATACGCCCTATAGCAAAAACCTCTCCAAAAAAAGAAAAAAAAATGCATTGTAATTACCAAAGTACAATCTCAGTGCAAACTTGGAAACTGTCGTAATGAAGATATTATGTGAATGATTAAGTGCACATATAAGTACTTTATAAATACTAATTATTAATTTAATGACTAACCTTTTCAAAGTGATGAATTGCAAGCCAAATCTCCCCTTGTGCATTGAAAACACAGCCAAGATTACTCCAAGCTACTGCAAAGTTCGGTTGCGTCTCAATTGCTTTCAAATAACATGCCTTAGGAGGGGTTAATGAAAGAAGATGGGAGGGGAAGGAGGTAAAGGGAAAGGGGAAAATTTGTAAAGGGGAAAAAAAAAAGATTGGGGGGGGAAGAAGGTGATATCATTATTCCTTCTCTGACCAGTCAAAAGTGACCCTGCAGCATAGGCTCGCTTGCGCCAAAACTAATGCGCTGCCACAGCTGGCTGCTCCTGCGCCTGCGCCACCAAAACCCAAGTGCAAACCACCATGTTCAGTTCTGTCAACCAGTGACCAACCCTTATACTGGGACTTATCTGGGAAGTCTGTTACTACAAGACCCTATGGTAGACTTCTCTAATCCTAACACCTAAGAGCTCCTGTTATGTTTCCAACTGTTACCTAGAGGGCACCGCTTAAGGCCAACTTTTCCTACCCCTTCCAGTTCCCAAAGTGTGTTCTACCAGGTAGCGCTGTGGGGAAGAAGAAGGAAAAAAAAAAAAAAGGATTTCACGATCGAGTAAATTAGAAAAACAGGGAAAAACAAAGTTTCTTTACTACAGTACTTTCCTAAGCCTTTAATAGTATTACTGGGTTTGTAGTCCCTGAGCTTAGTTGACCATGGAACTCTTCTTTCATTGGGCATTTTATTTTATTAGAAAACTATGAAACACATTTTTGGGAAAAGCTACTCTTAACAACAATGTTCCTCACTAGCATCAAAACTATGCTAAGAAAGAGAATGTTTTTCTGTCAAATCAGACATCATAAAGCCAGGTTTTAAGTTACATCTTCACAAAGCCCATTCCCCAAGGAGAACTGAAGTTGAAACCTCACATGACAGGACTGCACCTAGGTTGAGGTCCCTGTAATGCGAGCGCAAACATCGCTTGCGCAACCTAACAGCATCGCACTGCGCAATCGCTGCGAACTGCTGCGCTACATAGAACACCCCCAATCGCAGCAAACGGCCAACCAGATCCATTAATCTACTAGACAGGCCCAGAGAGAATATTTGTTTAATGAGATTAGTTGGACTCGAGGTATGTTAAAACCCAATTTTATCCAAAAAGGCTACAGAATAGGACTGAGGGAGCCAGTCAATCAGATTACTCATCTAGTCAACCGTTCACAGGGGCTCATTCGCACGCAATGCGCATTAACGCTGCGCAGCCTTTGCGCTACTGCAGGGTCACAGCGCATCATCAGAAGAGCAGAATGCTGCAATCCAAACAAAGAAGAATAAAGGAAAAAAAATGAACAACAAGAAGAGTTAGAAGCTTTTACTAGTAAATTATCTCTAATAATTTTTAATATCTTAATTAGCTTTTACTTATCTTTGACAGAATTGTGGCTATAGTATAAAACATTCTCTTACATAACTTGCTTGTAAATAAAATTATTTTAAGCTGTTTCTGAAGCCACAAGACAGAAGATTCAGGCATGGAGGCAAATTGTTTGCTGTGGCAGTTACAAACCCGTTACCATATTTCTCATCATGTGACTTTTCGATGCGTTCCTTGCTGGAAGAGGAGGAGGAGGTTGTGTGTCTGCCCTAGATCCAGGCCTCGAGCTCCCTTCAGCGAGGCACCTTACGCATGGAATAGGAGGTTTCACCCACCTGAAACCTTCTAAATACAATATCAATGGTGAAAAACCAAAAACAAGAGAGAAAATAAAAACAAGATCATTAGTAAAAGTTCAACAAAGCAATTGAAATTCTTTGGATGTCTATTACATATGGGAATGAGGACAGTCTCAAGTCTGTAACATGGGAAACATGCAGAAGGGAGAGGGTTAATTGGGGCTATTGCATACAGCAGGGATTTGTGCTGGAAGAAAGGCTCTTCATTTTCTACAAAGACAACTTAATTTTGCTTCCATCTACTAGGAATATGCTGGCTTGAATTTTCAAATGCACTGATTACAAAAGAAATACATTGCATTTCACTCAAGAGTATTTTCTTGTTTACTAAGTTCTCACAAAAAAACAGAATAACATTTTTCAAACTAGGTGTCTCCAGAGCTCTGAAATAAAGAAGTCAGCAACCTAAGGCAGGCGCAACGTCTCAGCCTAAACCGATCTCTAAAGCTGCAGTGAAGTGCAATTCATGTTAGCTGTCCGCTTGGTGGGGTGACAATTAATAGGAGCTTATCAAATATTTGTTCTATATATTACCAAATAGAGTTATCAGCTAAGGTTGAAATCAATTACGATTCATTAGCTGGAAACCTACAAAAGGTTCATCCAAAGTGTCAGCAGAATTTATGAGCTACGCACTTAAAACTAGTGCCTTTTATCATCAGATGGTGCTGAAAAGTCTTCTACCTTCCTGGACAAAGTAGTCAAACAGACAGCTACGCTGCGCATACACTCCACGCATTAGCATGCGCGTGGGGCTCAGAGCAACAGGTGGGAGTTTCAGAAGCATTCTGGTTTCTCCCCACTCCTCACCCCTGCAGCGCGGTTGCGTAAGGTGGCTTGTAACAAGACAACTGCATTTATAAATTTAGTTTTAAATTATACCAAAAGCTTTAGTTAACCCAACCTGATATTCAAATTCATTATTTGGAAACACAGAATGCTAAAAGCCACCTTTCCACTTTGGCAAGTTTTCTTTCGATCAGTCCATTTCCCAAACAAACCAGCTTTGTCTTTCTGACTTTTTTTTTTTTAAGGAGGTAGGGTGGGGAGGAGTAAAGAAGGAACTGAGGAAGAAAAGAAGGTAGACAACTGGGATTGGTAAAGAGGAAAACGGAACATAGGAAAAAGGAACTTGGAGAAGGAGTGGAGACAAGAAGGGGCAGGATATTCCAATTATAATTTGCAATCATTTTAACAGCCTTTCTTCCACTGTAAAAAGGGTGAGGAACATGAAGGGAGGAAGGTTAAATAAGAATTTTAAATGCCAGTATTACAGGGTAACATTTGAATGAAATTCTTCTCCACTTACAAGCCACAAAGGACTTAGAAGAGCAGCATTTTCAATGGCACCTGCATCATACAGGAGTCTTGAGCCAAATGACAGGCGCTCTGCTCTGCTTGTCACCAGCAGGCAAGCCTCAGATTTGAAGGAATGTTATTTATTCCCACATAAGATCAGGACGGAGCCCATTGTTATAAAGATGATCTAGCTCGGCAGAAAGGCTCCAAAATGTTCAGGTTCTTGCTTTACCCCCAGATTTAGAACAGATATGCCAAATCCTGGCCCTGCTCTAGTCTGAGGCGATTCATGCCGTCAGTTTTCCTCAGTTTCATAGGACTGTTTTGTGAAGATAGCTCAATGAAGAGTTGAAGACTTGGCAAAAAGTACAAGTTCTCGTAACACTGATGTTTAAATGTGTTCTATCAAACACCTACCTTGGCTTCTTCCAAGCGACCCAGGGCTTTGAGCAGGTTCCCCAGGTCACTGCGAACACAGTACAAATCCTAGAAACCCAGAGATACTCTGTCATTAATTATATTCTGCTTCGTCATTCAAAAATATCTTGAAATCACTTTTATGCATCTAGATCACAGTCATTTTATTCTGTCAACTGAAGATACCACTTGACAAATTTAAGTCCAAGTTGTAATCCATTCATCTCAATTTCAAACTCCAAGAAGTTGCAAAAACTCATTTGATGGGTTAAACCTGACCTGAACTGACATGAAACTATTTACAGAACGTACTCATTTTACTTAGTGTGAATACTACTACCTTTCGCTATAGAAACTTAAAGTGTGTTTTACCGTGAGGTATTGCTCTAGAACTGACTGGGCATTTTATATATGGTATTATTTTTCTAAAGTCCTAAAAATTCTAAATTTTGAAATGCATTTAGTCTTACCAGTCTCAGATAAAAGGCTATAAGACCTTACCAGAGTTTTTCCCGTCCCAAAATGTCAGTCCTGTTAAAAACACACCTGTTCAGGACTGGCTGGTGGTGTGATGGTTAAGGCCCTAGACTCCCACATAGCCAACCACGGACTTGGTTGCAATCCTGGACTTGGTGGCTTGCTTTCTCACTTTCCCTTTCCCTTTCTCTCTCTCTCTATCGTCCAATTAAAACATTAATAATAGGGGCCGAGAGGTGGTGTGGCGATTAAGGGCACTGGACTCCCATGTGGCTGACCACAGTTCGAGTCCCAGATCTGGCGGCTTATTTTCTCACTTCCCCCTCTCTCTTTCTCATTCTGTCCCTCTCTGGTCAAATTTTAAAAAAATAAAGGTAAATAAAATAATTCTTTGGGGAAAAAATAATAACAAACTAAATAAATCTTTTAAAAAAATACATTTGTTCAACTATTTTATTCAAGGATAGGATGAATCACTCCTATATCAAGAACCAAAATTTTTCCATAATGGCAAAAATGTATTCAGCAAGTGATCACCTACCAGCACACCTATCCTTAGGCTGTCAGGAATATTTAGAAACCCTGACTTCATTTCACTATAATGCAGAAGGATTACTATCCAACCAAAGCCTCAATCCTGGCACCTGCTGGCTACATTAAGCATTAGTATTAAGTGCCATTAGAGTTGAGTGGGTGAATAACAAAAAGCAGTCAACTTTGCTTTTTTATTAGCAGCTCAATTGCGCTGCTAGTCATCTGACTCACAGTCCGTTCATCAATGTTCATCAATATGAGACACTCATCAGCATAGTGAGTGAGCATCAATTTTTATTTGCCCTATTTTGCCTTTCTCAGTCAAATCTATTATTCAATAAACTGAGACAATAGCAACAGGGGCTATGTTTATCATTTTAAACTTCTGGGTGAATGAAAGAGCCTTAACTAAGCCCTAGAAACCAAAATTTTGTCAACTGTGACAAAGAATCATTATATGTATTATTTTCCCTGCAACTGTACTATGGTTTCCAGAATTCACTGATTAATTTTTACCAATAAAGACCTTTTGTGATTGTACCTTATCACCCATCAGGTGAACCAAAAACTCTGCCAATAAAGTATAATGTGTCACAGAACAGTCAAGGTTGGCCATACTGGGTCAATTCCATAAAATCTTCCTGACTCAATACCGTCTCTCAAACAATGACTGATGTTTTGGGAGATGTCTCCCATGACCTCGAGTACAAAAGGTTAATACTAATTAATCCTCAAAACATCACAGGTACCATTAATCTTATTACAGAATTATCCTCCTCTAATTAGTCTAAGCACTTTTTAACCCTATACATACTTCCAGAAGTAATGAATTCTATGATCTGCTGTCTGCTTTGTATTTTTCTCCTCAAAACTTTTGAGTTATGCCTATTTTGGCAGACTATAGACTAAGTAATCCAATCTATCCATACAAGTTCCTTCTACTAACTGGTAATTGGGGTTATACATCTTTTTCCATTTACCAACTCCTATGCCTTTTCTATGCCTTAAGAATCAGAAGTCTTGCAATAATTCTCCAATAACCGTAATGGTTATCTATTTTAGCCAACTACTGCATAATTTTACACTCTAGTTTCTATAAACTCTTGCAATGAATGTCATCCAAGTCCTGACAGTGTTATCTATCTATACCTAGTTATATCATCTAGATCCATTATAGCATACTAAATCAAGTTACCGTAAGATCACCAATAAGGCAATTTTAGAAAAAGGTAAAGCATAGAGCCAGCAAGTGAGGTGGTGGTTAAGGTAGCTTGGACTCAACATGGGCAATTGTGTGCACAGTTCGAGTCCCAGACCTGGCAGCCTGAAAAACACTTCAATCATGTGTGCCTCCATGCCCAAAATCTGGAAAGAGGCCAGTCAGTGGCTAAGGCGGCTGGATCCTACATGCCTGACTATACATTTCAAGTGTTGGACTCAGTGGCTTGAAAACACTCTGGGCACACGTGTCTGCATGCCCCAATGAAGGAGAAGGGATTGTGGCATGGCCATTCACCCTAGGGGGTTGCATTCTCACTTTCCCCCTCCCTCCTTCTCCTTCAATCAATCAATCAATCAATCTCTCTCTCTCTCTCTCTCTCTCTCTCCCCCTCTCTCTCTCCAGCAAGTGTGCATACCCTACAGCAAATAAAAATTAAAATTTTAATTTTTTTTTTAATTCAGAAAGGAGGGAAAGATGGAGAAGGGATTGAGGGTGCCCATTCCCCATATGGTGCTTCCTCACTTTCTCTCTCTCTCCCCTGCCCCCCTCTAGCTAATACATGCAACTTCTAGTAAATTTTAAAAAGGTAAAGCGGGGGTCAGCAGACGGCATAGCAGTTACGTCGCTGGACTCCTACAGGGCTGACCATGGTTCGAGTCCCAGACTCAGTGCCTTGAAACTCACTCATGTCAGGCACATGTGCATGTGTGTCCAAGATCCTGAGAAGAGAATGGAGAAGGGACTGTGGTGTGGCCATCCCTCCTGTAGGGTGACATTTCACTTTTCCTGTCTCTGTCTCTGTTTGTCTGTCTCTCTCTGGCGGGTAGTGCACATACCCCAAGGCAAAAACCTCTAAAAAATAAATAAGGGACCGGCGGGTGGCATGGTGGTTAAGGGCGCTGAAATCCCACATGGCCAAGCGTGGTTCGAGTCCCAGACCTGGTGGCTTGCTTTCTCACTTTTCCTCTCTCTCTCTGCCCTTCTCTGGTCAAATTAAAATAAATAAATAAATAAATACATAAAGTTAAATATGGTCATTTTTAATAAATAAATAAAAATTAAAAAGGGAAAGTGTATCATAGTAGTAAATCCAATTCTCCCACTTGACAATCCAAACCTATATGCAAGAATAGCTAATTTCTAGAAAATGGAAAGATACTACCACTTTCCTCAAAAGTTCAAAACTTAAGACATCAAATTCTGTTTTATCTGTCAAACCAAAATGTCAAACCAAAAGAGAATCAGATTTCTCAGGCCCAGCCCATTCATTTCATCCCATGTTAATACCTTTCAAGCAAATCTTTACTTAATTCAACAATATGCCTATGGCCAGCCCTGTAGCAATGGTTAGGTGCTTTGCAGTGGGAACTGGATCCCACAAGGCCAACCAATTCCAAAGCTTGGAGAACACCCCAGGCATGTGTGCATGCATGCCCAAAACTCCTGATGGCAAGAAATGGAGAAAGTGGGATTACAACATTACCATGCCCCACTGGGGGGTGCTTTGTGTCTGTCTGTGTCTGTCTGTCTGTCTCTCTCGTTCTCCTTCCCTCTCCCTCACAATTGGTGAGTGCACATGCCCTCTCAACAAAAAATAATAAAAAATACACCTGAACTATAGGGAAAAGAAATTAACAGAATCCCTATCCTCAAAGAGCTTACAATCTACGTGGAAAGACAAGGCACACACACGTTAAATAGTGGTAAAGGTTTTTAGAGTAGTGGATGAGCTCAAGAGAGAAAATTAAAAGCTGATTCTTGAGGAAAGAGTAAATAGGGTTTTAATAGACAGGAAGAAGGCCTTGTAAACAAAGGAAAATAGTATGAATAAAGGTAAAGGGATGGAAGTGAGTATGATTTTCCTGTATTACTATCCCTCCTAAGATAACATCTGTCTCCTACCTTTCCTCCTAGACCCCTCTACCCTTGCCGCCCACATCTATACACATACATACACAGGAAGTACAATCAAGTCGATAAAAACCTACAGTAGTTCTCAATGGCCTCTCAAATTAAATTCAAACTTCTCAGCCTCTCTATTCTTTCTAAATCTTGCAATTGACTCTACTTACTTCTTGCTACTACTTGACTCACCACTTCAACCAAGGAAATCTACTTACTATTTACCTTCCTACAGAATGCTTAGGTTATAAGCACCCACTCACGGAACCCTTCTGATTAATACTCTCCAACAATAATCATCTGAGGAGCTTACACCTTTTTTTCCTCTATGGGTCAGGTCCTAACTCAAAATATAACCACCAACACATCTTCCCAATTCCTAACAAAGCACTGTACACCCAGTAAGCACTCAAATATTTAAATGTGACATTTGCACAGCAACCTTAACAAAGAGAAGAACAGAGAGGAATAGAAATATGGTTTTCTACAGTAAAGCTGCAAAAGTGAGGCTTGTGACAGCACTAAATAACATGACATTTCCACATGAATGGTCAGGATGTCAGTAGCTCTCAGAGCTATACATCCAAAATTAAAGTACAAGCAATGATTCAACAACCTATAGATTCAGAAACAGAGCTACTTACAGCAACTTCAGGATTACAGCCATTATACAAAGGACAACCTTATGCATAATTCATAGAAGGGACTGCTGGGTATGGGCAATTCTAGTGAGTCATCATGTGAAAGAACGTCAGCTAAAATAGCGCCTTCAAATACGAAGGACTGAAAATTTAGCAAAATAAAGCCACTCATCATCACAGAAGAATTCAGAATGCAAAAATGTGACGCAGCTTCCTTTTATTAACATATAATAACTGTACATATCTGTGGGGATAACAATGTGATTTTTTCCCAGAACAAGAATACAATGTGTAATAATTAAATCAGGGTGATTATTTACTTATCGTCCCAATTATTTGTTATTATTTGTGTTGGGAACATTCAAAAATTCTTTTAGGTACTTTGAGATATACGGTAAGTTATTATTAAATATATTCTTCTTACTGTGTTTTATAACACAAGGAGCTTTTCCTCTTATCAGTAATTTTATTTGCTTTAATGAATATCCATCTATTCCCCCCAAATAAGTTATGAGGATAACTTCTAAGGTGACATATCCGTTAAATTAAAAAGATAAACACTGCTGAAAATAGGTTGAGAATATTACCTTAACATTTCACTTTTCTACTGCAGCAAAACTCAAATAACCCGAGTTTCTTTAACTATTTTTCACAGAATGCCAACTACATCTATGATTCGGGCCCACAATGTACTAATGATGCACTTAAAAGCACTGCAAGTAAGAACACAATGTAAGAAACAGTGTCGAGATTCTTTTAGAACTGATTCGACAATGGACATCTGACAGTAAGTGTAAATCTAGTTAAGACTAGACATCTTGGGGACCAGTGGATGGCATAATGGCTATGTCGCTGGATTCCCATGTAACTGTGGTTTGAGTCCCGGACCCAGTGGCTTAAACTCACACCGGGTGCGTGTGCATACGTGCCCAAGATCCCGAGAGGAAAATGGAGGAGAAGGGATTGCAGCATGATCATCCCCCCCAGGGGGGTGACTTCTCGTTTTCTGTCTCTCTGTCTGTCTCTTTCTGGTGAGTGCACGTGCCCTATAGCAAAAACCTCTCAAAAAAAAAAAAAAAAGACTAGACATCTTGAAATAAATTAAAGCATGATCATTACAGTATATTTAGAAGAAATCAAGGGAGTTTGGTAAGAACAGAGAAAGTAGCACCTTCCACTAGAAGAAACATAGAACCAGATGGGAAGGCATGGCTGTTCAAGGCCTTCAAGAGGTAATCTCGTAATTTATTTGAGTACTCTCATTTCTTTGGCAGGGCATGATGACAGGCTTTTTGTTAATGGGTTAGATATTAAATAGCAATGTTTCACTCCCTACTTCAGTTTTCCTATCTCAACATACTCCTATAGTCACTGTCAGCAGCAATGACTGCTCTGCTACACACGCAAGAACCTGGAAACCTGAGCCAAGGGAATCGGAGTTAAAGCTGGTCAGGATGGAGCAAGCCATGGCTTGGTGGTTGGTGCAGCTGCATTCCACACAGCAGACCGCACAGTTCCAGTTCTGGACCTAGCAGCTTGAGAGACAGGCCAGACTCGTGTGTGTGCATGCCCAAAATTTTGAGAGAAGAATGGACTGTGCACCCCACTGGGGGGGGTATGCTTTCTCACTTTCCCTGTCTTTCTGTTTCTACCTGGAGAACGCACACACTTTCTAGCAAATTAAACAAAAAAATCTGGTCAGGACCATAGCTGTCTAAGAGGACACAAATGAGTTTATACACAACCAACAAGTGAAAAAGTAGAACCAACTCCATGGGACTGGTGATTGGCGTGATGGCTATGTTGCTGGACTCCCACGTAGTCACCACAGTTCGAGTCCCAGACCTGGTGGCTTAAACTCACGCCAGACACATGTGCGTGCGTTCCCAAGATCCCGAAAGGAGAATGGAGAAGGGATTGTGGCATGGCCATCCCCCCTGGGGGGTGATTTCTCGCTTTCTGTCTCTCTGTCTCTCTCTGTCTTTCTGGCAAGTGCACATGCCCTATAGAAAAATCTCTCCAAAAAAAAAAAAATAAAGAAAGAAGGAAAAGAACCAACTCCAATTAATAAAGGGAAAGAACTTACTATGACAACTGGGTGAACAGATGAGCCTTGAGCATTGGTAAGAACAGGGTTCAAGTCCCAGGGATAGCACATACAGGGCTCCCTAAAACTTTTTGTGGGTAACTAGCTAGATAGCATTGCAGTAGAAATTAGAAACAGCCACGTTTACATATATGTGCACTGAGTATCTCTGAAAGAATAGTTTCACTGGCTACCTCCAAGAAGGGTAACTAGGATTTTTCAGTGTACCCATTTAGAAAGTAATGAATTTTTTAATTCTTAAACTGGCCCAGCAGGTAGCACAGTGGTAAAGACACTGGATCCCAGTCAACCCCGTGGTTAAGTCCCAGACGTGGCGGCCTAAAAACCATACCAGGTGCAGGTGTATGCCCCTAAAATCCTGAGATAATGGAGGAAAAGGGATTATGGTGGCCATAACCCCTGGGAGTGATTTCTCACCTCCTCTCTGTCTCATTCCAGGGAACCTACAAACCCTATGGCAAAAAAAAAAAAACAAAAACCTTAAACTCTCAAAAGTAACTGAAAAATTAATCATTAATGGACAATGGACGTCATAATAAAAAGTGATTTCAGATATTCGAGCAATTAAGCTTCAGTTTCCTAACCTATAAAATGGGAATTAAGAAACAGGATGATAGGGGCTGGCAGACAGTGAGGTGGTTGGGGCACTGGACTCCCACATGGCTGACAGGGGTTCAAGTCCTGGACCTAGCAACTTTTTCTCTCTCTAGTCATATAAGAAATAATATATAAAATAAATAATTATTTTAAAAAGAGAAAGAGAAAGAAAGACAGGAGGATATGGTCAATGGTTTTCAAACTGTGCTCAAGAGCTGCCTTGAGGGGTGGGTGCCCTGTGGGCATATCATCCCCCTTTTAACTTCTATACTTTTGGCTTGAACATTTGTTTTAAAGATATTTAAGCACAGGTTTTATATCCACTTCACCATTACTAGCTGTTACATAACCCTTGAATCTATGGTTTCTGTTTTTTGTTTTTACTGGCAACATTTTAAAGTAATACCATCTATTTTGAAGGATCACTGTGAGGATTAAGTAAGACCAACCATCCAAAGTGGTCAGCATAGTGTCTGAGCACGTAGACTTCCAATAAATGGTAGCTATAATAGTTAATAATTATTAACCACTTCCAGGTTGGCTGCAAAACTGAAAGTTGACATTGTAGCTGGGAATACAACCTTAACTTTTTACGGATTCTTATAACCCCTCTCTTTATCATCTATCTCTTAAATTTACATCTACTTTCTCTAACCACATCGACAAGAACAAGTCTTACTTTTTTTTTTTCATCTCCCAGAGACCCTAACACAGTATGAACTCAATATCTGCCAGCTGGGCCTCACTTGTTCCCCAGAATACTTCTGCAACTTAGACCCTCCCCCCCAAAAAAAGAATTGTAAGAGTTAATCAAAAGCTGGTGTGGATACTATCGCCTCAATTCTACCACTTCTAATTATGTTGAAAGAAAACAGAAGATACTGAAAAACAAATTCTACATCCTAGTTTTCATGTCACTAATCCATATATTGGCACCTTATTTTAACTATTTTTTTATTACAGTTTAAGACCCTTTCTCCATCATTCCTTGAAAAATCAATGATCTATTGTAAACACCTATCAGGATATACCCAAAGTTAATCAAAACAGCCCAAAGAAACAAGGTCATGTATCCTATGTTTTATGGACATTTAAAAAATTGTAGTAAGAACTAAAATTGTTCTTGCTTTTTAGTACAACTTGCTAGATAAAAGTAATTTTTTATATAACAGATTAGTACAAACCAATTTCACCATTTTAAGTACATAAACATTTCTAAACTCTTGCCTTTATTCCATGTAAAAACCTATTTTAGACTCTATCAAACTATATTTCTTTCTGGGTTTATGTGAAAGGAAGAAAGTTATTAAAATTTTACTTACAGGATTGTACTGAAGCGCAGAGACATAAGCTTGTACTGCCCCTTCCATGTCACCTGCTGCTACCAATGCAGCTGCCAGGTTAATATAACCATCAATGAAATCGGGTTTGAGACGCAATGCATGTCGATAATGCTCAATTGCTTCCTGCAACTGCCCTCTTTCCTTGTAAACATTCCCCAAATTCGAATAGGCTTCTGCCAGAAGAGGGTTCTGTTTAATTGCCAGAGTGCTAAAGTGAGCAGATCTGGAAAAGGCGAAAAGTGTTGGTGAATAGAATGCATGTACAGAAAAGAAGGTATGGCCCATATGCAACTCAAAACAGTTTCTGAAGATTCTGTGCTAGTGCTAATTATATAACAACATATTTTCTCTTAACAAGTGTACAGCATGAAAAACGTTGCAATCAAAGTTTTTCAAAGGTGGTTTTCTGGATTTCAAATTGGAAAGCTTTTTCTCATGAGATAAAATTCTTAGAGTCTTATTACCAAACTGTCACACCGTAAATCATGATCATTAAGAGCAAGAAGAAAAATGCTCCACTCGTGGGTCTCATTTTTCATTTATTGGTAAGATTTAATGACGTATATCTTTAAATGTCTAAGTATGCCAGAATTACCATTTATGGAAAGGATAAGAACACCAATTCTTCCCTTCTGATTAATTGAACTAATTAGCTAAAAGCGGCACATCATAACAACTTCATGATGACATTTGCAACTGGAACCATATATGTGCCTCCTACCAGAGCACATACGCCATCACTTCTGAGCATTTCAGTCCCAGGGTGACAGGTCTTCTATAATAGGTGAGACTGGGAGCTCAGATGTACACTAAGAATAATACCTGAACAGTGTTAAGAAAGCAGCAGATTCAGGTGGAAAAAAATCTAGAACAGGTCCCTGACTACTGATGATATAACCACCACTACAAGAGGAGGGAGAAAAACTGGCAGCTGGGCATGTCACAAGTGGGCAAGAGAGCAGATGTGCGTTGGTGGCTCAACTGAAACCCAGTACTGAAAAAAATTTCAAATTCAAATATTTAAGTATCATGTTTCAAGCTCAGCACCCAGAGGCAGCAATCACCAGCAGGTACCCCACATCTCCTACCTGTCCAGCCTTCGACACTGGAAGTGTATAGATGAAAGTAATAAAAGCACACCAGTATTGTCTGGCTCTTGTCTCCAGAGCTGCATGCAGTGTCTCTCAGCTGCCTCAAAATCTCCTGCCTGATATTCTCGATGTGCCAACTCAGCTAACCCTTGGAAGGAAAGCATACGTTTCGTTGGTTCTGGAGAATCATCAAAACATTTGAGGGAAGGAGGGGGGAAAACAAAAAGTTAGAAATGCAAACCAAAAAATGTAAAAATATGGTATATTAAACTTAAAGATGAAAATGCTTGAAACTATGTAAAGCACTAGAGTGTTCTGCACATTATTTATAGCCCCATGTTAACATCAGGTGCAGAATGGGTTTTTAGAATTCTCCCATTGATATACTTCCTTTCCCAAACTAGATGGACTATTTACTTCCAAATGACATAACATTTGATGTTCAAAGACACTTCTTACTTTTAAATTATAAATCACAGGTAGCAACTAAAGATTATCCCTTACATTTTAGTCAACAGACAAAAACAAAACATTCAATGTGTGATTTGCAAGGTCACAAAGATTTAATGATGTCACAATAACCTACTGGTAAACTTAATATTCTGTCCCATGTTTCAGGTTGGATGTGTGCAGGTTAGGGTACTAGGAGCCACCTCTCTCTTATCCTAGGTGAGGACACTAGGTGTGTTTTGAACTCTATAAATTACCCTGATGTGTTTGTGGGTTTCAGTTTCTTAAAAGGGCTACACTAGGAATGAGCTAAGGAAAAAACCAAAACCCTAAAAGTCAACGTGCTATTTTTTTTACAACAGCTGATCAACAAAATGAATTCATTTGTCAAAAAAGTCAAAATATCTAAAGGGGTCATCGAACATTTTAAATAAAGACCCAAGGTGATGTTGCTCCTCTCCCAAGCTCACAGACTGAAGGAGCTAAAACCCACCAACATTGGCTTAGCACTCACATTTTCCAAAAGAGCTCTGACGCTGCCTGAAGGATTAAGACATTGCAAACGACCCTATGTGAACCAAGCAGTTACCTACACCTGCAAAGGTTAAAAAATATTTGATAAAGTGCAATAGAATGAGTAATAAATAAAAGCACTTTGCTGTGAGTGATTTAATGCAGACATATAAAGGGCATAATAAATAAAGCCCAGAGAGGAAATTAAAAAAAAAAAAAAAAAAAAACTGCCTCCATTTTTACATAAGTCTAAACTGCAATTGTAAATATTAATTTAAACATTGATCATGACTGGAAATTCGACAACACTCTTAATAGATGGTGAGAATGGTAAACCAAGGGCAAATTATTTAATTCTACCAAGGTCACCGAAACAAGCTTCAATTTGAGCCTAGCTCCTCCATCATCAGACCTAACAAGGGCTCTGGAGACTTGTAAAAGCAAAGGAAATTTCCTGACAGCTGACCAGGAACACAAAGAGCATAGACTTGCATCCAAATCTGGGAAATGTTCTATCTCTAATAGAAACCAGAAAATTACATTTTAGACAAGCCTCTAGAACTTCCTAGCTCCTGATTAGAACACATTACTTTTGTCACTTTTCGAAGCCGCGTTATCTGTTATCTGAACGCTTGAAACAACTTCTTCCAATAAAGTAACACACAGAGAAAAGGGCAAGCTAGAATACAGAATGAAATCTGAAAAACCACGGTGGAGAAGGAAGGAGCACAGACGAATTCGTCGCCCCCTACCATTATGAATAAGATGCTTGTGAAGTTCCATCTATTACCGCACAACGTCTAAAAACAGTAACTAAAACCCGACATACAGGTCGACTGAGAAGCAACCGACAAAATAACCTCGTGGGAAACCTTAGAACCGCAGCCCGCTTCCCCGCCCCCTCCCACCCTAAACAGTCTGTACACGGGAAGGCAGCTGAAGGACACTCCTAGAATTTGGTTGTTTTCTTATTTTGGTACCAAATGCTCGCGACTGAATTGTCTACAAGCGCAACCGCCTTACTCTTGTGCAGCTACACTCCAGTTGCTTTACAAACTCTTCAAGCAGGGATGGAAACTTAAAAAAATATACGCCCTATGAATAAAGAGATACCGGGCTAAAAGAATAGGGATGAAGACCCAGAGGCGGCGGCGGCGGCGGCGGCGGCGGCGGCGGAGGAATACATCGAGAAAGTAACACAAAGCGAGAAATGGTAGAGCAGGGTGGGCAACGCCAAAGCAACAGCGCACCAGGGTGGTTTCGCCCCCAAGGATAGGAAGTGGCCCATAAGGCTGGCAATCTCGCGAAGGGAAGGGTGTGGCTCCCCCGCGGGCGGGGAGGGAGGACCTGGGTGGCAAATCCAGTCTGGGGGCAGTGGCTGGAACTGGGCGATGGCAAAGGGAACCCCTGGAAATTTCCAATCTAAACCGGGATCGCTCAACCGAAAGAACACAGAAAGGCGCTGCCGAGCGGGGTGCCGCCCGGTGGCCCCTCTTCTCCAGGTTACTTATAGCACATCTACGAGCTTTTTCGAGTCCTTGGGTGATGCAAAGAGAGGACATGATTACATGGAAACAGCACCCCCGCCCTAGATCGGCAGAGAAGGACCAAACCTGGCGAAGGGGAGAGGGCTGCAGGAGGAGGTGAGGGAGGGACAGGAGACGGAGATGAGCTGGGATTAGGTGAGAAAACGGTTGCGAATGGGGAGTGAAAGGGCAGGGATTCCAACGCAGTCCATTCCGAGACAGGCTAAGCGCGCACGTGTGGCAGAGGCGTCCCGAGAGAGTAGGAAGCAAGCCCGGTTATGATCCCGGGGAGGGAGGGGAAAAAGGGCGAGAAAGAAACAAAAAGCAAGCCAGAAAGAGAAAATGTTCGAGGAGCAGATAACCGGATCGGATGCCAAGAGGCCACGGAAAGCTCAGCAACGCCACTGACAGAACAGGGATGGTTAGAGGGAAGGGACGGAGTGATGAGAGGCAGAGGGCGGCGCGAGACCCCAAAGGGGGCGTCTGCCAAAGCAGAACGGGACACCGGTACCTGTGCTGTCGGCCACGTTGCCCACGGAAGACGCCATCTGGAGCTTCTTGAGGGAAAGAGAGAAGGGGGTAACTGACTCCCGTCGCCGCCACTACTGGCAAAAATGTTTCCGGAGGTAGAAGTGAGTGGGCAGCAGCTGTCCCCGTGCTTTGGAAGGCGTGAGCGACGACAGCAGTTACAGGTTTCGAACCTTAGGAACTGTAGTTAGCCATCTACCTCTGTCGATCTTGAAATGGCGGCGACGGCTCCTCGGCTGAAACAACACGGGCCGGAACTACTTTCTGTTACAATCAAGTGCCCCGCGGAGGGAGCGCGGTAACCAGCGTTACCGACAAAGTGACGTCCGGAGAATCGGTCTCTCTAGCTACTCTGTAACCTTCCGCTCAGGGAACCATTGCGACAAACACGATCCGGGCTAGAGCGCATGCGAGCAGCCCTGACAACCCGACTCCGGGTTAGGGCACTCTTCTAGCGCAGGAGTAGCCAAGTTGTTTAAGAGCGAAGCGGAAGGGTAAAAAAGAAAAAAAAAATCCGTACACCAGACGGATACATTTTTGCCAAGGCGGTAAATATGGTCTGTTACCTAGCCAATAATGTCGACTTTAACATAAGTGCTGAAGGCGTCTAAGAAAGTTTAATAAACTTTATTCGTACAGAAACAGCTACCAACAAGGCTGATGGATCAATTCCGAGCAAGTCAATTCAAAGAACTGTATTCCAAAGACGGAACTGTTCTCCAAAAGGATGGAGACGTGGGTCCCGGTTCGAACACACCTTGTGACTCCGGCCATTGATTGAAGCAGTTTGATGGAAAAAGCTAATACTGTCACAGGGCCGATGAAGCCCGAACACTCACTTTGGGCCAGATAGCCCGAAATTTCAAAATGGGTTTGGTATTCAGGAGAGTTCTGCCTACAGTAATAGGGCAAATGCTTCCAAACTGAGAGCGTGCTGGGAATTTGCACTCCAAAGAACAGTCGTAAAAAGGTTAAGGATGATTCACCTTGGTCAAAAATCTCGTGCTGTCCTCTGAGTTGTGACTTCATTTCTACCAAATAGTTCCACAAGTCATCACAACCCGTGATCCCATTCAGCTCAAGGCAGTTAACGATAAATTAATTAACTTGCCATCTACCTGTTGAAACCATAAGTTTAGACTGAGTCATAAACTGCCTCCACTTCCCTGGACAAATCAGCCCTTAGGATTCTACTGCAGTTTCGAGTCCACTGTTTGGACATTGGGTCACATTAGTATTCATTTAAACCTCATATCTTGTTTCAGAAAGAATTTCAGGTAGCTTGCTATATCAGCGAGAAATTATAGCAAGCCACTGGTGGCTACAAGCAGGATCTCTCAGAGCCTTTTGAGTTCAAGAAGTCCTTGATCAAAGAAGCCAAGTCAGTGAATTTCTTCAGAAAGTTTCTACTACCTAGCCCCTTGACTATATTAAATAATAACTAAAAATTAAGTCCTCAAGTCCATCAGATTCTTCGAGATGGTTGACAAACAATTATGGACATGAGCGCAGAGAAAATTCACAATATTACTGATTTCTTCCATCCCATAGTCAAAGACCACATCATGCAGTGAAAAAGACCAAGTTCACTATACAGCTCACCTGAAAACTGGGCACGGTTCCCTTCCTGTCATTTGATTTAACTAGCAAAATGTGCCCCCCCCACCCCCACCCCCGCACTATGAGTGCCACATCTGTGGTGAATAAACTTGGATTTTCAACTGTTAGACTACGCCCATTCCACTGACAGATGTTTTTAGGCCTTACTGATTAGTGGGCGCTAACTAATTAAGTAAGACTCTCTGTTGTTAAATGCCAAGTCACACTCCCGGTCAAGCTGGCTTTTTAGCACATTTGTTCTTGCCATCTAAGGTCCCTTATCCTAGGAGTCACAGGAATTTTATTTTTTTTAGAATTATTTTATTTAGCTTTATTTATTTATTTAAATTTTGACCAGAGGGACAGCGTGAGAGAGTGAGAGAGGGAAAGTGAGAAAGCAAGCCACCAGGTCCAAGACTTGAACCACAGTAGGCCCCAGTGCCCTTAACCACCACACCACCTGCCAGCCCATTAATCACAGGATCTTGTGATACATTGTGCTTCTATGTAGGGGCCTACAGTGGCTCAGTAAGGAAAACCCCTCTTGGGTCCTCAAGAATCTCTTCCAGTTTCCTTCTAGGAATAGCACCTGGAGGGGTTAGTCTGAAGGATTTATTTATCAGCCAGACATACCTTCTTCAGCCAATCAATTAACATCTGCTAGAGCACCAGGCTCTGAGAAGGACCAAGGGAAAAAAAAAAAAAAAAAAAGGAGCTAAGACAAGATCCTTGTCCTGGAGGGATCTGAAATCTAGTTAGGCAGGCAGACACAAATAGCTACTAGAAAAAACACAGAAAATACAGAAGGATGTCATTGAGGTGATAAAATACATTGATGTCTATAAATACCTGTAATCACTTCACACTGGAGGTGGCTGACAAAGAAAGCTTCATCTGGGCATTAAAGGAAGTGCATATGTGTGTTTCTTCTCTTTTACATTGATTTCTGGTGAATTTTTTTCTTTTCTCCCTTTCAGTGCAGCAATTCTCAATTTTGAATCACCTGTGAATAAATCAGCTGCTTCTTCAACCCTCATCCCAACTTTGCCGCCATAATAATATCGCTAGTGGTGGATTCATTTTCTTTTGCTGTCTAACAAATGACCACATGTTTAGTGACTAAAACAACACACATTTTGCAGCAGTAGCACCAGCTCTGGAAGAGGGAGTGA
The DNA here is from genome assembly GCA_026018925.1 of Tupaia tana. Classification (NCBI taxonomy): domain Eukaryota; kingdom Metazoa; phylum Chordata; class Mammalia; order Scandentia; family Tupaiidae; genus Tupaia; species Tupaia tana. The sequence goes on from JAKSZU010000009.1 coordinate 93,283,087, forward strand.
GGGACTTGCTGACCACTGCTATCGCTGTCCCTGCCCCTGCCACTGAAAAATGGCTCCGAAGGTTAAATAAGCTGAAAAAAATACAGAGATGCAGCGTTGCAGGCTCTCCAGATGTGTGGGAATAATATTCCAGAGGGAACCTGATAACCTTGGGTTAGGTAACCAGTTGCAATGAAGAAAAATGAGTCTTAAAACCTAGAAGTCTTTTAACCTGAATAAAGGTAATGGGAAAAAAAAAAAAAAACTGTCTTCATGGTAGTACAACTATCACTAGCCAGTGAATTTAGGGGAAAATAATTTATTTGTTAACTGCTATGGTAAAGATAACTTAATCACTAGTGAAGATGAACAAAGTGGAAAAGCAAACAATGAGAGACTAATGGCTACATTTAAAAGGCAGCTTTCTGTAAAACAAAAACATGCCGCCTGTTGGCGGCATGGTGGATAAGGCACTGGATTTCCATCATGGATGACCGCAGTTTGAGTCCCGGACCAGGTGGCTTGAAAATCACGCTGAGCACAATGCCCAAAATCCCGAGAGGAGAAGGAATTGCATCCTGACCATCCCCTCTTAGAGGTGATTTCTCACTTTCTCTCTCTGACTCCAGTGAGCACACACATCCTATGGCAAAAACTTAAAAAAAAGGGCTGGCAAGTGGAGTGGTGGTTAAGGGCGCTGGACTCCCCCCACATGACCGACAGCGGTTTGAGTCCTGGACCTGGCGGCTTGCTTTCTCACTTTCTCTCACTCTCTCTAGCTCTGTTTCTCTCAAATTAAAATAAGTAAGTGAATAAATAAAGTTAAATAAAATCATTCTTAGAAAAAATATTTTTAAAAATTTTAAAAATCAAATAAACACACCAAAAAAAGCAGAAAGATAAGGGAAAACACACCCTCTGAGAGTTCTGTCAAATGAGGATACCATTTCTGCTTCTCAGAACCAATACAGTCTTTAACGACGTGAGAGTCAGAAGACCAATAAGACCCACTTTCCTCTGTAATCATCATTACAGTCCTTCCCCTTGGCTTCTTGACCTACAAACCCTGAGCAGATGCCTATCAAAATGGAGGTGAGAATCAAAGCCCTAGTTTCCACTTCCAATCCAAGTGCAGCACAGAACTATGTATAAAAGGTTTCACCATCTTGAGCCTGAAACAGTGTGCAAATCATAAAATAGTTCATACAAGAATACAGAATTTCAGAATGGAGACTTGCAACCCCACTTCAATGAACACATGCCTGCAGTTATTAGACCTATGCCTCAAGACCACTTGCAGTCTCCTGTGCATTTACATAAGAGGTTATATCCTTTTGCAAGGGTCTTGCAGCTATTGTCTGGAAAGTTTTCCTCCCATGCAAGTTTCTTCAGTTCCTTCTCAAGTGGGAAGGAACTCTGTTCTCGGAGATGAGAATCGGGTAGACCAGGATCTGATTGTTGACCCATCTTCATGGATGGGTCTGTGAATAGTTTGTTCATTGACACCATAGGAGTCACATTGCAGAGCCCAGAGCCCATTGATGACCGAGAGCCCATCAGGATGTCCCTCTACTCTGAGCATTGCTGCTTCCAATGCAGAATAAAGAAATCTGAAAGAACTCTGTAGACTCACTGGGACAGGTGTCTACAGGTCTGAAAGTATGTGCTTCCTTTGGAATGTTGATCCTTACTCTGCTCTGGGGATTGCAAGACTTTGTTTGAAACTTTGTTTCAAGTCGTGGACAGATAGCTGTGACAAGCCTTATAGAGGAGCTGAAACAAATTCGTGAGATACAAGAGGACTTCAAAGTTCATGGAAAAATGGAATGAAAGTACAGGCTTATTGTGCAAAAAAGTTTAATTCATGCATAGTGGGCTTTTCATTTTTTAAGAATTATTTATTTTATTTTATTTATTCATTCATTTATTTTTTAATTTGACCAGAGCGAGACATACACACGGGGGCGGGGGGGGGGGGGGGGGGGGGAGAAAGCAAGAGACCAGGTCTGGGACTTGAACTATGGTTGACCATGTGGGAATGTCCAGTGCCTTAACCACCATGACACCTGCTGGTCCCCCCTTTTTAAAAAATAATTATTCATTTTATTTTGTTTATTATTATTTTTTTAATTTGACCAGAGAAAGACAAACAGAGGGAAAGTGAGGAAGCAAGCCTCTAGGTCCAGGACTTGAACTATGGTTGGCCATGTATGAGTCCCGCACCTTTAACAACTGTGCCACCTGCCAGCTCACATAGTCCTTTAATAATACATATTTCCCATGTTCTTTTTGGAGACCTCCTTCATAAAGATGATACTGGGGGCCAATCACACTGTGAGGCAGAAGGAAAGTTAGCTAACATGCTAGATGGTGCTTTTCTTGTTGAGGATAATCCTGATGACAATTATCTTTTTTTTGGAGAGATTTTTGCTATAGGGCGCATGCACTCGCCAGAAAGACAGAGAGAGACAGAGAGACAGAAAGCGAGAAATCACCCCCCCCCAGGGGGGGATGGCCACGCCACAATCCCTTCTCCTCCATTCCCTTCTGTGGATCTTGGGCACGCACGCACACACGCCCGGCGTGAATTTAAGTCACCGGGTCTTGTAGATTGAACCACGGTCAACTACATGGGAGTCCAGCGACATAGCTATTATGATAACTGCTGGTCCCATGACTGTTATCTTTTAAGCCTGAACTTTTGCTTCCATAGTAAAACACTTTGCACTAGAACTGAACCTGCAAATGGTAGGTTTCACTTTTATAAACAGCCAGATGTGGGAGGACTATTAGTTGATATAACTGAACATTCAACCAGGGACTGCAAATGGAGCTCTTTATTATTTAAGGTCTCTGTTGCCTAGATCTGCAATTTACCCGGTCAGGCTGACCAACTCAATATCACAATACATGTAGGTGTGTTCTTTTCAGTTTCAGTGTCATTCGTTTTATGTCAGAATACCAGAAGAAACTTATTTCAAAAACTGCCTTGGTCAACCAAAATGAAAAATTATTCACAAGAGAAGCAATGCTGAAAAGAACCCTGCATCTTGCATTTGGGGATCAAGAAAAAGGGACTAAAATATAATGTATTAACTTTCATTGCTATCCAAACCTTTTGCTACCATTAAGTGTTTCAGTTTTCTTTTTGTTTGGGGTTGGTTTTTGGGGGGTTTGTTTTGTTTTGTTTTGTTTTGTTTTTGTTTAATTTGCTACAGGTCACACACACTGACTAGAGAGAGAGAGAAAGAAGGAAAGTGGAAAAGAACCCCCCAGGAACCATGGCCATACTGTAATCCTTTCTCCTCCACTCTCCTCTCAGGAGTTTTTTTTTTTTTTTTTTTTTTTTTTTTTATTGGAGAGGTTTTCGCTATAGGGCACGTGCGCTCGCCAGACAGACAGAGAGAGACATAGAGACAGAAAGTGAGAAATCACCCCCCCAGGGGGGATGGTCACGCCGCAATCCCTTCTCCTCCATTCTCCTCTCGGGATCTTGGGCATGCACGCACACGCGCCCGGCGTGAGTTTTAAGCCACCGGGTCCGGGACGCAAACCGCGGTCGACTACGTGGGAGTCCAGCGACATAGCCATTACACTAACTGCTGGTTCCCAGGAGTTTTTTTTTTAAAGAATTATTTAATTTAACTTTATTTATTTATTTATTTATTTATTTATTTATTTATTTATTTAAATTTGACCAGAGGCAGGACCAGCAGTTGGCGTAATGGCTATGTCGCTGGATTCCCATGTAGCCAACTGCGGTTCGAGTCCCAGACCTGATGGCTTAAACCCACGCCGGGCACATGTGCGTGCGTGCCCAGGATCCCGAGAGAGAATGGAGGAGAATGGAATGCGGTGTGGCCATCCCCCTTGGGGGTGATTTCTTGCTTTCTGTCTCTCTCTCTCTCTCTGTCTTTCTGGCGAGCACACACGTCCTATAGCAAAAACCTCTCCAAAAAAATATAAATCAATCAATAAATAAAATCAAGTGACCTATCCTTCTTTAAAAAAAATTTTTTTGACCAGAGGGAAAAGGAGAAATCACCACCCAGAGGGGATAGCCATACCACAATTCCTTTTCCCCCATTCTCTCAGGATTTGGGGCATGCACACACACGTATCAGGAGTGTTTTTCAAGTTGCCAGGTCCAGGACTTGAATTGTACAGTCAGCTACTGGCTGGCCTTAATACTTATATTTCAGAAAACTAAAGGATGATTATGCCATTAATCAAAACTGGGAACTCCAGAAGCAAAACAGATTTGGTGATTGTGGTTGAGAGTAATAATAGGTGCTTTCTTCTACATTATGAAATAAAAGCTTGTTTTAGGTTTAATTCTAAAATTAATGTAATAGATAATATATATTTTTATCAGAAAGGGTGTTGGTCATACTGTACATATTATTTTGCAACCTGCTTTCTTTCTTTTTTCTTTTAGAGAGATTTTTGCTATAGGGTGCCTGTGCTCACCAGAGACACGGAGAGAAAGTGAGAAATCACCCCCAAGGGGGATGGCCATGTCCCAATCCCTTCTCCTCCACTCTCCTCTAGGGATTTTGGGGAGGTATGCATACACTACACCACCTGCTGGCCCCTTTTTCTAATTCTTTTTTTTTTTTCTAAAGAGATTTTTGCTATAGAGCACTTGTACTCACCAGAGAGACAAAGAAAGACAGAAAGCGAGAAATTACCTCCCAGGGGAGATGGCCACACCTCAATTCCTTCTCCTCCATTCTCCTCTTAGGATTTGGGGCACCCATGTACACACACCCAGCGTAAGTTTAAACCACTGGGTCCAGGACCACATGGGAGTCTGGAGACGTAACCATTACACCATCTTCTGGTCCCTTTTTCTTTTTTTTTCTTTTTTTTTTTAATTTTTATCTTTTATTTTTCTTTCTCAGATCAATTAAATTTACATTTTACATAAAGTCCCCATTATGATGTATACAATATACATATATATATATATATATATATATATATATATATATATATATATAGTTTTCAACAGAGAACTCTACATTTTTTTGCTGTTAAATGTTTCTTCCCTTTGCCCCTCACGCCCACTCTCCACCACCCACTCCCCTCCCCTGCAGCCTCTGGCATCCACATTCATCCTTTCCACTATCATATCTTCAGATCTTTCTCCCTATGCCAGAGTGCTTTTTTTTTTATCATTGCACATCTTTACAGTGTACAACATGGTTTTTCCCAGCATGAGTACAGTGCACATCAGTCAAGACAATATTACCATATACATTATCAACAGACAACTTTTCATTTTTGTGTCTATTAAGTGTGTTGTTTGCTCCCTGAATCCCTCCCCTCCGCCCTCCATCACTCACCCCCATCACCTCTCCCACACTGTCTCCAGCATCTGCAGCTGCCATCCCTGCCACCATACCCTCCAGTTCCCTCAGTTTTTTCTTTTCTTTTTTTTTTTTTTTTCAATTATCAGCTCATACAGTCTTCAACAACAGGGAACACAGATTCTACTCAGGGTTGGATTAAGGGTGGGTCCCGTGCAGTTCCGCAACTGCAGGTGAGTCTCCACGGAACACAGTTTCAGGAAAGCGGCTCTGTTAAGCAGAGATGGTTATCAGTTGATGCGGCACAGCATCCAACCTGTGACCACCGGGAATGATGCTGTGGGGATCTGCAACGCGAGTCATCCTCGGGCATCTGGCCTCCCCAAGAATGGCAGAATAGTTCCTGTTCTTCCCTGAGGTAATGCAGGGCTGGAAACCATCATCCTCTCACTGTCCATAGGCAGAGACACTCCCCCCATACAATATATTTCTCAATTGGTTTAAGACAGCTTAAGTTTCTTTCTGTTGCTTATAGTTGCAAGTTCTTAATCCTTGTTTTTGGCTTCAGCTTGCCGCCCGCAGCCGGCGGCCACGCGCAGGCGCAGGCCCGGCAGTCACGCGCTGGCCCGGCGGCCACACACAGGCCTGGCAACCACGCTTAGGCACGGCGGCCACTCGCAGGCGCAGGCCCGGCTGCCATGCACAGGTCCAGGGGCCACGCGCAGGCGCAGGCCCAGCAGCCACGCCCAGGCTCGGCGGCCACTCACAGGCTCAGGCCCGGCGGCCACACTCAGGCCCAGCAGCCACCCGCAGGCCCGGCGGCCACGCGCAGGCCCGGTGGCCATGCGCGAGCACAGGCCCGGCAGCCACACACAGGCCCGGCAGCCACGCTCAGGCCCGGCAGCCACTCGCAGGCCCGGTGGCCACGCACAGGCGCAGGCCCAGCGGCCACACACAGGCACAGGCCCGGCGGTCCCCCGGCAGCCAAGCACAGGCGCAGGCCCGGCGGCCATGCTCAGACCCGGCGGCCACCTGCAGGCCCGGGCCACGCACCGGCCCGGCGGCCCCGTGCCGGCCCGGCGACCCCGCGCCAGCTCGGCGACCACGCTCAGGCCCAGCGGCCGCACACAGGGGCAGGCCCGGCTGCCATGCGCAGGCGCCGGCCCGGCAGTCCCCGCGCCACCTCCCGCCCACCCGCCCAGCCAAAGAAAGGAAGGACGGCGACCTCGGCCTATCCTCACCGCCGGCCCGCGTCGGCGCCGAGCGCAGGACACACCCAGCGCTGGAGAGGCAGCGGGTGCCAGGCGGTCCGGGCCGCGGCATGCAGAGCAGAGCCCCGGCCAGGCCGGCACGCAAAGCAGAGCCCCGGCCACACAGGCCAGGCTGCGCAAGCCCGGCCAGCACGCGAAGCAGAGCCCCGTGCCCTGGGCTGCCCAGCCTGGTCCCTTTTTCTTAAAGAGAGATTTTTGTGACTTGCTTTCTTGATTATTTTTTCTTCAGGTTTTTACAGTATGGTGTGTGTATGCTTGCTGGAGAGAGACAGAGAGAAAGTGAGAAATCATCCCTTAGAGAGAATGGCCATACCGCATTCCCTTCTCCTCCATTCTCCTCTGAGTTTTGGGCACACACATGTACCTGGTGTGTATTTCAAGCCATAGGTCTGGAATTCGAATTCACAGTCAACCATGTGGGATCCGGGCACCTTAACCACCACGCCATGGGCTGGCCCTGGTTTGTGTTTGTTTTTTTGTTTTTTTTTTTTTTTAAGTTTTTGCTATAGGGCATGTGCACTTGCCAGAGACAAAGGTGAAGAGAGAGAAGAGAAAGAAGGAAAGTTAGAAAGCACCTGAGGTGGGAGGAAGAATGGATGACCATGCCTTCTCCATTCTCCTGTTGGGATTTGTGGCACACACACACACACACACACACACGTACCCTATGTGATTTTCAAACCACCAGGTCCGGGACTCAAATCGCAGTTAGCCATGTGGGATCCAGCCACCTGAACCTCCACGTCACCTGCTGACCCCAGTTTGTGTATTTTTTAAAATGACCTTGCATTTAAAAATCTTAAAGAAATGTATGCCACCAACTTGGGAATTATTGTCTTTTCTCTCAGTAAACTCTGGTACATATTGGCATAATACAAAGATAAAATTAGAACTATAGTTATATTAATGATCTTAGATTCCTACGATAGCAGTTTTTCTGTTGTCTATAGTTTCCCTTGGTTAAAGTTTTATCTTGATCTCATTAGCTTAGCTACATTATCTTGGGTATAACTTGATTATTTATATAAAGTTTTAATCTATTTGGGTGAAAGACATTTTGTTGGTTTTGTTTTTTTAAATTGCCAGAGAACACATGCACTCAACAGATAATGCATGTATTCAACAGAGAGTGACAGAGAGAGTGAAAGTACTCCCCAGTGGACTGTGGCTACACTCCACAATTTCTTCTCCTCCATCTTTCCCTTCTGTTGGGATTTTGGGCATACATGCACGTGTGCCTGGCATGTTTTCCAAGGCATCAGGGCCAGGATTCAAACCACATTTAACCATGTGAAATCTGGCTCCCTTAACCAGTAGGCCACCTGGGATTTGCCTGAAAACAAAACTGTTTTGTTTTGTTTTTTAAAGAATCATTTAATTTTATTTATTCATTCATTTATTTTATTTTATTTTAATTTGACCAGAGAGAGAGACCAGAGAGAGAGAAAGTGAGAAAGCAAGCCACCAGGTCTGGGACTCAAACCATGGTTGGCCATGTGGGAGTGTCCAGCGCCTTAACCACCATGCCACCTGCTGTTCCCCAAAACAAAACTGTTTTAAAAAAGAAAACATTGGGTCCAGCAGTTGGTGTAATGGCTATGTTGCTGGATTCCCATGTAGTCAATCGCAGTTCGAGTCCCAGAAACAGTGGCTTAAACTCACAATGGGCGTGTGTACATGTGTGCTCAAGATCCCAAGAGGAGAATGGAGGAGAAGGGATTGTGGCATGGCCATCCCCCCTGGGGGGTCATTTCTCAATTTCTGTCTCTCTGTCTCTCTCTATCTTTCTGGTGAGTGCACGTGCCCTATAGCAAAAAACTCTCCAAACAAAAGGTTAGGGGGGCCAGCAGGTGGCACAGTGGTTAAGGCGCTGGACTCCCATGTGGTCAACCATGGTTCAAGTCCCGGACCCGACAACATGAAACTCATGCAGGGCACGAGTGTATGCATGCCCAGAATCCCAAGAGGAGAATGGAGGAGAAAGGATGGCGGTGTGGCCATCCCCCCTGTGGAGGTGATTTCTTATTTTCTGTCTCTCTGTCTTTCTCTATCCCTCACATGCCCTATAGCAAAAATCTCTGCAAAAAACTGTTTTTTGGGGGGACCAACTTGTAGCATAGTGGTAAAGGCAGCTGGATCCCACATGTCAACTGTCCAGTTTGAGTCCTGGACCCCACAACTTGAAAAACATGTCCAGTGCATATGTGAGCATGCCCAAAATCCCCAGAGGAGAATGAAGAAGGAATTGTAGTGTGGTCATTCCCCTGGGGAGTGCGCTCGCTCTCTCTCTCTCTCTCTCTCTCTCTCCAGCTAGCACATGTGTCCTACAGCAAAGTTTTTTAAAAAAAAGTTTTTTGTTTCTTTTTAATTTAGCTAAATTTCAAGTAATTTAGAGTCATTTTTTTCTCTGAATCAGGAGTCACAGGAGGTGGTTATCCACGATATTTTTCAGTTGTTTTGAAATTCAGCGTGTGTATTCATTGCACAATACTTAACAGAGTTTTGGAATTGCCCTGCCCAGAAAATGTTCCTGTTAGGCAGTTTTAAAGAAAAACGTTTCTACTTCAGATGAAACGTGTTATTCAAGATGTGTCTTCCTTTGTCACTTAAAAAATTTTCTTTTCTCTAGCCTCACTTAAACACAGGGGTAAAAGTCTTTCTAAAATGTATTTTGCCAGAGGGTGCCTGCACTTGAAAGACAAAGAGAGAGAGTAAGAGAAAGAAAGGGAGAAAGCACCCTCCTATGGAGAATAGTCATGCTGCAATCCCTCTTCCATTTCTCTAGCCTTTGGGAACTTGGGGCATGCACACCCAAACACCCAATGGGATTTTCAAGACACCAGGTCTGGGATTTGAACTGAGTTATCAGTCAGGTGGGATCCAACCACTTTAACCACCATGCCACAGGCTGTCCTCAGAGGTAAAAATCTTAAGTCAAACTTAATGGCTTTGTCATTTAAACATACTGGAAAACCCACTTCTTTCTCTGTCAGGTATCTGGCTTTCTGTTTCTTAAGGTCAGAACTGAGATATTATTAATAAAAGACACAAAAATCATGATATCTTGGTGTTTTGATGTTTTGACTTAAGAGGGGAAAAGGTTGGGATTTTTTGCTTGTTTTTGTTTTTTTAATTTATCTGTTTCTTCCATGAACAAGAAAGAGAGACAATCTCTCACTGTCTGCTTTGCGGGATCCAGCCACCTTAACCACCTGGCTGACCCAGGATGAGAAATTCTTTTTTTAAAAAAAAGTAATTATATTTATCTTTTTCTTTCTTTCTTCTTTCCTTTCTATTTATTTATTTATTTTAATTTGACCAGAGAGGGACAAAGTGAGAGAGAGAGAGGGAAAGTGAGAAAGCAAGCCTCCAGGTCCGAGACTCGAACCGCAGTTGGCCATGTGGGAGTCCAGCACCCTCAACCACCATGCCACCTGCTGGCCCCAAGAAGTTTTTATAAATTTGTGTAATAAGTATACATGTTGGATTAAAAAACTGTCGTGGCTATGTTGAAGTGTTAGGAAATTGATACCTATAGTCAGATTTCCGTAGTTCATAACTTTTCTGTATATTTCAAATTAGGTGTATATTACCTATACTTAGAATTCCATAGAATGAATTATCCCAAGTTCATTAATTTTAATATATAGTAAGTTGTCAGGAAAGTCATGACATGTTTTTCTGTGCAAAAATGTGTCATGACTTTCCCAATGACCCAATATTTTGCTTTGTAAACAAGTGACAGTCTAGCTGGCCCTTCCTATTTATAGGTTCTACATCCATTGAATCACCAACAGCAGAACAAAAATATTAAAAAAAAAAAACTGGTTGCATCTATAGTGAAACTTTTTTCTTATCATTATTCCCTAAACAATATAGTCTAGCACCTATATATGGGCCAGTTGGTGGCATGGTGGTTAAGGCTGCTGGATCCCACAAGGCCTACTGTGTGGTTTGAGTCCAGGACCAGACTGAAACTTGAAAAACACAGCAGATGTGTGTGTAGACATTCTAAAAATCTTCAGAGGAGAATGGAGTAGAAGGGGTTGCAGCATGGTCATCTCCCCGAGGGGTGCTTTTTCATTTTCCTTTTCTCTATGTCTTCCTCTGTCTCTCTGGAGAGCAAATACACACACACACACACACACACACACACACACACAGAAAGAGAGAGAGAGAGAGAGAGAGAGAGAGAGAGAGAGAGAACAACGCCTACTTACATAACATTTACATTGTATCAGGTATTATAAGTAGCCTAGAGATGATTTAAAGTGTACAGGAGGATGTGTGTAGGTTATATACAAATATTACACCATTTTATGTAAGGGACTTAAGCACCCTTGAATTTTCATTATCACACAAGGGTCCTAGAACCAATCCTCTATGGATACTGAGGAACCACTACCATTTCTTACACATTTCTGGAAATTACCTGTATAAAAATTTATGTATCTGCTTTCAGATACAGCATATAAATAAAATTTTCATTAAAAACACACACACACACACACACACCTTGGGGTCATCAGGTGGCATGGTGGTTAAGGTACTGGACTCCCACATAGCTGACTAGCATTCGAGTCCTAGACCTGGTGACTTGGAAATCACACCAGAAGCATGTGTGTGCGTGCCCAAAATCCCAGGAAGAGAATGGAGGAGACAAGATTACAGTGTGGCCTTCCCTCTGGAGGGTGATTTCTCACTTTTTCTCTCACTGTCTTTCCCTGTCTCACTCTCTGGTGAGTGCACACACCCTATGGCAAAAATCTTTTTTTAAATGCCCCCCCAATTGGGACCAGCAGTTGCCGTAATGGCTACATCACTGGACTACCATGTAGTCAACCACGGTTCGAGTCCCAGACCCGGTGGCTTAAAGTCACGCCAGGCGCATGTGCGTGCGTGCATGCCCAAGATCCCGAGAGGAGAATGGAGGAGAAGGGATTGTGGCGTGGCCATCCCCCCAGGGGGTGATTTCTCACTTTCTGTCTCTCTGCCTCTCTCTGTCTTTCTGGCAAGCGCACGTGCCCTATAGCAAAAACCTCTCCAAAAAAAAAAAAAAATGCCCCCCAAACACACACACACAAATCTCACAAAACACAGACACATTTACTTTCTCATAGTTTCCACTGACCAGGAATCCAGGCATACGTTAACTTGGTCCTCTCCTCAGGGTGTCACAGACTGAAATCGAGATGTTGAACAGGCTTCAAAATCATCTGAGGCTCAAGGACCTCTTCCAAACTCATGTGTTTGTAGCAGGATTTCATTTCTTGAGGGTGTAGAACTGAGGTTCATATATCCTTGCTGGCAGTCAATTGGAGGCCACTCTCAGCTGCTACTAGAGACCACCCACATTTCTTGCTAAGCGACCCCCTCTGTTTTCAAAGTAAGCAGTAGAGATTCTTCCTTGTGTTAAACTCCTGTCACACTTTAAATCTCACCGGAAACTGCCCAGTTCCCTCTCTCCTTTTTAAAAATTGTAGTTAAGGGGCCGACAGGTGGCGTGGTGGTTAAGGGCGCTGGATTCCCACATGGCCGACCATGGTTTGAGTCCTGAACCTGGTGGCTTGCTTTCTTTCTCTCTCTCTGTCCCTCTCTGGTCAAGTTAAAATAAACAAATAGATAAATAAAGTTAAATAGGGACCAGCAGTTAGCGTAATGGCTATGTCGCTGGACTCCCACGTAGTCAACCGCGGTTCAAGTCCCGGACCCGGCGGCTTAAACTCACGCCGGGTGCGTGTGCGTGCGTGCGTGCCCAAGATCCCGGGAGGAGAATGGAGGAGAAGGGATTGCGGCGTGGCCATCCCCCCTGGGGGGGGGTGATTTCTTGCTTTCTATCTCTCTGTCTCTCTCTATCTGTCTGGCGAGCGCACGCGCCCTATAACAAAAACCTATCCAAAAAAAAGAAAAATAAATAAATAAATAAAGTTAAATAAAATAATTCTTAAAAAAATTGTAACTAAAACAAACAAACAAAGCATAACATTAAATTTACCTTCTTATAATTTTTTTTTGAGAGGTTTTCGCTATAGGGCGTGTGCGCTCGCCAGACAGACAGAGGGAGACAGAGAGACAGAAAGCAGGAAATCACCCCCCGGGGGGTTGGCCACGCCGCAATCCCTTCTCCTCCATTCTCCTCTCGGGATCTTGGGCACGCACGCACACGCGCCCAGCGTGAGTTTAAGCCACCGGGTCCGGGACGCGAACCGCGGTCGACTACGTGGGAGTCCAGTGACATAGCCATTACGCTAACTGCTGGTCCCGCCTTCTTATAATTTTTAAGTGTACAAGTCAGTAGCATTAAGTTTATTCACATTGTCATGCAACGGATCTCCAGTTTTTCTTTTCTTAAATCTTCTTTATTTATTTATTTTTAATTAATTCAAAGAGGGACAGAGAGAGAGAGAGAGAGAGAAAGAGAGAAAGCAAGCTACCAGGTCTGGGACTCGAACAGCAGTCGGCCACATGAGAGTCCAGTGCTCTTAACCACCATGCCACCCGCCGGCCCTACTCCAGAAGACTTTCATTTTGCAGAACTGAATATCTATACTAGTTAAAAAAAAGAAACAACTCCCCATTTCTACTTTCTCCCAACCCCTGGTAACCCCCTTCTACTTTGTTTCTATGATTTTGACTACTTTAGATACTTCACATGTCTTAGTCCATTTTTTGTTGATAACAGAAATACTTGAGCCTGCATGAATTTATAAAGAAGATAGAAGTGTATTTACACTCTCAATTTTGGTGACCAGAAAGTCTTAGGTTTGTAGCATGGCTTATGGAAGCACAGATGGCAGGCATGTGCAGAGAGAGAGGTCCTGACTGAGCTTTCATAAATATATATATATATATAAATTTTTAAAAGAATTATTTACTTAATTTTATTTATTTATTTATTTTTCTTTTTTTTTTTTTGGAGAGGTTTTTGCCATAGGGCGCGTGCGCTTGCCAGACAGACAGAGAGAGACATAGAGACAGAAAGCGAGAAATCACCCCCCAGGGGGATGACCACACCACAATCCCTTCTCCTCCATTCTCCTCTCGGGATCTTGGGCATGCACGCACACGCTCCCGGCGTGACTTTTAAGCCACTGGGTCCGGGACGCGAACTGCGGTCGACTACGTGGGAGTCCAGCGACATAGCCATTATGCTAACTGCTGGTCCCAATTTTATTTATTATTATTGTTATTTTTCATTTTGACCAGAGAGAGAGAGAAAGTAAGAAAGCAAGCTACTAGGTCTAGGACTTGAACCATGATCGGCCATGTGGGAGTCCAGTGCCTCAACCACCACACCACTTGCCACCCCCAATATATATATATATATATATATATATATATATATATATATATATATATGTTAATTTGCCAGAGTGCATGTGTGCTCACCAGAGAGGAGAGGGAGAGTGAGAGAGAGAAAGCATCCCCTGTGGGGAATGGTCACACTGCAATCCCTTCTCTATTTCTCCCTCCTTTCGGGACTTTGGGCACCCACACACACACACACACACCCACACACATGCGCACCCAGCATGTTTTTCAAGCTGCTGGGTCCAAGACTCAACCCGCACAGTCAGATGTAGGATATAGCTCTTTTAACCACCACAGGGCCATGGGTTGGCCCTGATCTCTTTTATAACAACTTTCACCAGAGATAGAGCTCATTGGGTTTCTTGATCATTAACCTAATGGAGACTGTTTCCTCCATGATGCAATTGCCGTGAACCAATCACCACCCACTAGTCCTTACCCTGGGATACCATGAAGAAATTACGTTTTCACTTAATACCAATACAATACTGACAATATAATCAAGTCCCAACACATGAATTTCTAGGAGACATATCCAAAGCATAACATCATGTAAGTGAAATCATACAGTAGTTGTGTTTTTGTGATTGAAAAACACCATTGCTGGGACAGTACCGTAATGGCTATGTCACTGGACTCCCATGTAGTGGACCGCAGCTTGAGTCCTGGACCTGGTGGCTTAAACTCACATCGGGCACGTGTGCGTGCGTGCCCAAAATCCTGAGAGGAGAAAGGAGGAGGAGGGATTGAGGAGTGGCCATCCCCCCGGGGGGTGATTTCTTGCTTTCTGTCTCTCTGTCTCTCTCTGTCTTTCCGGCAAGCACACACGCCCTATAGCAAAAACCTCTCAAAAAAAAAAAAAAAAAAAAAAAGCACCATTGTTTTTAAGAACTCAGCCAGTTAGATCAGGTTCTCCCAGGATAATGTCTATTTCTCAAAAGCAACTGATTTGGAACCTTAATTACATCTACACAATCCCTTTATAGCCCTGCTTAGATTCGCATATGACTAAGTGACTGGGAGAGGTATGTGTACATTTGGCAGGGAAAAGCTAGACTGGGAGTTCTCTTAGAATTCTACCTACCACATATGACAATGAGTAACCCTGAAAAAGGAGGAAGAGTGCTAACTGAGGGAGGGGGTGGTCAGTTTCACACACTGAGTTCAATTTTCATATATAGTTTAGCTCTTTCAATTTCAATATATGGACCTCTGGGTAACAGAGCATTGAAAAAGAGTGAAACAGCTTGATTCTATAATGTTCAAGGTATCAAATTCTAGTTTCATATTAAAAGAAGAATTTGGTAGAGAACAATAAAAGAAAGTAAAGAAAAGTAAATCAGTGGGCCAGCCCCATGGCCTGGCGGTTAAGGCAGTCAGATCCCATATGACCAACAATGTGGTTCGTGTCCCAGACCCAGGGGCTTAAAAAACATACCAGTCATGCGTGTGTGTATGCCCCAGATGCCCAAAGGATGGAGAATTGCAGGAGAAGGGATTGTAGCATGACCATAACCCACTGGGGAGTGCTTTCTCCTTCTCCCTTCTCTGTCTTTCTCTGATAAGTGCATGCCCTCTCCAGCAAATTTTAAAAAAAGAAGCAAAAGCAAACTGAAGCCCAAAAAGCCTTTGTTAACTTCATCCCCAGCCCTACTGAGCAGATTAAGATGTTGGTGATAGGGACCTTATTCTGAAAGGCCCTGACAGCTACTTGTGGGGTAAAGAGCTGGGCCATAAAAGCATAAACTGAAAGGAAAAACCTACCAGGCTTCATGTTGCATGCTGAAAATAGGTGACAGGGTGTAGAGCTGTAAGAACACATGTGGGATATCAAAATAGCTCTGGAATTCAGCCTCCACCTCCATTGCCAGTGCCACTCCCCTCATAGTGGTTAGGCAACTGCAACAGCTCTCTAACTGGTCTCTGGGGTTCTAGTCCTACCTGACTCTGATTTTCCACGCTTGACCTTAGAAAATCTGAAATGTAAGCCAAAGTTAAGTCAATACGCTGCTTAAAATCCCTCAGCGGTTCTGCATCATCTGGTTCAGTGTACGAGGCCCTCCATATGTCAGTTCTGCCTACTAATCCAGCCTCATCTGTTGCCACGTCCCTGTACTCACACTTGGCATCACTCACACCGGTTTCAGTTCCCTAAAAAGATCAGGCTGTTTCACACTTCCAACCATGCCTTTTCCCAATCTCTCCCTCTAGCTGGAAATGGCCATCCCCTTAGTTTCGGTTTGCCTAGCAAATTCTCATAGATCCTTCATTCTCACCTCCAGTAAAGATACCAGCACCTGACCCATGATCTCTCTCTAATTCCTAGGCTTCACACTAGGGGATTTCATTGTCCAGGGAGGTGACACAACCGACAACTTCTCAGACCCTTGACTCTCTCAATTACTTTCTCCATTCCACTTCAGCCACGTGTGTCCAAAGTACCACATTTTTTTTTTTTTTTGCTATAGGGTGCGCGTGCTTGCCAGAAAGACAGAGAGAGACAGAGAGATAGAAAGCGAGAAGTCACCCCTCCCCCAAGGGGGATGGCCACGCCACAATCCCTTCTCCTCCATTCTCCTCTCGGGATCTTGGGCACGCACGCACACACACGTGCCCAGCATGAGTTTAAGCCACCAGGTCCGGGACTCGAGCCACAGTCGACTACGTGGGAGTCGTTACGCTAACTGCTGGTCCCCAAAGTACCACATCTTGAACTTAATTATTGTCCAGAATTGCCCTCCTCTGATGTCTATAACTCTAGTACTCCATTTAGACTACAGTCTCCTCTCTTTCCTGTTCCTTCAGGCCCTCACCCACGTATGAGGATCTTTTACCTCATATGGACACCTCTAGACCTTTTTTTTTTTTTTTTTGGAGAGGTTTTTTTGCTATAGGGCGCGTGCGCTCGCCAGACAGACAGAGAGAGACAGAGAGACAGAAAGCGAGAAATCACCCCCCCAGGGGGGATGGTCACGCCGCAATCCCTTCTCCTCCATTCTCCTCTCGGGATCTTGGGCACGCACGCACACGCGCCCGGCGTGAGTTGTAAGCCACCGGGTCCGAGATGCGAACCGCGGTCGACTACGTGGGAGTCCAGCGACATAGCCATTACGCTAACTGCTGGTTCCCGACACCTCTAGACCTTTTTTTTTTTTTTTTTTTTAAAGAATTATTTTATTTAACTTTATTTATTTTTAATTTTGACTAGAGGGGAACAGAGAGAGAGAGAGAGAGAGAGAGAGAGAGAAAGTGAGAAACCAAGCCACCAGGTCCGAGACTTGAACCATGGTTGGCCATGTGGGAGTCCGGCACCCTTAACCACCACGCCACCTGCCAGCCCCAACACCTCTAGACCTTTGAACCTTCTGTTTTTCCCCAGCTGTCAGCCCTTGCTGTCCTCTTTTCCTTTTCTTCCCAACTTTTTTTTTGAGAGATTTTTGTTATAGGGAGTGTGCACTCGCCAGAGAGACACAGAGGGACAGAGAGCGAGAAATTATCCCCCGGAGGATGGCCACACCACAATCTCTTCTCCTCCATTCTCCTCTCAGGTTTTGGCCACGCATATACATGTCTCCGGCATGAGTTTCAAGCTGCTGGGTCTGGGACTCAAACCACGGTCGACCATGTGAGTCCAGTGCCTTAACCACCACCCCATGTGCCAACCCCATCCTTCCCAACCTTTCTCAAATCCATGCTTGATCACTTGAACTACTATCTCACCAGCACCCTTGATTTTCTTTGCATCCCAGTCTGCCACGCTAACTCCACAAACCTCTAACCCTCAGTTGGTGTAACAAACTCCCCTTCTCTCCTTCCTCTGGATGTTTGTACCCCTGCCAGAGAAAATCCACAAAACCGTGCAAATCAGTGTCATCCTTATCTCCATTTCACCTTCCCGTGCCCTCAATGCCATCTTTTTCCATCTCGTTCAGAACCCTGCTTTATTAATTATCCTTTCTCTCTCTGATTTCAAACCACAGTATCTTTTTCTCAGTCTTAAACATGTCTGGGCCATCCATTAAAAACAACATCGATAACAAAGCCCAACCCAGTAGCACATTCTGTAGCATGTTGGACTGCAGTCCTAGAAGTCACATGGCCGACTCCAGGTTTGAATCCCCAGTTTTCCTGGAAATAGCCAGGCATGTGCACAGACACCCAAGATCCTGAGGAGCTGGAGGGCTGAGAAAATGGGATCCCAGCACAAGGAGACCCTATCGAAGTTGTTCTTTCTCTTCCTCTCTCTTGCGCATGCACTCTCATCATAAATGATTTTTTATTTTTTACTTTTTTTCAACAAAATTCTCTCTTGATCCTAAATGTTCATCAGGTATCAGTCTCTCTCCTTACAGTCTCACTAAAGCTTCCCCAAATGGTAGTGGTCTACACATGCTTCCTCTACTTCCTTGTATCCATTCGTCAGACTACTGGAAAGTGGTTCTACAGAAATTGCTTTTCGCAGTGACTTCCAAAGTGCCAAAGCCAGCAGCCACTTTTTTAAATTTTTTAATTTTTTGGAGAGGTTTTTTGCTATAGGGCACGTGCGCTCACCAGAAAGACAGAGACAGAGAGACAGAAAGCGAGAAATCATCCCCCGGGGGAATGGCCATGCCGCAATCCCTTCTCCTCCATTCTCCTCTCGGGATCTTGGGCACGCATGCACATGCGCCCAGTGTGAGTTTAAGCCACCGAGTCCGGGACTCGAACCGCGGTCGACTACATGGGAGTCCAGCGACATAGCCATTACGCTAACTGCTGGTCCCCCAGCAGCTACTTTTAATTCTTTCTTTTCTTTTTTTTTTTTTTAAGAAGTTTTAGCCATAGGGCATGTATGCTTACCAGAGAGAGAGAGGGACAGAGATAGGGATCCTCCTGGGATCTTGGGCACACACACACACACGTGTCCAGTGTGATTTTCAAGCCACCAGGCTTGGGACTCGCATCTCAGTTGGCCATGTGGGAGTCCAGTGACATAACCACTATGCTATCTGCTGGCCCTCTACTTTTCATTCTTAATAGTAGTGGACCTCTCTGCTTTCGACACTGCTGATCGTTCCCTCCTTGAAACAGTCTCATTTCTTGATTTCCTTCACATGAAATTAATTCTGTTTGCTGGTTATTCTGTATGTACTTCTCTGACCCTTCCTGTTTAGTCTCTTTTTTGATCTTCTTTTCCTCCTCCCATCACTTAAATAAATGTTAATATTCTCCAATGTTTTGTCAAGAACTGTGAAAAATCTGAGATGTTACCTCAGATTTGTACATGAAGTACTTTATATGTATGGCTACTAAAGAAACACGAGGCAACTGGGTCAGGAAAAAGAGCTGTTTTGTTTCTGGGTTTTTTTTTTTGTTTGGTTTTTGTTTTTTTTGAGAGGTTTTGGCCATAGGGCACATGCGTTGGCCAGAAAGACAGAGAGAGACAGAGAGACAGAAAGCAAGAAATCATCCCCCAAGGGGGATAGCAGTCCTTTTTCCTCCATTCTCCTCTCGGGATCTTGGGCACACACACACACGTGCCCAGCGTGAGTTTAAGCCACTGGGTCTGGGAGTCCTGTGACATAGCCATTACGCCAACTGCTGGTTCTGAGAAAGAGTTTTATTAATACTTACAACCAGTAGCTGGCAGGTGGCATGGTAGTTAAGGACACTGAACTCCTACATGGCTCACTACAGTTTGAGTTCCGAACCTGGCGGTTTGCTTTCTCACTTTCTCCACCCCACACCACCCCGGTCAAATTAAAAATAAATAAATAAAGTTAAATAAAATAATTCTTTTAAAAAAAATACAACCAGATCTACAACTAGAGTGACATTGCTATGTCAGTTTCGTACACCTAGACTCACAGGTGACACAATGAGAACTGATGGCAACTTTTTCTTTCTTTAGGTTTTTGCCATAGAGAGACAGAGACAGAGAGACAGAGAAAATGAGAAATCACCCCCCCACACACCAGAGGGGGATGGGTACACCACATCCCTTCTTCTCCATTTTCCTTTCAGGATTTTGGGCACACATGCACACATATCTGGCATGATTTCCAAGCTGCCAGGTCCAGGATTCAAACTGTGGTCAGCCATATGGGTGTCCAGTGCCTTAACCACCATGCCACCTGCTGGCCCCTGATGGAAACTTCCTATATGAGTGACAAGTTTCACCCCATAGATAAGGGATGGAAAACAATGGGTTTTCTCCATGTATGTACAGGAGAGAGCAAGCTATCTTGCTCCTTTCTGAAAAGTGAGTGAAAACTTTTTGCTCCTGTAGAAGGAATTTAAAGGACCCTGGTTCTTCCCTTAACCTAGCTCTTATGTCTGCAGCTTTTATGACTTAGACATGTCTCAAAGTTCTGGGCTTCATCCCTCGTAAAGTGTTAATGCTTAGGAAAATAGTGGTCCAGCCTTCCTTTTGGCCGGAACCGCCGTCTTTCAGTAATTAACCAAAATGACGAACACAAAGGGAAAGAGGAGAGGCACCCGGTAAATGTTCTCTAGGCCTCTTAGAAAACACGGAGGGGCTGGCAGGTGATGTGGTGGTTGAGGTGCTGGACTCCCACACGGCTGACCATGGTTTGAGTCCTGGACCTGGCAGCTTCTTTCACATTTTCCCTCCCTCTCTGTCTCTCTGGTCAAATTAAAATAATAATAATAATAACACATAAAAAATTTAAAAAAAGAAAACATGGAGTGGTTCCTTTGGCAACATATATGTGAATCTACAAGAAAGGTGATATTGTAGACATCAAGGGAATGGGTACTGTTCAAAAAGGAATGCCCCACAAATGTTACCATGGCAAAACTGGAAGAGTCTACAGTGTTACCCAGCATGCTGTTGGCATTGTTGTGAACAGACAAGGTAAGGGCAAGATTCTTGCCAAGAGAATTAATGTGCATATAGAGCATATGAAGCATTCTAAGAGCAGAGATAGCTTCCTAAAATGTGTGAAGGAAAATGACCGGAAAAAGAAGGAAGCCAAAGAGAAAGGTACCTGAGTTCAACTGACGTGCCAACCTGCTCCACACAGAGAAGCACACTTTGTGAGAACCAATGGAAAGGAGCCTGAGCTTCTGGAACCTATTCCCTATGAATTCATGGCATGATGGGTGTTAAAAACAAACTAATCTATGGTCTATAAAAATGTTTGCACTAATTGAGTAGAATTGTGTTCCCTCCCCAAAGCTAATTTTAACTGGGCTCTAATTCATTTTGTGATATCTTTATTCAAATTTAGTATTTTTTTACCTGAAAGAGGTTAGGTGGCTTATTATGTAACAAATAAAACTCAGTTAGTTAGCGGAAAACAAGGAAAATAATGGTGTCTTCCCTACACCTAACAATCTAGTTCTGGCAGTAACTATTTGTATCTCATGGAGACAGAATAAAGTTTTATTATCCTTTTATTATTTTTTTTATGAGAGAGAAAGCATGAGAAGGGAAAGAGAAATAGAGATTTTTTTGCGTCACTATTCTGATCCTCTGCCCCAGCTTTCCAGTTAGCTAGGATTCCAGTTGCATACTATCATACCACACTGATGTAGGTTGAGCTGGGATCCAAATCTGGGCCTCCCAGGTGGTTCCAGCCTTGTCCTGTTGCTTGCACCACCACAGCTGGCTCTATTATCCTGTTAGATTCAATTAATTCACTAGAGATATGGCTACAGATATCATCCTCATAGTATGTGAAAAGTGAAATGTGTCTCACAGAAGTGAAAGCAAACTTTCTCTACCTGTGTCTATAGGAGCACTAGAGGGACCAGCAGTTAGCATAATGGCTATGTCGCTGGACTCCCATGTAGCTGACCGCGGTTCGAGTCCTGGACCCGGTGGCTTAAACTCACGCCGGGCACGTGTGCGTGCGTGCCCAGGATCCTGAGAGGAGAATGGAGGAGAAGGGATTGCGGCGTGGCCATCCCCCCTGGGGGGTGATTTCTCGCTTTCTGTCTCTCTGTCTCTGTCTGTCTGGCGAGCACACACGCCCTATAGCAAAAACCTCCCCCCCCCAAAAAAAAAGGAGCACTGAGAAATCCAGGCAAGCTTTCATTCCTACACCCAGGATTCTTTCTTCTATTTCCTTCTCATCTCACTCTAAATGCTCTCCCTGGACCATCGCACTCACTCTTTTTATTTTAACCATTCTCCAAATGCTAAGAACTTCAAATGTCCCACCACTTTCTAGACATCTATAGCTCATCATTCTGCAGATGGCCAAAATGCTACATGTTCAAAAGAGAATTCCTCATGCCTGCCTCACACTCCTGTATTCTTTAAGGTAGTTGATAGTAGTAGTGCCCTCATAATCTGAATTGCCTTTCTTTTTTTTTTTTTTTGGAGAGGTTTTTGCCATAGGGTGCGTGCGCTCGCCAGACAGAAGAGACAGAGAGACAGAAAGTGAGAAATCACCCCCCAGGGGGGATGGCCATGCTGCAGTCCCTTCGCCTCCATTCTCCTCTCGGGATCTTGGGCACACATGCACACACGCACCCGGCGTGAGTTTTAAGCCACCGGATCTGGGACACGAACCACAGCCGACTACATGGGAGTCCAGCGACATAGCCATTACTCTAACTGCTGGTCCCACCTTTCTGTACACATATGGAAGAAATTCCACAATATGAGCCCTGCCACCCCAGTGGGAGAGACAGAACTATTTGTCATTCTCCCTTGGAGAATATGATTGCACAGTCATGTGCCTTGGGCTTCTCCCATCACAAACACCTGTAGCAGACCCTGATTCCAAACCTGAGCAACACGAGGAAAGCTGCCCTATATGGAGCTTCCATTTTTTTCTATCAGGGAATCTCCAGTGTCTTCAAGGTTGACTTCTTGCCATAGCAGTGGTAGCGGTTTCCTCCTGTGCTCTGGGTGGGGGCAACTATATCATTTGGCCATTTGTACAATGGTGTGGAACACTGTCCCTGGAAGCTTAGCCTCCAACCTGTTTCTCCAGCTCTCCCAACAATTGGAGGCACTCTCCAACATCCTTTTACAAAATGTCTTTTCCTCTGATCCCTTCCCTCCTGATTAAATATAATTTTTTGAGAGGATTTTGCTATAGGGCGCATGTGCTCGCCAGAAAGACAGAGAGAGACAGAGAGACAGAAAGTGAGAAATCACCTCCCGGGGGGATGGCCACACCACAATCCCTTCTCCTCCATTCTCCTCTCGGGATCTTGGGCACGCATGCACACATGCCCCGTGTGAGTTTAAGCCACCGGGTCCGGGACTCGAACCACAATCGACTACATGGGAGTTCAGCGACATAGCCATTATGCCAACTGCTGGTCCCAATATAATTTTTTTAATGCTTTTTCTGAAATTAAGGAGGAAAATAGAGAGGCAGGACATTTATGGGACACAGAAGTGGGTTATTATCTGTTGATGATAATGTGTTTTGTGTACTCAATGGGACTGGTGTGCAGTGTATTCATGTGGAGTAAATTCAACTTACAAGTAAAGTGATGTATAGTGATTAAATGTATAAAATTAAATAACAACAACAATAATAATAATAATGCCTTTTCTGCTTAGTCAAACTCTGTTGCTATCAACTAATATCTTTGAAAAATACATGCTCCATCACACAGAACAGGGACCTAGAATAATCCTCGATTCTTTCTCACCACCAATACCTGATCAGTCCTCGAGTCTTGTTGATTGTTTTTACTAGCAAACATTTTTTAAATTGCCAGAGGGCAGGTATGTGAGAGAGAAAGAGAGAGAGAGAGAGACAAAGCAACCCCCAATAGGGTGTGGTCAAGCCACAATCTTTTTTCCTCCATTTCTCCATCCTGTCAGAATTTTGGGCACACACACACATGCTGTTAGAGCAGGGATTTGAACCACAGTGGGCTGTATGGATTGTAGATTTCTATGCACGGCACTTAACTGCTACATTATGAGGCTAGCCCCATGGCCTACTGGTTAAGGCAACCAGATCCCACATGGCTGACCATGTGACTTGAGTTGTGGCGCGCCACCGCCCATCACCTCGCCTCTCGAGCGCGCCCCTAAGATGGCGCCAGCGGAAGCCCGAAGTCTGCCCAGAGGGTGAACAACTTTGAGGAAGTGGAACGGCGGAGAGCGTGGAGAGCACGGGAACACGACATGCGACCAATCCTTATTCGAGGATTGGCTTCCGTACACGTGGACAATGCGCTGATTGGCTAAGGGCCCTTTAAAAGGCCCTGGGAGGAAGCGGGGAGGGGAGGAACTTCTGAAAGATAACCTGGGGAAATAAAGTGCTGAAGAGAAGACCGTCTCAGGGTCGTCTGTAACGCCGACATTGAGTCCCCACCCCAGCAGCTTGAAAAACATGCCAGGCATATGTGCATGCATGCCCAACATCTTGAAGGGGTGGAGAAATGGGGAAAGGCTTGCAACATCCCACATCCCACATCCCACTGGAGGAGGCTTTCTCCCTCTCCCTCTTTCCTTCCCTCTCTTTCTGTATCTCTCTCTGGCATGCACATGTGCCCTCTGGCAATAAAAACAAACAAATTCTCACAAGCTAAAGCTGCTATTCATGAAGAGAATTTCTTCATCAGGAAAAACCTCAGCTCTGCTCTTAAGGCCTTTCAACAGGCTGAATTAGATCAACCCAGATTATCAGGAAAATATCTCTTACTTAAAGTCAAATGGTTATGGACTTTAATCACATTGACAAAATACCTTCACAGCAATGCCTAGATTAGTTTGAATAACTGAAGACTGTAGCCAAGTTGACACATCAAAAGACTATCACGAGGGACCAGCAGTTAGTATAATGGCTATGTCACTGGACTCCCATGTAGTCGACCGTGGTTTGAGTCCCAGACCCAGTGGCTTAAACTCACACTGGTGCGTGTATGCCCAAGATCCCAAGAGGAGAATGGAGGAAACGGGATTGCGGCGTGGCCATCCCCCCTGGGGGGTGATTTCTCACTTTCTGTCTCTCTGTTGCTCTGTCTTTATAGCGAGCACACACACCCTATAGCAAAAACCTCTAAAAAAAAAAAAAAAAAAAAAAAAGACTATCACAAGACCAGAAGCATCGGCACAGCAATAACGCAATGCTTTGTGATGCTGCGGCCATATGGGAACATCCCAGGCTTGAATCCTCAGGTCTCCCTGTGCATACTGGGAGCACACACATGCTCAGGACCCTGGCTGCCTGAGACTATGGGGAAGATGGTGGCATGAAGACACTGCTGGGTGACTAACCCTTGCTTTCACTCTCTCCTTCCGTTATAGAAGAAATACATGAAATAAACTTCACAGAAATAGCCACTACAGGGAGCTGGACAGTGGCACAGCAGTTATGCAATGCTCTGCAAGGCTGACTCATATAGGAAGGTTCCAAACTCACAGCCAGAGACCTACCTGAATGTGCTGGGCACACATGTGCCCACCCCATGATCCAGAGCCAACAGAAGCTGGAGATGGGTTGCAGCATGAGGACCCCGTTGGGGGTGCTTGTCTCTCTGTCTCCTTTAGTCATAGAAGAAAGAAATACACTTTAGAAAAATTACTATCAGGCCAGTCTATGACATATAGTTAAGATGGCTGGATGCCACATGGTGACTGCCTGGTTGGAGTCCTGGACCTGGTGGCTTGAGAACCATGCCAGATGCATGTGTGTGTGTGCCCGAAATCCTAAGAGGAAAATGGAGGAGAAGGGAGTATGGATGGCATGGCTATTCCCCACAGGGAGTGCTTTTCCTTCTCTCTCTCTGGTGAGCACACACATCTTCTGGCCATTTTTTTTTTAATTACTATCACAAAGGAGGAAGAGAGTAGCAGGAGAAGGAGAAAAAGGAAAAGGGGAGGAGAATAAAGAGGAGAGGGAAAAGGAAGCGAAGAAGAAAGAAAAGGAGAAGGACGATGCCAAGGCAGCAGAGGGCTTCCATAACTGGGTTATGATAACAAGTATGAGAACGCAAAAAGAAAACCAAAAAACTTTAACAAGCTACATTATATCACAGATACAAAGCATTCTTCTGGAAGGATTCATACAGACCCACTAGACAAGATGTTTTATCACCTACTTCACATTGGAAAAGGGAGGATTCTGCAAGGGGAAAGGGAAACAAGTGGAAACAGTTGCCCTTGGCAGCGGTAGCAGAACTCTGTGGAAATGATATGGCTTGCTGCCACCGTGTTCACGAGATCACTGGAGAGCGCCTCCTCACGGACCATCTGAATGGACAGTACCGTATTCTTTGATCTCGACATTTTACGTGGAGAAATGTATTCTATAATTATTCTGTATATGTTCTGCAAGTTTATCTTTTTTTTTTCTTTGGAGAGTTTTTTTTGGTTTTGGTTTTGGTTTTTTGGTTTTTTTGTTTGTTTGTTTTTTGTTTTTGTTTTTGTTTTTGTTTTTGCTATAGGGCACGTGTGCTTACCAGAAAGACAGAGAGACACAGAAAGCGAGAAATCACCCCCCCAGGGGGATGGCCACACTGCAATCCCTTCTCCTCCATTCTCCTCTCAGGATCTTGGGCACGCATGCACACACGCCCGGCATGAGTTTAAGCTGCCAGGTCCGGGACTCGAACCACAGACAACTACGTGGGAGTCCAGCGACATAGCCATTACGCTAACTACTGGTCCCTGCACCTTTATCTTATATTTTCTGTAAATATATGTTTGAAATGACACGGGTACATAGCCACTAAAATATTGCCTGCAAGAGCAAAACATCGGAAGTAACCTGCAAGTCCACCAGTAGGAAATTAGTTATAAACTATGTGACAGTGTTCTGAGGTGAGGTGGTGACGTGAGATGACCTCCGAAGGCTGAAGGAGCTAAAAGACCAAAGAATAAGGCAGACAGGGCCAGCTTGTGGGTTAAAAGTTTAATAAGGGAACTTATGGATAGAAGCAAGGTCTTCAGTGGCTGCAAGATGAGTGGATCTCTGCACCTCACACCCCCAAAGTATATGCTTATATAATTTGTACAGGAGGAGTATAATTTAAAATAAACTTTAAACATTTGGGAGAGAGTCAAGAGCATTTTGTTATGGAATTACCATATTATAACTATGATCAGGGTCCCACCAGTCCTTGGATAAAGGTCATGAGCATGTTCACTGTAAGAACTTAGGCCACATTTCAATCTTGAGAGTGTACCCAAGGAGCTTGGGAATTTGCAGAGGTCAAGTTGGTCAAAATGGTGAATTAGGCCCAGCTGCTGTGGTGCAGCTTGACACAAGTGCCCTGCAAAGCTGGAAGTCATTTAATCCACCACAGGTCTGGATCCCCAGTTCCGCCTGAAAACATGCCAGGTGCTTGGGTGGGTGCCTATGATCCTGAGGAACTGGAGAACTTGGAAAAAGGATTATGGTGTGAGTAGACCCTGTCATGGTGCTTCCTCTCTCTCTCTCTCTCTCTCTCTCTCTCTCTCTCTCTCTCTCTCTCTCTGTTTCGTGAATGTGTGCACATATGCACTATCATTTAAAAGAAAGATGGTGGGGGCCAGTTGGTGGCATCGTGGTTAAGGCAGCTGGATCCCACATGGCCAGCTGCATGGTTTGAGTCTCAGACCCAGTGGCTTGAAAAAACATGCTGGCATGCATGCCCAAAATCCTGGAAGGGGAGAGAAGTGGAGGAGAAGGAATTGCAGTATGACATGTCCCATGAGGAGGAGGGTGCTTTCTTGCTTTCTCTCTATATATCTCTCTCTGGCAAGCAAACACACTATCAAAAAAAAAAAAGTGAGGATATAGAAACATCAAAGTAGAATATACATGTACTACCAATTAGATACAGACATAGTCTAGCCAGGATGTAGCGTTTTCATGGCATTTGTAAAGAACTTATTCCCTGTTATTTTATGTTGATCTTCAAAAATCATTTATGACATTTGGTTTAGATTATCTTTTTTGTCTTACACTATGTATTCGAACATTTTAGAAGCTTATTTTTAATTTATTTCTTCCATGTGTGAGAGAGAGAGTGAACAAGCACGCTAGGTGCATGTACATGCATGCCCAAAATCTCAAAAGGAGGAGAGGTGGAGGAGAAAGGATTGCAGCATGATCATTCTCCATGGGTGATGCTTTCTTGCTTTTTCTTTCCTCTCTCTCTCTCTTTCTCTCTCCTTCTCTCTCTCTCTCTCTCTCTCTCTCTCTGGTAAGTGCATGTGCTCTCTGGCAATTTTTTTTTGAAAAAAAGATGGTGGATAAACTTCAAGATGGAGTGACTTTGGTTCCTCCACATACAGGCAGCAGTGCAATACAAAAACAATAAGCAGCTCGGGAACCAGCAATTAGCGTAATGGCTATGTCGCTGGACTCCCACGTAGTCGACAGCGGTTCGCATCCTGGACCCGGTGGCTTAAAACTCACGCTGGGCGCGTGTGCGTGCGTGCCCAAGATCCCGAGAGGAGAATGGAGGAGAAGGGATTGCGGCATGACCATCCCCCCTGGGGGGTGATTTCTCGCTTTCTGTCTCTATGTCTCTCTCTGTCTGTCTGGCGAGCGCACGCGCCCTATAGCGATAAAACCTCTCAAAAAAAAAAAAAAAAAAAAAAAAAAAAAAAAAACAATAAGCAGCTTTATATAGACCGACTCAGAAAAATCTCCAAAATACACTCTTTTTTTTTTTTTTCAAGACAGGGTCTTGCTGTGTTACAGTCCTCCTGCCTCAGCCTCCCAGCTGGAACTATGGCATATACCACCATTCTTTTTTTTTTTTTTTTAAAGAATTATTTTATTTAACTTTATTTATTATTATTACCATTATTATTTTCCAGTTTGATCAGAGAGAGACAGACAGATAGAGAGGAAGTGAGAAAGCAAGCCGCCAGATCCGAGATTTGAACCGTGGTCGGCCATGTGGGAGTCCAGCGCCCTTAACCACCATGCCACTTGCCGGCCCCAATACCACCATTCTTGACTCTTTTTGCAGATGGGTCTCACTATGTCACTCAGACCAACCTTGAACCCATGATACTCCTGACTCAGACTCCTAAATCACTGGAATTACAAGGGCATGCCACTGTGGCTTAGATCTCCGGGATATACTCTTAAATGGAAAAAGCAAGTTGCAGAACAGTGGGTACATAATGCTACAGATTATGCTTTTCAAAAAAAAATGAATATATAGATATACATTGATAAACGTACAGAATGCCTCTGAAAGGCTATGTAAGGAACTGCTAACAGTGGTTGCTAGAGAGGAGAAGTGAATTGAGGGATAGGAAAGAAGGAAATTATACTCTTGACCATACACCTTTTTGTAGATTTTAATTTTTATATATTGTGCATGTAAAAATGAAATACTAGGGCTGGCTCCATGGCCCGATGGTTAAGGCAGCTGCATCTCATGTGGCTGATCTTGTGGTTTGAGTCCCAGACCCGCTGACATAAGAAACATACCAAGCACGTGTGTGTGTGTGTGTGTGTGTGTGTTCAAAATCCCTAAAGGGGAATAGAGGAGAAGAGATTGTGGTGTGACCATTCCCCATGGGGGGGTGCATTCTCCTCTCCCTCTTCCTCCCTCTGTCTCTGTCTCTCTCAGATGAAAGTTTGTACCTTCTAGCAAAAAAAATAAATAAATACTGTATGTAAAGAAATATTTTTAAGTTTATTTTTTTCCACAAGAGAGACAGAGAGACCCATGCCAAAATCTATCCCAACTTCAGCCAGTTGGGACTTTGGGCACATCTATTCCTGTCCAGTGCACAGGGGGAGGCCCTAGCACACAATCCCAGGACGTTATTTTTTTTTTATCTGTCATTTGGTTTTTAATCATCTTAAGTCTTATGATGGCATAATTTACAAATCTATGCTGATGAAATATCTCCTTTACTTTAATCCTTCTAATAAATTGGCAAAAGCATCATTACCAATCACACACATACAGTAGTTCTTCAGTTTCTCTGTGGTTTTGAACAGTTGCCTAACAATCCTGAAATATAACTTAGTCTGACTTAAATAGAATTCAAAGGTATAATTTAACATGCTACTAAATCTTGTCACACAGACTTTTAAAAGCGTCTGCCCTTACAAATCATTTATAAATATGTGAAGAGTTATATATTCTTTATTTGATAGTATACATAAACCACACTAAAATGTCTTTCAATAAGTAAAAGGCAGTGTTTTGGATAAAGGGAATTCGAATTAAAATGGTAGAGTTAAGACCAAATATATAAAGTAGACATCACTACCTTATCTTCAGTTTTTGCCTTAACAGGTTAATAAACACAAATTAAAACACAGATGAGTCTGCTTAGTTTTGAGAAGTGAAGGGATTTCGCCAGCATTTATATATTCATATAGCCAGTTACATATAAGCCTAAATAAAACTAATCTCCAGTAGGCTTTCAGATGGCATTCATCATCTTAGTAGAAATATGAGCATCACTAATGAATTACTAAATATATCTTTAGAAAGGGCAAAAATAGTGATAGCACTTACTGAACTGAAATTACTATCAAAATAAAAAAAAAACAATATTAATTTAACCACAAGCCAGTCTTATTTAAATCAGGATTGTCCAACAAAAATAACCTGTCAGCCATTCATGATCTGAGTTCTGGTGTAGGAGATCAATTAAAATATGGTACACATAAAAAAGGTGAGACATTTCTGTTTTGTCATAAATAAGGCAGTGGCCACCTATTACTCATTAGTAGCTTTTTTTAAGGTAAGCTATCAACTCTGCTCTTTCTGACTTGTTTTTAATGCCAGCGAAGATCATTTTTGTTCCAGGGATATACTTCTTGGGATTCTCCAAATACTCCATCATTGTATCCTCCCCCCCCCAGGTAATGCCTTTGTTCTTGTTGGCATCTGTGTAAGAAAATCCAGGGGCCTGACCTGTCTTCCACCCAAATAGACCATGGAGATTTGGGCCAGTCTTGTGCTTGCCTCCCTTTTCCATGGTGTGGCACTGGGCACACTTCTGAACAAAAATCTTCTTTTCTTTCTCAACATCACCCATTTTTAATTCTCTGTTTTGTCGCTTGGGAATATAGAGTAACCGCTCAGAAGTCAGATGACCCGCTCTCCCCAGGACGTTATTTTTTAAAGAATTATTTTATTTAACTTCACTTATGTATTTATTTTATTCTGACTAGACAGGGACAGAGAGAGAGAGAAAGTGAGAGAGCAAGATGCCAGGTCGGGGACTTGAACCACAGTTGGCCATGTGGGAACCCAACACCCTTAACCACCATGCCACCTGCCAGCCCCACAACTCCAGTATCTTTCCATGTGAGTTCAGCTGCACCCACCGCCTGACTACTGTGTGTAAAGTAATATTGAAAGGGGATGAAATGCTATTGTCCCAAATTGTGAATCAAGAGTATGTCAAAGAATCTAGCAAACTTTCTGACCTCTATCTGTTCCTAGTGGCTTACACAGGGTTGAATGGCACTTGCATGAGTAACGAACAAAGCACTTCTATGGAATGATGGCTGGGCAAAGGCTGATGATCTTGAGAGCATAAGGGGGCGTATCCTCTTCTTCCAACAGAAAGCAGGGCTTTTGGAGGAGCAGAGAAGATATAGCAGTGGTGAACGCATAGCTTTTCCATACTGTCAGAAGAAACAATTTGACCTAATGAACCATGACTTAAGACATTGGAATGGCAAGGTTTCAGCTCTAGAAAGAGCACATTTCATAAGGGTCAGAGAAAATGTGTTTATCTGGAAATACGCCCATGCGATCATGTGGATTTTTTAAAATACAAAACTAAGGAAGAGTTAAAAACATGTTTGAGTGAAACTAAAAATGGTTGTAATAGAGCACATTAAGAATGGCATTAAAGAAAGAATGACAATAGAGGAGGTGCTGCCACCTTCATACAGTTGGAAAAGAGGTCAGAACTAATATTAGAGCCCCAGGTGCTTTGTTTCCTCCACACGCACCCGAACCTGATTTTGCCACCGTTCACTTTTCTCAGAGCCCTTCCCACCATGTCCTCTGGAACCCCTGTTTGATGAGAAACAAAATTCCCTTCACCCTGGCTTTCTTCCCTCAGCTTTCCCTTCCAGCCCCTGCTTTAACTGAACTAGGCTCTCTCCTGAGTCTCATGCTTCCCTGCAATCCTCTCCAGGAGATCGCTGCTTCTCTCACACTCTGCCTACCACCAAGGTGGAGAATTGGAAGATCATGAGAGCAGCTTTCTTCGAGCTCCCAATCGCCAAATCCACTGCTCCTGGTGCTAAAACACGTCTGCTCCTTTGAGGCTTATGACACTTGGCTTTATAACCTTCTATGTAGCCTTAAAACTGCCATCCTCGCCTCCATACTGAATACAAATGTTTCAATCTAGCGTTCAGTTTTCATCTCTACTCCATGGCCTGTCATTTGCTGGAAGACTCCAGATTAACCTGGATTACTGTCTGACATCCTAGCCCTGCAATTTCTTTCTTTCTTTTTTCTTTTCTTTTCTTTTCTTTTTTTTTTTTTTTTTTTTTTTTTTTGTGTGTGTGTGTGTGTGTGTGTGTGTGTGTGTGTGTTGCTGGAGGGCACTTGCCCTTACCGGAGAAAGGCAGAAAGATAGAGAGAGAATGCACCTCCCAATGGAGCGTTCTCCTGCTGCAATCCCTTTACCTTTATTTCTTTATCCTACTGGGATTTGAAGGCACACGTGCACACACACGCGACCAGTGTGTTTTTCTAACTGCCGAGGCCAGGATTCAAACCATGTGGTCAGCCATATAGGAGCTGGCTCCCTTAATCACCAGGCTAATTTCTTGACTTTCTTAGTTGCCTTCAAGAAAATCTGCAGGGACCAGCAGTTAGCGTAATGGCTATGTCACTAGACTCCCATGTAGTCCACCGCGGTTCGAGTCCCGGACCCAGCGGCTTAAACTCACACCGGGCACGTGTGCATGCTGTGCCCAAGATCCCGAGAGGAGAGTGAAGGAGAAGGGATTGTGGTGTGGCCATCCCCCCTGGGGGGTGATTTCTCGCTTTCTGTCTCTCTCTGTCTGTCTGGCGAGCGCATGCACCCTATAGCAAAAACCTCTCAAAAAAAAAAAAAATCTGCAAATTCCTTAGTGTAACAGCCAACATCCTTCAAATATAGTCTATTTTATTTCATGACATGATTTCTTAGTCCGTCTTCGGTTGCTATAACGAAATACCTGAGACGGAATAATTTAGAAAGAACAGAAATGTATTCCTCACAGTTCTGGAGGCTGAGAAGTCCAAGATCAAGGTGCAGGTAGGATTGGTTGTCTGGTGAAAACTGCACCTTCTGGAGAAGAGGAACATTGTGTCTTTACATGACAGAAGGCAGAGTCAAAGGGCAAGCAAGCCAAATACTTCGTGAAACCGGTATTATAAGGTCCTTAGTACCATTCAGAAGGGATGAGTCCTCGTGGCCTAATCACTCTTAAGGGACCCATCTCTTAATACTATCACATTGGCAACAGCTGAATTTTGGAAGGAACACATTCAAATCATAGCCATTTCTGATGTACTTTACATTCCAGCTATAAAAAATACCTCGTAATTCTCTGAAGCCACTGCTAACTTATTCCTCCAAGCCTTTTCCCATTCTCCTCCCTCTGTCTGCAATGTCAGTTCCATTCCCACTTAGTTTGCTTGTTGTGTATCCACATGAATGACCCATTTAACAATTTAGCCTTGCATTTCTTATACTTCCTATACTCCGGGAACTCTGTTTTCCATTCCATTTCATCCTCTCCACTCAGAGCCACACCCTGGACTTCTTTTGTTGTCCAGAAAAACCAGACCTTTGAAATATTAAGGCAGAGGGGACTTTTACTTCTGGCCAAGATTGAGTAATTTATCCTATTGCCTAAAAAAAAAAAAAAAAAAAAAAAAACAGTGGGGAAAAAAAGGATAAACCATATGAAACAGTGGTCTCCAGACATTAGATTTCAGGCAGCACATGATTGAAATCATGAAAAAAAGAGAAAAACACAAGTCTTATGACTACTCTAACAAACTGCTTGGAGTTTCTAGGCCACAGTGCTGGAAGAAAGAAGATAGGCAGAGCCTAGCAGTCTCTGTGAGTTGAGAAGACAGAGTTGAGAGTCTAGGGAAAGCAAGGTAGCTAAAGTTCATAGGACAGAGTTCTGAAGAAAAGGTAGCTTCACAAAAAGAAAGCTGGGGAGGGGGGGGGTGGCAGGTGGCATGGTGGTCAAGGGCGCTGGACTCCCAACATGGCCAATACCGGTTTGAGTACCAGACCTGGCAGCCTGCTTTCTCATTTTCCCTCTCTCTCTCTCTCACTCTGTTCCTCTCTGGTCAAATTTTTAAAAATAAATAAATAAATAAAAGTTAAATAAAATAATTCTTTTAAAAAAGAGAAAGTTTTGGAAATCTGCAGAGGATAACCCTCAAATCCTCAACTGAATACTAGTGAGCTCATGCATACAAAGAAACTACCTGGTCCAGCTGGTGACATGAAGGTTAAGGTGCTGGATCCCACATAGCTGACTAAGCAGTTTGAGTCCCAGCCCCAACAGCTTGAAAAACACAATGGGTGCATATGTGTGCATGCCCAAAATCCCAGGAGGAAAATCCCAAGAGGAGAATAGAGAAGGGACTTTGACATGGCCATCCCCCCAGGAGATGATTTTTCACTTTCCCTCTCTCTCTCTCTCTCTCTCTCTCTGGTGAGCACATGTACCCTATAACAAAAATAAAAACAAAAGCAAAAACAAAACCAAAAAACTACCTAAAGCTACAGAAAGAACCATCTGAAGAATTAGAGGAAAAAATACTCAAAGCTCACACAGGGACCAGAACAGTTTGTGTGGTTGGGGAAACTTCATAATTTACAAGACACTGGGTATACTGCTGAGAAAGGTATTGCCTCAGTAGTGGAACAAAACTTGCCCTAGATTATATCAGCTTTAAAAAAAAATGAACAGGGACCAGCAGGTGGCGTAGTGCTTAAGGTGCTGGATTCCCACATGACCGACCACAGTTGGAGTCTCAGACCTAGTGGCTTGAAAATCATGCCAGGTGTGTGTGCATTCATGCCCAAAATCCCAGCAGGAGAACAGAAGAGAAGGGATTGTGGCATGGCCATCCCCCATAGGGGGTGATTTCTCACTTTCCCTCTCTCTGTCTCTGTCTGGGCTAGTGTACACACTCTATGGCAAAAACCTAAAAAACAAACAAAAAGCTCAAAAGCAAGCTTCAAAAAGATCAAACTGTTTCCAAGTAGCTAAACTTCCCAGAACAAAGCTTTAGCATATTTATAGTAGTACAAAAATATCCACAACCCAACAAGGTAAAATCACAATACCTGACATCCAATAAAAATATTTTTGGCTCAAGGCCAAGCGCGCCGCACAGCCGCAGCCGCCCCCGGCACGCCCCAAACCTTCTTCCCGCAACAGAGGTCCCAAAGTGAAAAGCAGACCTATGTGGAAGAAATGTATTTAGAAGACACCACCAGATTCTGTTCAAAGGAAGAAAGAGAAAGTGAACAAACATCTTTCAGCGACCAAAATCCCAGGCAAGACCAGAAAGGGGGCTTTTGCAGCTCCTTCTGCAAGCTCTTTAAAAAGAAGTTCAGTGGATGAGAATACAGGGAAAAAAACTAATGAGAATCCCTCAATGGAACTTCACCCACCAAACAAGATTTCTTCAGAAACCGACTTGCTCTTGCAAATGACCTTGATGAAGGAACAGCTGTGTAAAACAAACTTAAAGTTGTATTGTCAAGTGGTAAGATGAGGATAAAAAGCTTGTATATATCTGTTTAGGAATACACACACACATACATATATAGGTGTATAAATCCCTGAGGAGAACTAATATAAATACTTCATATGAAACTAAGTCAATATACAAGACATTGAAGAGATGAAGATTAGTCTATGTTTAAGACCTTCTCTTTTTTGAACCTCAACACTTGGAAAAAGGGAAACGAAGACTTTTCACATCATTACAAAAAAACACTATACATTTGAAGGAAAATAAACATTTGTAAGAACAAATACTTCCATCTTGAAGTCATTCCCCAAGTATATTATTGAGCATGTTCATATTTAATTTGGATGTGAATTTTATGCTTTCTAGGTGCTTAGCTTATTATTAATTCATCCCAGTGTTCTTAGATTAATATACATTATGTTAGGGGCAAGTTCTGTCTTGCCACATGTCTTCCAAAAACCCCAAGGCAATACCTAACATCCCTTAAGGTAATGGCTTAATTAACAAAACTGTATGTTATGTGTTGCAAATCTGAGTTGTAAAGAATTTGTGCTTAATTCATGATAGACATTTCAAAACTTAAAGACATTAAAAAAAGATCTCTAAAAAAAAAAAAAAAAAAAAAATTTTTTTACTGGGACCAGCAGTTAGCGTAATGACTATGTCACTGGACTCCCATGTAGTTGACCGTGGTTAGAGTCTTGGACCTGGTGGCTTAAACTCACGCCAGGCACGTGTACGTGCATGCCCAAGATCCCAAGAGGAGAATGGAGAAGGGATTACAACATGGCCATCCCCCCGGGGGGTGATTTCTCGCTTTCTATCTCTCTTTCTGGTGAGCGCACGCGCCCTCTAGCAAAAACCTCTTTTTTTTTTTTTTTTCTGCTAGTGTGTGTGTGCACTCGCAAATGAGCATGAGAGAGAAAGAAAGCACCCCTAACAGGGCAGGGTAAGAATACTGCCACAATCCTTTTTCCTCTATTCCTCCTTCCCACCAGGATTTTGGGCTTGCACAGACAAGGGCCCAGCATGTTTTTCAAGCCAATGGGGTCAGGATTTGAACAGTGGTTGGCCATGTGGGATCAGCTCCTTTACCTGATGCACTATGAGACCAGTCCTCCAATAACAAATTAACGTATTATCTCAGTCTGGCGGTGTGACAGGTAGCAAACTGAACTTTGGTGCTAGAAGGCACATGGCTGAGTATGGGTTTGGATCTCCAGGTCAGCTTGAAAACATGATGAGTGCATGAGTGCATGCCCAAGAGCTTGAGGAGCTGGAGAGCCAGGAGAAGCGGATTGTGGCATGATAAACCCTTCCAAGGGTCAGCCCTGTGGCCTACTGGATAAGGAAGCCAGATCCCATATGGCCTACAGCGGTACAAATTTCAGCCTCAGTGGCTTGAAAAACACACTGGTTGCATGTGTGTGCATGCATAAAGTTCCAACAGGATGGAGAAGAAGAGATTGTGGCAAGACCATGCCCCATTGGGGTGCTTTCTCTCTCTCTGTTTCTCTGTCTCTCTCTGGCAAGTGTATGTACCCTCTGGCAATGAAAAAAAAACCTGCTGAGAGTGCTTCTCTCTCTCTTTCTGCACATGCTCTTTATCATTAATAAAATAAACAAGGGCCAGTAGGTAGCGTAGAGGTTAAGGCAACTGATTCTCACTATGGCTGACTGTGCAGTTAGAGTCCTGGATCAAAAACATGCCAGGCACATGTGTGTGCATGCCCCAAATCCCTGCGGAAGGATTTCT
This sequence comes from Tupaia tana, assembly GCA_026018925.1. Taxonomy (NCBI): domain Eukaryota; kingdom Metazoa; phylum Chordata; class Mammalia; order Scandentia; family Tupaiidae; genus Tupaia; species Tupaia tana. The sequence goes on from JAKSZU010000009.1 coordinate 93,320,352, forward strand.
CGTTTTCCCTCTCTCTGTCTCTGTCTCTGATGAGTGCACACACCATATAGCAAAGTAAAAATAAATAAATAAACAATAAAATTAACAAGCATGCAAAGAAGCAGAAAAACATGATCCACAAAGAGCAGAAAAATCAATCAGGAAAAAAGTCTCTTCAACAAATGGTGCTGGGAAAAATGGGTGTCCACATGGAAAAAAATGATGCTAGACCTTTACCTTACTACATACACAAAAATTAACTCAAAGTGGATCAAAGAAAAGCCTAAATGTAAAAATCTAAAACTATAAAGTTCTTAGAGGCCAACAGGTGATATAGTAGTTAAGGCACTGATTTCTCACATGGCCAACCATGGTTTAAGTCCTGAACCCAGCAGAATGAAAATCAAGCTAGACATATATGTGCATGGCCAATCCCAAGAGGAGAATGGAGGAGAAGGGATTTCAGAATGGCCATCTCCCATGGAGGGTGATTTATCACATTCTCTCTCTCTGGTGAGTGCATGATCCCTGTGGCAAAACCCTAAAGAAATAAAAACTATAAAACTCTTAGAAGAAAACATAGGGAGAAATCTTTATGATGCTGAATTTGGCGATAATTTATTGCATATGACACCTAAAACACAGATAAGAAAGAAAAATAGATAAATTGGACTTCATCAAAATTAAAAACTTGGGGGACCGGGGGCCAGTGGGTGGTGTGGTGGTTAAGGGGCTGGAGATTCCCACATGGCTGACCACAATTTGATTCGTGGACCTGGTGCCTTGCTTCTCACTTTCCCTCTCTCTTTCTCTGTGTGTGTCTTTCTCTGGTCAAATTAAAATAATGAATAGAATAAATAAAAATAAATAAATCTTTAAAGAAAAAAAATCTTGGGGGACCAGAAGATGGCATAATGCTTACATCAGTGGACTCCCACATAGTCGACCGTAGTTTGTGTTTTCAACCTGGAAGCTTAAAACTCATGCCAGGTGTGTGTGCATGCATGTCTAAAACCCCAAGAGAAAAATGAAGGAGAAAGGATTGTGGTGTGGCCATCCCCCATGGGAAGGTGGTGATTTCTCGTGTTTTTTTGTTTGTTTGTTTGTTTGTTTGTTTTTTGTCTCTCTGTCTTTGTCTCTCTGGCAAGGGCATGTGCCCTATAGCAAAAATATCTAAAAGAAAAAAACTATCTGAAAAAAAGTTAAAAACTTGGGCCAGCTCCGCAGCCCAGTGGTAATGTACTGCTCATGGGAAACTGGATCTCACATAGTGACCGCAGTTCAAAGCCCCAGTCTGGTTAGCCTGCAATATGCCAGGCATGCATACAAGTGCCCATGATAAGACAGACTGGAGGGCTGAAAGAAGGAGATTGTAGCATGACCTCTGGAGGGTACTCCTCTCTCTCACTCTCTCTCATGTGCATTCATGCACTTTATCATGAATAAAGACAAAAAATAATTTTTTTTACAAAATTTAAACCTTTTGTGCATCAAAGAACAATACCAACAGAATCAAAATACAGCATATACAATGGGAGATAATATTTACAAATCATATAGTTGAAAAGGGATTAATATTCAGAATATACAAAGAACTGCTACAACTCAATAACAATGAAGAACCAACTCAATTTATTCACAATTGCTAAGTCATGGAACCTACCCAGATGCCCCCATATGGAGGAATGGATTGAAAAACTGTGGCACATATACTCTATGGAATACTACTCAGCCATAAAAACCAACAGAGCCCTGGCTTTTGACAGAAAGTGGAAGAATATGGAAGATGTACTGCTGAGTGAGGCAAGCCAGGCTATGAAGGAGAGACATTGTATGTCCCCACTTAACATATACCGTTTGTCTGCATTCTATGTCTGAAACTGATTGACTAACAGTTGAACAAACACAAGAGATGGGTGTGAATGTCAGATGAGGTGTATGTGGAGGAGTGGGGCCCAACAAAAGACATTTGGAGAAGGGATACAGAGGTAGAGCATTGACGGGATGGGGAGGTGTGGTGTTATCTGTTGAAGATATTTCGATCAACGGGTCTGGGGAGAAATGTTCACATATCGAAATGGTCTCATTGTAAGCCAAACAATATGATTGAAAGTATATACAAAAATAAATAAATTAATAAAAAAAAATTAAAAAATTTAAAAAAAAAGAAAAAATAGGTAAAGGACATTGCTCCAAAGAAGATATACAAATAACTAATAAGTATCAATAAGCACATGACTAGCTCAACATCACTAATTATAAAAAATACGCCAATCTAATGACAACAAGATACCACTTCCCACCCATTAGGAAGACTATTAAAACATACACACACAGAGAGAAAATAGTGAGTGTTGATGAGATGGAGAGAAATTGGAATCTTCATGCACTGCTAGTGGGAATATAAAATAGTATGGCTACCATAGAAAATAGTTTAGCAGTTCCTCAAAAAGATAAACAAACAAACAAAAAGGGACCAGCAGTTAGCGTAATGGCTATGTTGCTGGACTACCATGTAGCCGACCGCGGTTCAAGTCCCAGACGCGGTGGCTTAAACTCATGCCGGGCGCGTGTGCGTGTGTGCCCAAGATCCTGAGAGGAGAATGGAAGAGAAGGGATTGCGGCGTGGCCATCCCCCCTGGGGGGTGATTTCTCACTTTCTGACTCTCGGTCTCTGTCTGTCTGGCAAGCACACGTGCCCTGTAGCAAAAACCTCTCAAAAAAAAAAAAAAGATAAACATAGAATTAGCACTTGATCCAGCAATTCCACTCCTAGGTATATAGTCAAATTTTGAAAACAGGAACTTTATTTTGTACACAGAAATCATAGCAGCATTATTCACATAGCCAAAAGGTGGAAACAAGCTGTGCATCAATAGAAGAATGAACAAATAATATGTGAATAATAACATGTATACAACAGAATATTTCTCATCCATAAAAAGGAATAAAGTTGAGAAAGCCAGTGGCATGATGGTTAAGGCAGCTGGATACCACATGGTTGACTGTACAATTCAAGTCTTGGACCTGATGGCTTGAAAAACATGTTGGGCATTTGTGCGTGCACACCCAAAATCCTGAGAGGAGGAGGATTGCAGCATGGCCATCCCCTCTGTGGGGTGCTTTCTCTCTCTCTCTCTCTCTCTCTCTCTCTCTCTCTCTCTCTCTCTCTCTCTTCTCCATTCCCAGTGAGTATACATGCTCTATAGCAAATTTTTTAAAAAGGAACAAAGTTATGGCACATGCTACAACATTGAAAAACCTTGAAAACACTACGCTAAGTAATATAAGCCAGACACAAAAGGACAAATATTGTGATTTTATTGATATGAGGTTCCAAGAATAGGCAAACTCATAGAAACAGAAAGTAGAATAGAAGTCACCAGGATCTAAGAATAGGGGAGAATGGAGACTTATTGCTTAATAGTTGCAGAGTTTTGATTTGACGTGATAAAAGGTATTAGGAATAGCATGACAGAAACTGGTCTTTTAGCCTCGTGGTTAAGGGAACAGATCCCACATGGCTGACTGTAGCTCAAGTCCTGTCCCCACTGGCTTGGAAAATACACTAAGCATGTGTGCGTGCATGTCCAAAATCCAGACAAGATGAAGAAAGGGAGAAGAGACTGAGGTGTGACAACACCCCATTGCAGGTGCTGTCTACATCTCTCTGTTTTTCTCTGGCAAGTACACACACCCTCTGGCAATTAGAAAAAAGAAGTGGTCAGTAGATGGCATAGCAGTTATGTCACTTTACTCCCATGTGGCTGACCACAGTTAGAATCCCAGACCCAGTGGCTTGAAACTCACACCAGGTGCATGTGCATGTGTGCCCAAGATCCCAGGAAGATAATAGAGAAAGGACTGTGGCGTGGCCATACCCTCCAGGGGGTGGTTCTCACTTTCCCTCTCACTGTCTCTGTCTCTCTCTGCAGTGAGTGCACATGCCCTAAAGCAAAAACCTCTACAAAAAAAAAGAAGAAGAAGAAAATAAATAAATGGCAGGCCAAGCCACAGTGGTGCAGGTGGAAGGGCACTAGGTTTAGACCCAGGGTGACCTGAATATGCCAGGTACACCTGTGTCCACCTATGGTCCTGGCTGGTTCCAAAGTTTAGGGAAGGATCATGACATGGCAAGACCCTGTTAAGGATATGTCTCTCTCATGAAAGAAAGAAACTTTAAAATAAAGAAATAGGGCCAGCTGGTGGCATGATGGTTGAGGTGGCTGGGTCTCACATGGCTGGCTGCATGGTTTGTGTCCTGAACCCAGAAGCTGAAAAACACATGGGGCACAAGTATGTGCATGTTCAAAAGCCCAAGATGAGAATGGGAGAGAAGGGATTGTGATGTGGCCATCCCCCCGGAGGGGTGCTTTCTCACTTTCCCTTTCTCTTACTCTCTCATGAGTGCATGTGTCCCGTGACAAATTTTTCTTAAATAATTATTTTATTTAACTTTATTTATTTATTTTAATTTGACCAGAGAGGGACAGAGCAAGAGAGAGAGGGAAGGGAAAGTGAGAAAACAAGTCACCAGGTCCAAGACTCAAACTGCGATCTGCCATGTATGAGTCCAGCGCCCTTAACTACCAGGTTACCTGCAGGCCCCCTATTTTTTTAAAAAAGGAAATGGTGTAGAGGCCAGCATTGGCATAGTGGTTAAAGCATTGGACTCCCATATGACCGGATCTGGCAGCTTGAAACTCACACTGGGAATGTGGGTGAGCATGCCCACAATCCCAGGAGGAGAATGGAAGAGAAGGGATTATGGCATGGCCATTCCCCCTGGGAGGTGATTTCTCACTTTCCCTCTCACCATCTCTCTCTGTCTCTCTGGCATGTGCACATGCCTTGTGACAAAAACCTTAAAAAAAATAGCGTGATAGTTGTACAGCATTGCAAATGTAATCAATATGGATAAATCGGGTACTAGCAGGTGACATGGTGGTTAAGGTACTGGACTTCCACATGGCCAACCACAGTTTGAGTCCCGGACCTAGCAGCTTGCCTTTTCACCTTCCCTCTCTCTCTGTCTCTCTCTGGTTAAATTAAAAATAATAATAACAATAAATCAAATGAAATAAATCATTTTTAAAAATATATGTGTAAAGCGCACTCTTAAAAATAGTTAAAATAACTTTTTTTTTTTTTTTTTTAGTTTTTGCTATAGGGCATGTGCACTCCCTGGAAAGAGACAGAGAGGGAGAAGGAGGAAGAGAAAGTACTCCCCAGGAGGGAATGGCCATGACACAATCCCTTCTTCTCCATTCTAATCTCGAGATTTTGAGTACACAAGCACATGTGCCTGGCATGTTTTTCAAGCCCCTGCTTCCGGGTCTAGGACCACAAAGTCAGCCGTGTGGGATCCAGTATCTTAACCTCCATGCCACAGGCTGGTCCCCAAAATGGCAAATTATAAGTTATATGCATCCACCACAAGACACACCCACAGTACAACACATCAGAAGCACGTTTTTTGTGTGTGTGAGAGGGAGAAAGAGCAGGAAGGAAAGAGACAGGTATTTTTCCTTCCTGGTCCAGCCTCCTAGTCAGCCAGGACCATAGGCAGGTGCCACCACACCTGGCCTGTTTCGGCTGGACCAGGAACTGAACCTGGCCCTCCCATGCAGACTCAGGCAGCACCCTCATGCTTCAACCACCACAGCTGGGCCTTATAAGTACCTTTCTTTTTGTTTTTCTTTTTTTTTTTTTTTTTTTTTTTGGAGAGGTTTTTGCTATAGGGCATGTGCGCTCACCAGACAGACAGAGACAGAGACAGAAAGCGAGAAATCACCCCCCAGGGGGGATGGTCATGCCGCAATCCCTTCTCCATTCTCCTCTCGGGATCTTGGGCACGCATGCACACGTGCCCGGTGTGAGTTGTTTTTTTTTTTTTGGTTTTTTTTGTTGTTGTTGTTTTTTCTTTTTTAATAAACTGTTGTTTATTTTCCTTATCTTTCCTTATTTCCACTTTTTGTAAGAGTCTGTGAAGAGCAGACTTAAGACCACTCGGTGGTTGTTCCCACCCATTCAGTGACCTGAGCAGTAGGGGCTGCAGACCAGTCTTCGGTGGCAGGCTGAGCACTCCAGTCTTCAGTAGGGAACTGCTGGATGGGCACAGAGGGCACCTGCACGCCTTCAGACCAGTCTGCGACCTCAGGCTGAGTAGCAGTAAATCAGGAGCTGGAGCAGTCCATTCACCCTGGAATTCCTCCTTGGTCACAGCCTTTTCAGCTGCAGCCTGCTCCTCCTTTTCAATCTCTTCAGGATCTCTGTAGAAGTAGAGATCAGGCATGACCTCCCACGGGTGTTCACGGGAGATGGTGCCACGCATGCGCAGCACTTCCCTAGCCAGCATCCACCACATCAGACCCACCGAATGAGCTCCCTTGTTGTTGCATGGGATGGCAATGTCCACATAGCACAGAGGAGAATCCGTGTTGCACAGGGCAATGGTAGGTAGGTTAACATAAGAAGCCTCTGTGAGAGACTGGTGGTCGGCCCTGGGATCAGTCACCACCAGAAGACGCGGCTCCCGAAAGGCTGCCTGGATCTGGTTAGTGAAGGTTCCAGGAGTGAAGCGACCAGCAACAGGAGTGGCTCCAGTGGCAGAAGCGAACTTCAGCACAGCCCTCTGCCCAGTGTTCCTGGAAGATCTGACACTGACGTCAGCAGGGTTTTCAGTGGCAACAATGGCCCAGGCTGCCAGCGAAGCTTCTCCCAGGTCCTCTTCAGGTTTATGATGTGGGTGCCATCACTTTTCCTCTTGTAGATGTACTGCTCCATTGGGAAGTCAAGGTTGGTGCCACCTAAGTGGGTTCCTGCTGCAAGGAACTTGAGGACATCCTCCTCCTTCATCTGCAGACATCAAGGGCACCGGACATCGTGAACGTTTCCCTTTAAGTTATGACGGGAACCCAGAACAACGCCGTATGGACCTTTGGGCGGGTAGCGCGGAAAGCCCCGGCGTGCGTTTTAAGCCACCGGGTCCGGGACGCGAACCGCGGTCGACTACGTGAGAGTGCAGCGACATAGCCATTACGCTAACTGCTGGTTCCCTATAAGTACCTTTCTTACAACCAACGACACAGAGAAAATCTTACAAGCAGTCAGAGAAAAAAGTCATGTTACACACAAAAAAATAAAGAAAAGGACAACAGAAATACTAACTAGAAGACAATGGAGCAACAACTTGAACAACTGGCTTGAACTACAGGTACACGTGCACATGCCCAGTGTGTACAGGGAGACTTCCGAATACGAACCCAGGGTCTTCCCATATGGGTTCAGCATCACAGAGTGTTGCTTTACTGCTGCACTCCTGTACTATTTTGTTTTTTCACACCTGTAAATTTCTAGTTATTGTACAATAAAAAGTTAAAACCAAACCATACATTTATTATCTCACCGCTTCTATGGATCAACAATCCAAGCACTGCTTAGATAAGTCCTATTGGTTCAGAGTCTCACATGACTGCAATCAAAGTATTGGCCAAGACTATATTCATCTCGAGGTTCATCTGGAGGAAGACTTTGTTCCGTATTCACTTTGTGGTTGTCAGCAGGATTCAGTTCCTTGTGAACTGTTGGACTGAGGATCTCAGTTCCTTGCCATATCGACGTCTTTACAGTGCAGTTCACAACAGAGCAGCTGACTTTATCAGGGTGAGCAAGCAAAAGAAAGCAAGAGAATTCCTTATTCCAAGCTGGGATAAGGTAATCCAAGCCACCAGATACAGTTAAACACATAGTAATGAAAACAATATTGGGAGCCAGATGGTGGTACAGTGGTAAAATGTGATCATCTACAAGGTTGACTCACAGAGACGGTTTGCATCCAAAAACCCCTCTGACTACTCTGGGCATGTATGTGCCCACGATCTGAAGCTGGGTGAGGCTGGGGTGGATAAACTTTTAAAAATATTTATGTTGGGCCCAGCAGTTGGCATAATGGCTATGTTGCTGGACTCCCACGTAGTCGACTATGGTTCGAGTCCCAGACCCGGGGGCTTAAACTCATGCCAGGTGCATTTGCTTGCGTGCCCAGGATCCCGAGACGAGAATGGGGGAGAAGGGATTGCAGCGTGGCCATCCCCCTGGGGAGTGATTTCTCACTTTCTGTCTCTCTGTCTCTCTCTGTCTTTCTGGTGAGCGCATGCACCCTACAGCAAAAACCTCTCCAAAAAAAAAATTTATGTTATAGGGCTGGTCCCATAGCTTAGTGGTTAAGGAAGCCAAATCCCACATGGCTGACTGTGGTTCAAATACTGACCTTGTGGCTTGAAAACAAAACCACATCAGGTGTGTGCACGCATATGCACTCAAAATCCCCAAAGGATGGAGAAATGGAGGAGAAGGGATTGCAGTGTGGTCACAGCCCAATGGAGGCTCTCCCCCACCCATCTCTCTGTCTCTCATTAGCAAGCACATGTACCCTCTGACAATTAAATATAAATAAACAGGACCAGTTGATGGCATGGTGGTTAAGGCAGACCAACTGCACAATTCAAGTCTTGGACCTGGTGGCTTGAAAAATACACCAGGTGTAAGTTGCACACATGCCCAAAATCCTTAAAGGAGGGAGAGATGGAGGAGAAGGGATTATGGTGTGCCTATTCCCCATGGCGGATGCCTTCTCACCTTCCCTCTCTGTCTCCAGTGAGTGCATACACCATCTGGCAAATTAAAAATTAATTCATTCATTTAAAAAATATTACAATGGCCTGGAAATGAAAAGATTAAATCAAACTGAATACAGTCCAGGAGACTCAGGCATTGTTAAAAGCAAAAAAATAAATAAATAAAATAAAACTGGAAAAACGTCTATCGATAGAATGTTGAAAAAGAATGAGGGAAACTGGGGAAATGTGAAGAAAGATTGGTGGATCATATTACTGTCAATATACTGGTTGTGCTACTTGCAAAATGTTACAATCGGGAGAAACTATACAAGGTGTATAAGGTATCTATTATTTGTTTTTATTTTATTATTATTTTTAAACTTTTTGCTATAGGGTGCATGTGCTCATCTAAGAGAAATGGGGGGCAGGGGGGGAGGGGGGAGTCCAGAACTTGAATCACGCAGTCAGCCACGTGAGATCCAGCCACCTTAACCTCCACATCATCTGCTGGCCCTTTAGTATTTGTTACATTACTTCAATAAAAGTTTTAATTTTAAAAAGATTGAAAAACAAATAACACATTTATTAACTGAAAAACATTTTTAGGGACCAGCAATTAGCATAATGGCTAAGCTGCTGGACTCCCACGTAGTCGACCGCGATTCAAGTCCCAGACCCGGTGGCTTAAACTCACGCCGGGTGCGTGTGCGTGCGTGCCCAAGATCCTGAGAGGAGAATGGAGGAGAAGGGATTGCGGCGTGGCCATCCCCTCTGGGAGGTGATTTCTCGCTTTCTATTTCTCTCTGTCTCTCCGGTGAGCGCACGCGCCCTATAATAAAAACCAAAAAAAAGAAAAGAAAACAAATTGCAAAATAATATGTACAGTATGACCTCCTTTTTGATAAAATATGTATTATCTATTACATTAATTTCATATTAAAACTTAATAAAACAAGCTTTTATTTCATAATGTAGTAGAAAACACCTTTTTTTAATTATCATCATATTCTTCTTTATATTACATTGAATTACATATAACTTTACAGTGTATTACAGAAAACACCTTTTTATAACTGTCTACCACACTCACCAAATCTGTTTTGCTTTTGCAGTTTCCTGTCTTGATTAATGACATAATTACCCTTCAGTTTTCTAAAACATAAACATTAGGACCAGCCAGTGGCGTGGTGGTTCAGGTGGCTGGATCCCACATGGCCAACTGCACAATGTAAGTCCTGGACCCAGTGGCTTGAAAAACACTCCTGACACATGTGCGTGCATGCCCTGAATCCCAAAACAATGGAGAAGGGATTGCGGCATGGCCATTCCCTTGGTGAGGGAGGGGGGTGCTTTCTCCCTCACTTTTCCTCTTTCTGTCTCTCATGTGTGTACATGCACTCCATCATGAATAAAGGGGAAAAATTTTAAAGAGTCATTCCTCCTCACTTATTCACTAAGAGAGCCCAGATACGGTTAGGGAAGAAAGACGCCAAACTCCAATATGAGTCATGCTTCATTTAAACCTATTTTCCTTTCTGAGATTCACAACTGTACAGTCTCTCTCTCTCTTTTTTTTTTTTTTGTACGTTGAACATTTATTACACTAATTGGCAATGTGGTAAGACAGTGCTCACGTGGCCTGAATGTTGGTCACAATCACAACAAAGCTTAATCTGGCATAAACAAGTGAGAGTGTAAACCGTGACACATTTAGATACATGTATGTATGTATAAAAGAGAGGCTGAGCATTTATAGAGCTTTAAAAAATATAGGGCCAACTAATGCCATTTTACCTCATCCAAGTCTCCCTTGTTTATATGAAAGGTGCTCTTTCTTAAAACTTTTATAAGACTTCTGATAACTAGGCAATGCCATGGAAGGAAAGGAAGCTGCTATAAAGTCTGCAGCACTTCTAAGTGGAGGGAAGCAAAAATAAATTTGGCTTTAATAAGCACCCAGAGGGAACATTCGTGCTTTAAACAATGACTTTACACAACACTGTGTAAAGAGAGTAACACGTTTTCTGTAAGATACTGTTATGATGAATTCCTGGTAAATTAACATTCCCACTTTATTTTGGGGTATCAAAAACAATCCAACTTAGATAAATGATTATGTCCACCAAAAATTCATCTCAGGAGTCAAATGTGCCTTGGCCTTGAAAATTAATGTGCTCACTCATATGAACAATGTGTTCATCCCAGGTTCAAAATGCTTAAGGAATACTTTTTAGTGTAAGACAGCAGCATTCAAATTTAGTTATTTAAAATAAGCTATATTCCCTTTGTTTTAAGATATATAGTTTCCAATAGGGGTCTTTGGTATATTTTTTTTCTTTTTAAGTTTCAACACAGATTAATTTTCCTTCATTTGATAAGTGTCAATTCCCTTTATTCTTATGTATACTGAAATGTTGCATTAGTCTTTGGTTTCATAAAACCAGGTTTCACTTTATAATTCAAATACAGTAATTAATAAATGCATACTGCCTAACTGATTTCATATGTATATAGACGGATAATTTTCAAATATGCACATAATCAGAGTAAGAGAAACTTACTTATAAATTGAAAAATACCTGTAAAAGGTATCTTTTTCTCGTCATTCTAATTCATATTTAAATCCCTTAATTTATCATGTAATTAACCAAAGTTCCCTTTAAAAAAAATTGTGTAGGCCTGAAAGAAGAGGTTTAGCAAAACAGTAATACTGACAAGACATCATCTTACACCACTAGCTAACATGGACATGAAGGCAGTGACCATCTACGGTGTGTGAAATGCCACAAGAAGTCACCAACAAGAGAGGAGAGTTATGTCAGTCCAATTTCTTCAAGAACACTACGTGGGGTTTCAGCTTCCTCCTGCAGTAGATCGGCCTGCTCAATTGCTTTAAGGACATTTTTCTTGGATGTTTCCTGAACTTCCCCTCCCAAAAGAAACCCGTCGAGAATAAAATAAGCCTTCTCAAAATTAAAGATGATATCAAGTTCACATACACTGCCAAAATACTTGTCAAGTAATTCCACATAACGATGAATTATTTCCAGGGTAATTAGTTCATTGTCCTGATCCTCGATAGCACAGCAAAAATACAGACTAGCATATCTTTTGTAAACAATCTTCAGATCACGCCATTCAAGGAAGCTGCACATTTTAGGTTTCCGTGCTAAAACGGTTTGAACAAGTTCTCTTGTGATCTTTTTCTTTTCTTTGTCTGATAGAGGGACATACCATTTCTGCAGTCGAAGCTTTCCCTGACGACTAAAAAGCAACATAAACTACATGGCGGCCGCGGGCCGCGGGCGCGGCGGGGCTCGGGCGGCGGCGGCGGCGGCGGCGGCGGCGGCGGCGGCGGCGGCGGCGGCGGCTGAGGGGAAGCCCCTGTCGCCTGGCTCTCTCTTAAGCTGCAAGTTGCCGTATGATCCAGTATTGGCCATGAGATCAAGGGAAGTGTGTTGGTAGTGGGAGAAAGTTTCTACTTTCATGATACAAGGAACAGATATCTGTTATATACCACTACTTTCTCACCCCCTTTCCCCCCCAAACATGAATATAATTACTAAAGTTTAAAGCAGTTATTCTGTGACCATGAGGCAATAAGCATGAGGGCAAAAAGCCCACACATTAAGGAGGGTTGAGTAGAAAGATATGGAATGAATTAGTGATGCCGTTGTTAAGCCATTGAACCAATGCCAGCAACGACCTCTTTGAACTTCTGTAAGTAGTGCATTACCACTGGGCCACAGAGCCAGCCCATCTCTAGACTTCTTATATGAGAAAAATAAATCCCTAGTTGTTCAAGTTTCTTGTTACTTATAGCCACATAAATGTCATCATTTCACTTTCCTGCTTAAAACCCATCAATTCAGGATAGAGTCCATTCTTTTTTTTTTTTTTTTTTTTTTTTTTGGAGAGGTTTTTGCCATAGGGCGCGTGCACTCGCCAGACAGAGAGAGACAGAGAGACAGAGAGACAGAAAGTGAGAAATCACCCCCCCAGGGGGGATGGCCACACCACAATCCCTTCTCCTCCATTTTCCTCTCAGGATCTTGGGCACGCATGCACACGCACCTGGCGTGAGTTTAAGCCACCAGGTCCGGGACGCGAACCACGGTCGACTACATCGGAGTCCAGCGACATAGCCATCATGCTAACTGCTAGTCCCAAGCGTCCATTCTTCATGGAATGGCGTATGGTGCCCCTAAGGATTTGGCTCCTGCAGTTGGCGGTATAGCAGTAAAATGCAACTCTCTGTGAGGCTGACCCACATGGGAAGGTTACTGGTTTATGTCCAGAGATCTCCCTGAGTACTCCAAGAATGTGTGTGCCCACAATCCAGAGCAGGCTGAAGCCGGGGGCAGATGGCAGTGACAAGACCCTGTCAGGGGTGCTGCCTCTCTCTCTCTGTCTCCCTCATTTATGAAATACATAAAAACTTTTTTTGAGAGAGATTTTTGCTATAGGGCGTGTGCGCTCGCCAGAAAGAGAGAGACAGAGAGACAGAAAGTGAGAAATCACCCCCCAGAGGAGATGGCCACGTCACAATCCTTTCTCCTCCATTCTCCTCTCGGGATCTTGGGCACGCACGCACACCTGGTGTGAATCTAAGCCACCGGGTCCAGGGTTCGAACCACGGCCAACTACGTGGGAGTTCAGCGACATAGCCATTACGCTAATTGATGGTCCCCATAAAAACTTTTTAAAAAAGATATGGCTCTTGATTCTTTTTTAGCTGCATCTTTCACTACTATATCATCTATTCTAAATCAAAGATCCATGAGATCTATGATAGGGGCCAGCAGGTGGCATGGTGCTTAAGGTGCTAGACTCCCACATAGCTGACCATGGTTCAAGTACTGGACCTGGTGGCTTGCTTTCTCACTTTCTCTTTCTCTGGTCAATTTAAAATAATAATAACAAATAAAAAATAAAGATCCACGATAAAATATATTCTTAAGGGACCAGCAGATAGTGTAGTGGTTATGTCACTGGACTC
>JAKSZU010000009.1:93336450-93533561 GCA_026018925.1 Tupaia tana
TTTAAAATTACGAAATCTTAGAAACAATCTAGTAACATAATAATAGCACAATAATAGGAAATTGGCTAAGTAAATAAGGGTAAAATAATTAAAAAAAAATCTCTTAGGTCAGCCCCATAGCAAAGTGGTTATACACTATGTATAGGGGAATTGGATTCCACATGGTCAACCACTGTTTGAACCCTGGCCCTGGAACCTTGAAAAACATGCCCCAAATCCTGACAGTTGAAGAAATGCAGGAAAGAGATTGCAGTGTGACCAACCCCCTCACTGGAGTATGCTTCTTTTCTATCTCCTCTCTCTCTCTCTCTCTCTCTCTCTCTCTCTCTCTCACACACACACACACACACACACACACACACACACACGCAACCCTTTGGCAATTTAGAAAGTAGAAAAAAACTATTAAGCAGCTATTAAAAGTAACCATTTCATAAACTATATATAAACATGGAAGACGATTTGCAAAAAATATTTAGAAAACATAATAATATAAAGTAGTATGTGAGAATATAATCTAATTTTGAAAAAAAGTATATACGTTACATACATGTGAGTATTTAAGATCGAGTCTAGAAGCTAACTATACACAAAGCAAGTTAACAGTGATTTTCTCTAGATGGGAGGATTACAGGTTTATATCGCCTTCTTTTTGTTTATCTATATGGCCTAATTTTTCTACAATGAGCAATAATACATGTACAATAATAATTTATAAAAGATTAACAATTTTAAAATAAGCTTTATACACCATAACTACTATCAGGTAAAAATAGACAATTGTGAGAACAAAGACTGGGAGATAATATGCAAAAAGAAAAATAGTATTGTGTTAGAGTAATAGGGTTATAGAACTTTTAAAAATTTTTTGCCAGAGGGCAAATGTGCTTACTGGAGAGGGACAGAGAAACAGAGAGAAAGAGAGCTGAAGAAAAGCACCCTCCAATTGGGCACGGTTACACTGCAATACCTTCTCCATTTCTCCATCTTGTTAGGATTTGGGACACACACATGCAAGTGCCCAGCCTATTTTTTAAGCCCTCAGGTCTGGGATTTGAACCATACAGTTGGCCATGTAGGATCTGGCTCCCTTAACCGCCAAGTCACAGGGCCAGCCCAGTTGACATGTCTTTCACCAAACCTTCTTTCCAATATTTTTTTTTTTTTTTGGAGAGGTTTTTTTCGCCATAGGGCACGTGTGCTTGCCAGACAGACAGAGAGAAACATAGAGACAGAAAGCCAGAAATCACCCCCCGGGGGGATGGCCACGCTGCAATCCCTTCTCCTCCATTCTCCTCTTGGGATCTTGGGCACGCACGCACCCGCGCCTGGCGTGAGTTTTAAGCCACCGGGTCCGGGATGCGAACTGCGGTCGACTACGTGGGAGTCCAGCGACATAGCCATTACACTAACTGCTGGTTCCCTCTTTCCAATATTTTTATGATAAAAATAATACATGTGGGCCAGCCTGTGGCATGGTGGTTAAGGCAGCTGGATCTCACAATCTCACATGGAGGACTACACAGTTTTATTTCTGGACCCTGTGGCTTGAGAAGCACGCTAGGTTGGAGGACAGCAGATGGCATAGTGATTGCATCACTGGATTCTCACATGGCTGACTGCAATTCTAGTCCCAGATCTAGTGGCTTGAAAATCATGCCAAGTGCATGTACATGTGTGCCCAGGACCTCGGGAGGAGAATGGAGAAGAAAGGATTGTGGTGTGATCATCCTCCTTGGGAGGTGATTTCTCACTTTCCCTCTCTCTGTCTATCTCTCTCTCTGGAGAGTACACATGCCCTAAGACAAAAAAAAAAAAAAAAAAAAAAAAAAAAAACCTCTTAAAAAAAAAGAAGAAAAGAACCACACTGAGCATGTGTGCATGTGTGCCCAAAATCCCAAAAGGAGGAAGAAATGGAGGAGAAGGCATGACCATTTTCTCACCACCCTCATCTCTCTATAGGGAGTGTATGTACCCTCTGGCAAAAAAAAAAAAAAAAGAGAGAGAGAGAGAGAGAAGCCCTTGAAACTAGAAGTCAATTGACTTATGCTAGGATGCAAAAAGGTATAGTTATTGAATGGATGTATTTACTATGCAATAGCTAACATCTAAATATTGATCTAAAAATCATTATACTAGGATCGAGTTAAAGGGGACAACTTCTGGTTTAATTGTAATAAACTTCTTCACTTTATCTTTTTTTTTTTTTAAGAATTATCTATTGGGATCAGCAGTTGGCATAATGGCTATGTCGCTGGACTCCCATGTAGTCGACTGCGGTTTGAGTCCCGGACTCGGTGGCTTATACTCAAGCCAGGCGTGTGTGCGTGCGTGCACAAGATCCTGAGAGGAGAATGGAGGAGAAGGGATTGCGGCGTGGCCATCCCCCCTGGGGGGTGATTTCTCACTTTCTGTCTCTCTGTCACTCTGGAGAGCACACGTGCCCTATAGCAAAAACCTCTCAGAAAAAAAAGATTGATTTAATTTTATTTATTTATTCATTTATTTTAATTTGACCAGAGAGAAACAGAGAGAGAGGAAAAGTGAGAAAGCAAGTCATCAGGTCTGGGACGTGAACCATGGTTGCCCATGTGGGAGTGTCCAGCGCCTTAACCAGCACGCTACCTGCTGGGCCCTCATTTTATCTTTTTATTTTAATTTTATTTTTTATTTTTATTATCATCATAATCTTCTTTATATTACATTGGATTACATATAACTTTACAGTGTATTACATTTCTTTTTCAAAAGGGAATGTCATGCATGTCATTTATAAAAATAAATTATATTACATTTTCTAGTATGCAAATTCTGCCTAGTCTGATATTTATTGCTTAAAGTTAGGAGAATTCACACCTACTTGGTGTTCTGAGAGTTATATCTGTTACCTTATGATTTGACTCTAAAGTTTAGAAAAACAAAATAAGAGGGGATCAGCAGATGGCATAATGGTTATGTCACTAGACTCCAACATATTCAAACATGGTTCAAATCCCAGACGTGGCAGCTTAAAATTCACATGGGAAGCATGTGTATGCATGCCCAAAATCTTGAGAAGAAAATAGAAAGGGGATTGCAGCATGGCCATGTCCCCTGGGGAGTAATTTCTCGCTTTCTGTCTCTGTCTCTCTCTGTCTCTCTGGTGAGTGCACACGTCCTATAGCAAAAATTTCTCTCAAAAAAAAAATGAAATAAGAGAAAATGAAATGTGAAGCAAACCGTTTTTTGTTTTGTTTTGTTTTTGCCATAAGGCACATATGCTTGGCAGAGAGAGAGAGAAAGAGAGAGAGAGAGAGAGAGAGAGACACAGACAGTGAGAGGAAAAGTGAGAAATCACCCCCCCCCCCCAGGGGCATTGACCAAGCTGCAATTCCTTCTCCTCCATCCTCCTTCTGGGATCCTGGGCATACACACACATGTTCCTGGCATGAGTTTCAAACCACCAGGTCTGGGACTTGAACCATGGTCGGCTATGTGAGAGTTCAGCAACATAACCACTATGCCACCTCCTGGCCCCAGGAAATCTTTTTAAAACCCCAAATTTGGGGCCAGTAGGTGGCATTGTGGATAAGGCACTGGATCCCTCATGGCCGGCTATGCATTTCGTGTCCCAAACCCAGAGGCTTGAAAATTCACACTGAGTGCATGTGCATGCATGCACAAAATCCCAAGAGGAGAATGGAGGAGATGGGATTGCAGTGTGGACACCCCCCACGCACATACCTGGGGTGCTTTCTCATCTTTCCTTTCTCCTCTGGTCTTGCTCCAGTGGGCACACATGCCCTATAGCAAATGACAACAAAAAAATTTTTATTCCACACTTAAATTTTATAAGTACGTTAAGAAACTGAGACGAGGGACCAGCAGATTGTGTAAGGGTTACATCACTGGACTCCTATGTAGTCAACCGCAGTTCAAGTCCCAGACCAGGCAGCTTAAACTCATGCTGGGCGTGTGTGCTTGCTTGCCCACGATCCCAAGAATGGAGAAGGGATTAAAGCATGGCCATACCGCCGAGGGGTGATTTCTCACTTTCTGTCTCTCTTTCTCTCTCTGTCTCTCCGGCGAGTGCCCTATCTCGCCGAGTGCAGAAATCTCACTTAAAAAAAAAAAAGAAACTGAGGAGTTGGCAGGTGGCATGGTGGTTGAGGTGCTGGATTCCCACATGGCTGACCATGGTTTGAGTCCTGGACTTGGTGGCTTGCTTTCTCACTGTTCCTCTTTTTGTGTCTCTCTGGACAAATTAAAATAAGCGAATGAATAAATAAAATTAAATAATTAAAAAAAAAAACTGAGAAGAGGAACCAGCAGATGGGGTAATGGTTATGTCACTGGACTCTCATGTAGTCGACCACGGTTCGAGTCCTGGACCCAGTGGCTTGAAACTCATGCCAAGCATCTGTGCATACATGCTCAAAATCCCAAGAGAAGAATGGAGGAGAGGAGAAGTAACTGTGGCGTGGCCAACTCGTCGAGGGTATGATTTCTCTTTCTCTCTGTCTCTCTGGCAAGTGCACACATCCCATAGCAAAAATCTCTCTTTAACAGAAAAGAAACTAAGAAGAAAAACTAAAATTAAAAAAATCTTGAGAGATTTTTGCTGCAGGGTGTGTGCACTCGCCAGGGAGACAAAGATAGACAGAAAGCAAGAAATAACCCCCCAGGTGGGATGGCCACACCACAATCCTTCCTCTTCCACTCTCCTCTTGAGATTTTTGGCACACATGGGTGCCTAGTGTGAGTTTTAAGCCACTGGGTCCAGGACTTGAACCACGGTCATCTACGTAGGAATCCAGCAATGTAACCATTATGCCATCTGCTAGTCCCAATAATTTTTAAATTACAAAAGTTAATGGTAGGGGGCCAGCAGGTGGTGTGGTGGTTGGAGCACTGGATTCCTATATGGTTAGCCATGGTTCAGGCCCTGGACCTGGCAGTTTGCTTTTTCACTTTCTGTCTCTTTCCTTTCTCTCTCTGGTCAAATTAAAATAATGATATTAATTAATTTAATTAAATAAATAATCCTTTTTTTTTTTAAGGTAATGGTGGGGGCCAGCAGGTGGCATGGTGGTCGAGGGCGCTGCAGTTCAAGACCCAGATCTGGCAGCTTGCTTTCTCACTTCCCCTGTCTCTCTTTCTGATCAAATCAAAACAATAATCACAATAATGATAAATAATGTTAAATGAAAATAATAATTCTTTTTTTTTCTTTTTTTTGGAGAGATTTTTGCTACAGGGCACGTGCGCTCACCAGACAGACAGAGAGAGACAGAGAGACAGAAAGCGAGAAATCACCCCCCAGGGGGGATGGCCACACCGCAATCCCTTCTCCTCCATTCTCCTCTTGGGATCTTGGGCACGCACGAACACGCGCCCGGCGTGAGTTTAAGCGACCGGGTCCGGGACTCGAACCGCGGTCAACTACATGGGAGTCCAGCAACATAGCCATTACGCTAACTGCTGGTCCCGAAAATAATAATTCTTAAAAAGGTAATGGTGAACAAATTTGTAGGCTTTTTTCATATAGGCAACAGTTTGGCAGTGTTCTATAGTACTTGGAGTTGTTTAGAGCACTCAAGTATCTGCGTTTTGATTTTATTTTCTTGTGTCATAAAGAGAGCTTTATTTTAAATATAGGCAAGTCAAGTAAAGTGAAAAGTTCTGTTTACTAGTTCCACTAGAATAGGGAGATGAAGTCAACAAGTGGTTGTGAAGATTTTTTTCCCTTCTCTCTGTCTCTCTCTGGCAAGCCCTATAGCAAATTAAATGTACATCCCAAGCTCAAGAACTGAAATTTACAGTAAGCAGTTCCTACCCATTTCCATACACACTAGTTTAAGAACAGCTGGTACAGAAGATAACAATTTGAGGATATTGCTAGATCAGTTTCCCAAACTTCTCAAGTAGAAATCACTTGGGCTATCTATAAAATACACAGATCACCACTTTCTTCCGTAGATGTTATGACTCAAGAGGGCTAAATTGGGACTTAGGAATCAGTATTTTGTTCTGTTTAAATTTTTGCTATAGGGCACATGCACTCGCCAGAGAGACAGAAAGATACACAGAGAGAGGGAAATGAGAAATCATCCCCCTCCCTGAAGGTACAGCCACACTGCAATTCCTTCTTCTCCATTCTCCTCTCAGGATTTTAGACACGCATGCACACACATTCAGCAGATTTTCAAGCCGCTGGGTCTGAGACTCAAATCTCGCAGCCAGCCATGTGGAATCCAGCTGCCTTAACCTCCACGCTACCTGCTGGCCCAGAACCAGTGTTTTTTGTGTTTTTTGTTTTTTTTTTGAGAGGTTTTTGCTATAGGGCGCGTGCGCTTGCCAGACAGACAGAGAGAGACATAGAGACAGAAAGCGAGAAATCACCCCCCAGGGGGGATGGTCACGCCACAATCCCTTCTCCTCCATTCTCCTCTTGGGATCTTGGGCACGCACGCACACGCGCCCGGCGTGAGTTTTAAGCCACTGGGTCCAGGACGCGAACCGCGGTCAACTACGTGGGAGTCCAGCGACGTAGCCATTATGCTAACTGCTGGTTCCCAGAATCAGTGTTTTTTAATAGGTACACCAACTGTTAACCTTTAAAGTAGGAGGGAGGAGAAAAGTTTGATTATTATATTTATTAAATACTATACTGTAATGCCTAGGGCCCTGGAATTGCAAAAGAAGCTTACACTACTGGGGGCCAACATATAGCGTGGGGGTGAAGGTGGCTGGATCCCACATGGTCAACTGCCATATTAAATATATGTGAGTCTTACTGCCTACCCTATATAGTGTCATTTTTTAAATTTATTCATTTTTTTACATTTTATCACATCTTTACAGTATACATTTCTTTTTCCAACACAAATACTATGCATATCAGTCAAGACAAGGATATTACCATATACATTATCATCAGCAAATAGCTTCTCATTTTTTGTCAATTAAGCATACTTTCACCCATTTTTTCCTTCCCCTTTCCCCTCCCTCCCTTCCATACTAAACTATTTTCTTAACAAATTATTGAACCCAACAACTCAAAAGCAAACAAAAATCCATAAATCTGGAAGACAAAGCATAGGAGAAAATCAGTAATGTTTTAGAAAAAAGTCATAGAATTCTATTTCGCCAGTTCAGTCTCGTGTGATCTCTCTTTTGTTGAATTTGCAGTGTTACTGTTGTCTGACCTTCCTTTAACTTTCAACATTATTATTGATATTTCAGAACTTGTCCCTACCATTACATTGCCCTTTTACTTGGTCACTTTTTGTTCTCTTGTCTTAATATTCATAGTATAACACTCCCTTCAGAACTTCTCAAAGAGCTGGTCTAGTGTTGGTAAAGTCTTTCAGATTTTGTTTATCTGAGAATGTTTTTGTCTTTTCTTCCCATATGAAGGATAATCTTGCAGGATATAGTATTTTTGGTTGAAATTGTTTTTAACTTAACACTTTGAATATATTTTCCCAATCATTCCTTGCTCGCATTGTTTCCAACGAGAGGTCCAATGTTTGCCTGATGGGATATCCTTTGAAAGTAACTTGACATTTTTTTCTTGCCAATTTTAGTATCTTATCTCTGTGGTTTTGGTCAATCTGGCTATGATGTGCCTTGGAGAAGATCTTCTTGGGTTGATTCTATGTAGGGTTCTTTGTATTTCTTGGGTCTGGATATTTGAATGACTCTAAGTTTGGAAAGTTTTCTTCCAGGATTTCATGAAATAGATTATCAATGCCCTGATTAGCTTCTTCACTTTCTGGAATACCAATTATCCAGATGTAAGGGCATCTAACAGTATCTAGTATTACTCATATATTATTCTCATTTTTTTTGGTTATTGTCTCAGTCTTTTTGGTGAATTTTTCTAGGTCAGAGGTTCTGTCTTCTACATCTGAGATTCAATCTTCAGCATGATCTAATCTGCTTTCAATACTTTCAAGGGAGGTCTTGACTTCCTGTATTATAGCCTTCATTTCTAACAGTTCCGTTTGATTCTTTTTTTATGATGTGTATTTCCTCCTTCAGATCATGAAAGAACTTCCTCACCTCCTGGAGCTCACTGTCTCTTTTCTCCTGCGTTTTCTGAAGTTCATTGTCTCTCTTCTCTTGCATCTCTGTTAGCTTTGTCACTGTGAATACCCTAAATTCTTTATCTGACATTTCCATGGTTCCACTGTACTGCCTGAGGATGATGAAGGACTGTTCTTTCCCCTTGGGGGAGAGATATTTTCTTGATTTCCCATATTTCTTGTGCCTCTGTGGTGGTGATTTCTGGTCATCTGATGGATTATACGTTACTTCCCACCTTCTGGCTTTTTGCTGGGTGTTGGGCCAGAAGAGGCTTGGGGCAGAGACTTTCTGGCTAAAAGGGCAGGGCTATGCCGATCTCAGATGCACATGGATTCTGGCTTTGCACTGGGTACATTCCCTCTTTCTCTGTCTCTCTCTTGAGAGCATATACATCCATTTCTCAGCGTCCAGGTTGTAAGGAATGGGGCGACCATGCAAGAAAATAGAAATGTAGAGCCTTTATTGGGAGTACTCCTGGGCAAGGTTCACTGGTCCAACAGAGAAAGAGAGAGGTGGAGATGGGCCAGAGAAGTCTGATACTAGGGTGGGGTTTAGTTATTTTTATAAGGGTATAGGGAGAGGGCGTGTCTTAGAGGTAGGAACAGTCCATGTATAGTAAAGGTTTAGAGGGAGAAGCAGACTAGTGTGCCACGTAATGTCTGGTGTTGTGTACAGAGTAGAGTCTCGTGTACAGAGTACAACACTGTGTGAGGAGTAGAGCGCATGTGCTACATCCAGGTTAGATCTGAGTGCAGCACAGGTCTGATGACAGGCTAGTTCTGGGTTGCATCAGCCAACTAAGGCATGGTGTCCAACCCCCACATCCAAGCTGCCCAGGCCTTCGGCCTAACATCCCGACTGTTTTGGTGTTATAGGGCACCATTTGATCATTAGCTACTTCTTGCTGAGTTTTGGTGAAGAGGGAAAGTCGGAGGCTGGGGGCTTGGTGGGAACCTGTGTTTAGGGATGGAGGAGCATTTGGTTGACAACCACCCGGGAAACTTCTTGGATTTGGCTTTGGAGGAACCTGAGGAAACAGGGCGTAAGCACGAAGAGAAGGCAGATTAGAATTAATGGTCCTTTAGGCAAATAAGAATTGGAGTGTGGTAGGAGGCCACAACTAGTTCAGAAGTGTCCCAGACGACAGGGTTAAATTTTTGGAGGGAAGAGGAAAGGAGGAAGGGCTGAGAGATCAAAATCAATGGATGAGCAGATGAGAGGGAGGAGAAAGTGAGCAGCAGGGGCTGCAGCTGGAAGTTGGAGGGTAGCTCCCAATCGGTGAAGGATGTCTCTGCCCAGGAGGGGGACTGGGCATGACAGCATAACTAGAAAAAAGTGGGAAAAAAGTCGTCCCTCTATATGGCAGGTAGGGTGGCTGTCCTAGGTGGACAGGGAGGGTGTGCCATCTATTCCTGTGACTGAGATCTGAGAAGGAAAAAGTGGCCCCAAATGGGAGGGCAGGACGGAGTAGGTAGCCCCCATGTCCACAACAAAGGAGATGGACTTACCCGCTACCTGTAGCATTACCCTGGGATCGGCGAGGGTGGTGGGGGTCTTGGAGTCTGGGCCTCTTCAGTCTGTGGCCAGCTCCAACAGCTCCCAAGAGGGGACCGCCTGGCTCACTTGTCCCCTGCGTGGAGGCACTGGAGATGAGTCAGCCATTGGGGTAGTCACTTCCCCAATAACCAGACTGTTTATATTTGGGACATGGCTTGGTGGGCGGTCGGGGGCAAGGGCATTGTTGAGCCCAGTGTCCC
Source organism: Tupaia tana (assembly GCA_026018925.1). Classification (NCBI taxonomy): domain Eukaryota; kingdom Metazoa; phylum Chordata; class Mammalia; order Scandentia; family Tupaiidae; genus Tupaia; species Tupaia tana. The sequence goes on from JAKSZU010000009.1 coordinate 93,346,278, forward strand.
ATCTTTCCACACTTGAATCATGGTCCCGGGGGGAACGAACTTAGACAAGGAAGCCCCATTCTGTGTCCACATGGGGCTGCCGGCCTCAGGGCTGCTACCAGGGCCTGGGTTTAGACTGCCACCTTGTGGTGAAGGCGGGCTTGGCGTTCGGCCTCAGCCGCTTCCTCCCGGGCATTGTAAACCTTAAATGCCATTTTTACCAGATCACAGACAGGTGCCTGAGGGCCATCCTCTGCCCATTTAAGTTTTTTTCGAATATTGGGCACTGACTAGGTAATAAAGTGAGATGCCAAAACCGTGGCCCCAGCCGGTGAAGTGGGATCTAATTGTGTATAAAGAGTTAAAGGCCTCTGTAAGGCGATTGAGGAACACAGCTGGGTTTTCATCTGCCCCCTGGGCGATTTCCCAGACTTTATCAAAATTGACAACTTTGTTAGAGACTGCTCGCATTCCAACCAGGAGACATTGGATTATATAGTCTCCGTTTTTTGGGGCCAGAGTCTCCTACCTGATAGTCCCATTGAAGGTCGGTTATAGGAACAGCCGCTTGTCTGACTGGAAGAATCGGGTCGTCCAGGTGGACTTAGTTGGCATGTTCTTGGGCTGCAACCTGGACTCGCTCTCTCTCATCCATAGTAAGGATGGAGGACAGCATTACATAGAAGTCATGTCAAATAAGATTATAGGCCTGAGTAAGATGGTGGAACTCTTTGATAAAAGCCATAGGGTTAACAGAGAAAGAACCGAGTCTTCTATTTGAGGTAGATCTTGGAGAGAGAAGGGAATGTGGACCCTGACAATTCTCTCTGTTCCCACCACTTCCCAGAGAGGACAGAGAAGGTTAGAACTGGGGGAAGGGGTGAGAGAAGGGTGAGAGTGTGAGCAGGTATGTGAACTAACTGGAGACGGGTGAGGAGGGGATGCGAGCGAAGGACATGGAGCAGGAGGTGGTGAAGGTGAGGGAGCGGTGGGGGGGCCTGGGACTGGCATGGCTGAAGTGGGACCCGGGTATGGTGGGGGACTCTGGGGGGGGCGGGAAGGAGGGGAGGTAAGAGTTTCGGGTGGTTCATCCATAAGAGAGAGATTGGCCTCTAAGAGAGGCTTGGTCTTAGATTGTGGGGTTCTGGTTGTGAAGGACTTGGGTGGTAGTACAGGAAAGGCAGAGGGAGGGGCGGGAGTGCAGATCCCAAAAGGCTTGGACATATGGAACCCCCCACCATTTGCCTACCCATTGGCAATAGTTATCCAAATCAGTCAGCATATTGTAATCAAAAGTCCCCTCAGGAGGCCATTCGGACCCTTTGTCCAAAGTGTATTGTGGCCAGGCCACAGTGGAATAGAGTATCAGTCGCTTACGGTGTAGATCCAGAGTGAGTCCTAATTTGGTGAAGTTACGGATCAGACAGCCCAGGGGTGTCTTTGGCTCGGTGACGGACTCGGTGTTACCCGTGGTGTCCGGGACTCAAGTGAGCAGAAAAGGTAGAGGCGTCCCTAATCTCTTTTTGCACTCACGGAGCAGAACGGGAGATGGGCAGCAGAGGATCGGGACTTCTCCACAAACCCCTGAACTCTAGGAGTCAGAGGGAACCCTGACACAGCTGCATTTTCAGACAGGGAACTCAGAGGAGGTTTGAGTCCTGGAAACCATGGGCAGGTGGACTCACCCTCAGAAGGTCAGGGCATGTGGTTAGTCAGCAGTTGGTGGGTCAGTTCCTAGTTCAGGAGAGGAGAGGCCCTTGCAGGGACTGTGGGATACAAAATTCCTCCCAGGTTTTGGCGCCAAATGTGTGAAAATAGAAATGTAGAGCCTTTATTGGGAGCGCTCCCAGGTGAGGTGCGCTGGTCCAACAGAGAAAGAGAGAGGGGCAGACGGGCCAGAGAGGTCGCACGATAGGGTGGGGTTTAGCGATTTTTATAAGGGTGTTGGGAGTGGGTGTGTCTTAGAGGTAGGAACAGTCCATGTATGGTAAAGGTTTAGAGGGAGAGCAGACTAGTGTACCACGTAACGTCTTGTAACGTGCGCAGAGTCGAGTCCCGTGTGCAGAGTAGAAAGGCTGTGCACAGCAGAGCACATGTGCAGAGTCAAGCGCCATGTACTACATCCAGGTTAGATTTGAATGCAGCACAGGTCTGATGATGGGCTAGTTCCGGGTTGTATCAGCTGACTAGGGCATTGTGTGTCCAACCCCCACGTCCAAGCTGCCCAGGCCTCCGGCGTAACAGAGGTGTCCCCACATCCTTCCTACAGTTCTCTTGCATGGTCTGTGCATGCCACAGAGGCATGGAGGAGCAACAGAGAGCATGTGGAGTACACTTGGGTTAAAAGAAACTTCCTACATGCGGCAAGGCAGATATCAGAGTGGAAGGTCTCCTAGTGTCATTTTTTTTTCGGGGGGGGGGAGGTTTTTGCCATAGGGCACATGTGCTCACCAGACAGAGAGAGACAGAGAGATAGAAAGCAAGAAATCACCCCCAGGGTGGATGGCCACGCCGCAATCCCTTTTCCTCCATTCTCCTCTCGGGATCTTGGGCACGCATGCACACGCGCCCAGCGTGAGTTTTAAGCCACTAGGTCCGGGACTCGAACCACAGTTGACTACATGGGAGTCCAGCAACATAGCCATTACGCTAACTGCTGGTCCCCCTAGTGTCGTTTTTTAAGAGAGATTTTGGCTACAGGGTGTGTGCACTTGCTGGAAAGACAGTCGACAGAAATAACCAACTCTACAAAAATAATTAAGTAATGCGGTTTATTTTTAAGCATGAATTTGAGTGACCTAGGCCTGTAGGAGAGGCAAAACATGCCTCTCTCTCAGGGTGATCAGGCACAGGGATTCCTTTTATTTGATTTTGAGAGTTAGAGACCAAGTTTAGAATTTAGTGAAGAGCTTTCCATTGGTCTGGGCCAAAAAAGGCGGGACATGTGGAAGGGGAGGGAGGGGGGCTTGTAACAGAGATAAGGGGGCTTGTATACAGTCACAAGATACTGTCCCAATGTCAGGATATTGGAAGAGTCTGGTTATCAATGGGTCAAAATGGTCTGTTAATGATTGTGGGCGTCACTCACTCATTACAGGGATACTATGCCAGGGACAGGATGTAGGAAGGTTTTTGTTATCAAATAGGCCCAAATGGACTGTTAACTTCTGTGGGTGTGACTCACCCCAGGCCCTCTGGAAGGGATTTTAGAAATAGGAAAAAGCAGTCAGACTTCTGTCTTCAGGTCCCCTTGTTGGCCAAAAACTATTCCTCTGAATGCATGTTTAGGCCACAAAATTGACAGGCTCCATGGCGCTAGGAAGGCTCATTCTTAGGAGTCAGGCCCCACAGTGTTAGGGAGGCTCAGTCCTAGGAGTCATCCATTTTCAAAGGCAATGGAGTCTTGGGAGAAGGACATGTCTGACTTTACTTTATAGCCAATTACTTTTGGGCAAGGGGAAAAGTCAGGCCTTCAAAGTTCAGTGGGGAAGGAACCAGCAGTTAGCGTAATGGCTATGTCGCTGGACTCCCACGTAGTCGACCACGGTTCGCGTCCCGGACCCGGTGGCTTAAAACTCACGCCGGGTGCGTGTGCGTGCGTGCCCAAGATCCCGAGAGGAGAATGAAGGAGAAGGGATTGTGGCGTGGCCATCCCCCCTGGGGGGTGATTTCTCGCTTTCTGTCTCTATGTCTCTCTCTGTCTGTCTGGCGAGTGCACGCGCCCTATAGCAAAAAAAAAAGGAAAAAAAAGAAAAGTTCAGTGGGGAAGATACTTTGGAGAAGATACAATCCGGATCTATGATTTTTTTTGTTCTTCCTCTTCCTATATCTGGTATAGCATTTATAGGTGATATACAATAAAAATGCACAAATAAGGATAATATTGTAAATGGAGTCAGAGGGCATCAAACAGCCTAACCAACCAAAGAAACCTTTATAGGTATTATTATATTTTTAATCAGATTTACAATATGTTTACCTTGTTTATTAATAGTACTAGTTTAGAGTCTAGCAAATTTGGTCTCTCATTACCATATTTAGACTGTGCTTCAGCACTGAGTATTCCATCACTTCATGGCCACCTTAGATACCACCTGTCATATATAAATCCTTTCATAAAACTTTTTAATACTTTACAATCCCTTCTCAGACCTTCTTCAACAACAGAGACAGAGACTCCCAAAATATTCAGACAAGAAGCCATTTTAAAGCTGAGGTGTGTTCTGGCCTGTTCAGGGAAGCTATGCTCTAAGATCCATCTTACAGACTTCCAAAATATTCAGACAAGGTAGGGCGACCTCTGTCCTCTCATTGTCTCTGGCTGTCTGTCTATCAGTCTCATGGTCTCTCTCTCTCTCTTTAAATTTTTAAATTTTTTAAAAAAATTTTCAACCACTTCTCCTCACCTTGGGCCTTTTCTTTTCACTTGTTCATTATAGAAGCCCTTTTAAAGCTGAGGTGTGTCCCCCACGTGGTTTTCATTTCCCCCCCCCTCTTTTGGTAGTGTTTTTCTAGTTTTTTCTTTTTGCTTTTGTTTCTTTTACCTTACTTTCCCACTCTAAGCTTCACCCTCCACACACTGAATGTCTAGATAGGCCTTTGTGCACAGTAGTGAAGCATCTCAATACTTTTAGAATCATTGAAATCTTCAACACTTATTGAACCTCCTGCTTTAAGGAAGAAATTTCTTTTTATAGGTCTGAACTAATGATCTCTTTCTGTGGATACCACATTCCAAAGCACAGTGGAGGAGAGATTTTGTCACAGAATGACCAGAAACCACTGCAGAGGCACAAGAAACATGGGAAACCAAGAAAATATCTCCCCCTTAAGGGAAAAGAACAATACCTCATCCTCTACAGACAGTACAGTAGAACTCTTGGAAATGTCTGATAGAGAATTCAGAATATTCATAGTGACACTAAATGAGATGCAAGAGCTGAGAGATAATGAACTCCAGAAGATGCAGGAGAAAAAAGATAATGAGTTCCAGGAAGTGTTGAAGTTTTTCCATGAGCTGAAAGAGGAAATACACACCATAAAAAAGAATCAAATGGAACTATTAGAGATGAAGACTGTCATTCAGGAAATCAAAACCTCCCTCAAAAGTATTGAAAGCAGATTAGTCCATGCAGAAAATCGAATCTCAGATGTGGAAGGCAAAACCTAGAAAAATCTAGAAAAAAAAAAAAAACACCTGAGAAAATAACCCCCCAAAAATGAGAATACTATACGAGAAATACTAGACAGAATTAAGCACCCAAACATCCAGATAATCGGTATCCCAGAAGGTGAGGAAACCAATAAGAGCATTGATAATCTATTCCATGAAATTTTGGAAGAAAACTTTCCAAACCTAGAGAGGCATTCAAATATCCAGACTCAAGAAATAAAAAGGATCCCGGGACCAGCAGTTAGCATAATGGCTATGTCGCTGGACTCCCATGTAGTCGACTGCGGTTCAAGTCCTGGACCCGGTGGCTTAAAACACAACAGGCGCGTGTGTGTGCGTGCCCAGGATCCCAAGAGGAGAATGGAGGAGAAGGGATTGCGGCGTGGCCATCCCCCCTGGGGGGTGATTTCTTGCTTTCTGTCTCTCTGCCTCTCTCTGTCTGTCTGGCAAGCGCACGCGCCCTATAGCAAAAAAAAAAAAAAAAGAAAAAAATGGTAAGTGAAAAACAGTTTTAACCAAGAATATTATACCCACCGAGATAATCTTTCATATGGGAAGAAAGGATAAAAACATTCTCAGATAAACAAGACCTGAAAGAATTTGCCAGTAGCAAACCCACTCTTCAAGAAGTTCTGAAAAGGAGTGCTCGACCAGGAAAACTAAAGACACACATACAGAAATAAGAGAACAAAAGGCAACCAAGAAAATGACCCATTTAATGCTATAGACAAGAAATATTAATAATAACGTGGAATGTTAACTTCCAGGATTTAAATGGAAAGATTGGACCACAGCAACACTGCATATTCAACAGAAGAGAGTTTGAACATAAGACTGAACTGGTGAAATAGAATTTTATGACTTTTTTTATTTTTATTTTTTATTTATTTTTTTAAGAGATTTTTGCTACAGGGTGCGTGCGCTTGCCAGAAAGACAGAGAGAGACAGAGAGACAGAAAGCGAGAAATCACCCACCAGGGGGGATGGCCATGCCACAGTCCCTTCTTCTTCATTCTCCTCTTGGGATCTTGGGCATACACGCACCCAGTGTGAGTTTAAGCCACCAGGTCTGGGACTTGAACCGCGGTTAACTACATGGGAGTCCAGCGACATAGCCATTACGCCAACTGCTGGCCCCAGCCAAAGCAGTTTTAACAGAGTGATAAAATTAGAATCCAATCAGAGGCCGGTGAGAAACAGATGGAAAGTAAGAAAATGACAATAGAAATTGTAGACTACTCTTTCAAGAAACTAGGCTGTGAAGAATAGAAGAGTCTTAAGATGGAAGATAAATATGCTTAAATAGGCTTAGGAGAAGAAAGCAATAAAGGAGGATTGGGAAAAGCAAAAGAGGATCATTGTTGGAAGGACCTGTTAAAACAGGAGTGGATGTTAACTAACAAAGGTAGAGAAAATTGCATTATGAGGGAGATCTCTTTCCCTGAGATAGAGAAAAAATGGATGCAATTATAGATTAGTACATAGATAAGGAAAACAAGCAATTGGAGGGTTTTATATTTCTTTTCTTTTTTTTTTTTTGGTAGAGTTTTTTGCCTTAGGGCACATGTGCTTCTGGGGCATGGGGGTTCAGAGACAGAGGGAAAGTGAAAAATCACCCCCCAGGGGGGATGGCCACGCCGCAATCCCTTCTCTTCCATTCTCCTCTCGGGATCTTGGGCACACATGTACACGCGCTCGGCGTGGGTTTTAAGCCGCCAGGTCCGGGACGCGAACCACGGTCGACTACGTGGGAGTCCAGCAACATAGCCATTACACTAACTGCTGGTCCTAGAATTTTATGACTTTTTGAGGGAAACATTACTGATTTTTTTTACTATGCTTTGTTTTCCCAATTTAAGCATTTTACTTTCTCTTGAGTTGTTGATAGGTTCAGCAATTTATTAAAATATTTTTCTTGTTTTTTTTTTTTTAAATGGAAACAAAGACTTTTCCTTCCTGACCCCTCTGGAATTGGAAAATGTTTGGGAGAATTCTTTTTTTCTTTTCTTTTCTTTTCTTTCTTTTTTTTTTTTTTTTTTTGGAGTGGTTTTTGCTATAGGGCGCATGTGCTTGCCAGAAATGCTTAAATCCCCTTCTCTTCTGTTCTCCTCTCGGGATCTTGGGCATGCACGCACACATGCCCGGCTTGAGTTTAAGTCACCGGGTCTAGGACTTGAACGGTAGCCGACTATATGGGAGTCCAGCAACATAGCCATCATGCCAACCGCTGGTCCCCTGGGAGTATTTTTATTTTGTGGCAGAATGGTTATTTGCTTAAGTTCAATAATGCTTGTTGCATTGAATCAGATATTGGAAATACTCATTATTGGACAGGGTTTGACTGGAATGTCATATCTGAAGATTAATCAGAAAACTATGGAACTAAGGTGGATCTCAAGTAAAACAACAGAAGCTCTTAGAAAGATGGCCTGGGACCAGCAGTTAGCGTAATGGCTATGTCGCTGGACTCCCATGTAGTCGACCGCGGTTCGAGTCCCAGACCCGGTGGCTTAGAACTCATGCCGGACACGTGTGCGTGCGTGCCCAAGATCCCGAGAGCAGAATGGAGGAGAAGGGATTGCGGTATGGCAATCCCCCTGGGGGGGGGGTGATTTCTCACTTTCTGTCTCTCTGTCTCTGTCTAGTGATTGCACGCACCCTATAGCAAAAACCTCTCCAAAAAATAAATAGTTCTGCCTGGCAGAGAGGATTAGAGAAGATATATGAAAGAATTTATAACATAAAATAACCTGGACTTTTCCAGCCCAGCATTGTAATCAGTAGAGACTGCAAAAGAGCAACCACACCAGGGGATTATCTTGAGAAAGACTTTGAAGGAAGAAAAAGAGACTGATCTATGCTAGCAGATGGTATATCACAGAATACTTGGTAGGCAGGGCTGAATTGAGAAGGTTTACGTGTGAGTTGTGTGCTGGATATTTGCTTTTCAACAATTTGAGTAGTTGACATATAAATATTTTCTCAAAAATATTTAAAACCATACTGTCTCTGTTGTTATAGAGTCACAAACAAAATTATACAAAATTATAAGAAATATTTGGAACATTATCTTTAAAATTCAGTATTGTGAAATTTTGAAAGTTGTTTATTAACTGTCAAGAACTATGGAGTATGAGCTAAAATTTTTTGATATGTAAAGTAAATGTTTGTGGAAAAATGTAAAAATAAATAAATTAATTAAACAACAACAACAGAGACAGACAGAAAATGAGAAATCACCCCCAGAGGGGATGGCCATGCCACAATCCCTTCTCCTCCGTTCTCCTCTTTGATTTTGGGCAGACACACAAACCCAGCATGAGTTTCAAGCCGCCAGGTCCAGGACTCGAACTATCATTGACTATGTCGGAGTCCAGCAACATAACCATTATGCCATCTGCTGATCCCTGGAGTGCCATTTTAAAAATGTTTTTGGGCTTTCCAGCTTAGGCCAGGCAAAATGTCTCCTACAAAGAAGTTGTGGTGAGAAGAACGGCCGTTCTGCTGTCAATGAGGTGGTGACCTGGAAATACACTACCAACATTCATTCACAAGTACATCCATGGCATGGGCTTCAAGAAATGTGCCCATTGGGCACTCAAAGGAATCCAGAAATTTTCCATGAAGGAGATGGGAACTCCAGGTGTGTGCATTAATACCAAGCTCAACAAAGCTGTCTGGGCTAAAGGAATAAGGAATGGCCCATATTGTATCAATGTGTGGTTGTCCAGAAAACAAAATGAGAATAATAATTCTGCCAAAGAGCTCTACATTCTGGTGACCTAAGTACCTGTTACCACTACAGTCAATGTGAATGAGAACTAACTGCTGATTTTCAAATAAAGTTATAAAACCACTAAAAAATTATTTTTCAGGCCAGCAGGTGGTGAAGTGGTTAGGGCAGTGGACTCCCACGTGGTCACCCGTAGTTCAAGTGCCAGACCCAGCGGCTTGAAACCCACGTCAGGTGCATGTGTATGCATGCACAAAATCCCAAGAGGAGAATGAATTGCAGCATGGCCATCCCCCTGGGGGGTGATTTTTCCCTTTCTGTCTCTCTGTCTCTTTCTGTCCCTCTGGTGAACACACACGCCAATAGCAAAAATCTTTAAAAAAAAAAAAGTCTTAACTTTACTGAAGAATATATGCATATTTATTTGCCATGGCATAAATGACAGCTACTCTGGGAAGATAAATTAGCACTCTGCCCAGATACCTTCTTACATCACTTACATTTTCTCCCCAGTACTTCTTATTCTTCTTGTTTATTGTCTACCTCTCCCACTAAATTCTAAGTTCTTTAAGGGAAGAGACTATGTTTTATTCATTGCTATATTCAGACCATCTATATAGGCCTGAGACTCAAACCATGATCAATTACGTAATACTACACCTTAACCACTACGCCACCTGCTGGCCCCTCCAGCTCGCATTTTATTCAGTGCTTTTTTTTTTTTTTTAATTGCCCAAGGGTGTGTGTGCTCACCAGAGCCAGAGTGGGAGAGGGAGGAAGCACCACCCAATGGGGCATGATCATGTTGCAACCCCTTCTTCTCCATTTCTCCATCCTGTTGGGATTTGTGGCATATATACACACACATACACATACATGGCATGTTTGTCAAGCCACAAGGAAAGAATTTGAACAGCAGTTGACCATGTAGGATCCTTAACCACTAGTCTATGGGGGCTGGCCTTATTAATATATTGTTTTCAATTTTCTTTCTTTTTTTTTTTTTTGAGAAGATTCTTGCTATAGGGCGCATGCGTTTGCCAGAAAGACAGAGAGAGACGGAGAAACAGAAAACTAGAAATCACCCCCCAGGGGGAATGGCCATGCCGCAATCCCTTCTCCTCCTTTCTCTTCTCGGGATCTTGGGCACATACGCACACACGCCTGGCATGAGTTTAAGCCACCAGATCTGGGACTCAAACCACGGTCGACTACATGGGAGTCCAGTGACATAGCTATTACGCCAACTGCTAGTGCCCCTGTTAATATTTTTTTCAGACAGATTTTTGCTATAGGGTGCATGTGCTCACCAAAGAGATAGAGAAAGACAGAAAGTGAGAAATCACTCCCCACCCCCCCAGGGGATGACCACCGCAATCCCTTCTTCATTCTCCTCTTGGGGTTTTGGGCACACATGCATATGTGCCCTGTGTGCGTTTCAAGCTGCCAGGTCTGGGACTTGAACCAGTCAATTATATGGGAGTCCAGCAACATAATCATTATGCTATCTGCTGGTTCACCCCCCCCCATTAAAATTTTAAAAACGCTTGAACTTAATTAGGGGCCAGCAGGTGGTGTGGTGGTTAAGGTGCTGGATTCTCACATGCTGAACATGATTCAAGAATCAGACCCTGAACTTGAAATCACACCAGGCATGTGTGCATGGCCAAAATCTCAAGAGGAAATTGGAAGTGAAGGGAGTGCAGTGTGGCCATCTCCCCAAGGGGTAATTTCTCACTTTTTCTCTCTTTCTCTGGGAGAGCATGCACCCTATGGAAAAAAACTAAAAACAAACAAAACCAGAAGGGATTATAGGGAAAAGAAAGTCTGCCTGACCCATCCCACCTCATTCCTACAGGTGTTAGCATCTTGCCCAACATTTTTTTGTAAAGTATACAAACATGAGTTTATATCCCATTTGTCCCCAAAATGAAATCAAACCCTAGCTACTATTCTTACATTTTTTCAAGAATATCTTTCCACACTATCATTTGTAGAATTTTCACATTCTTTAACAACTGCATAGTTTTCACTGAATGGACACACTTTTTTTTTTTTTTTTTTTTTTTTTGGTCATAGGGCATGTGTACTAGACAGAAACAGAAAGAGACAGTGAGAGGGAAAGTGAGAAATCAACCCCCAGTGCACAATCCTTTCTCCTCCGTTCTCTTCCTGGGATTTTGGTCATGCCTGCACACAGGCTCGGCATGATTTTCAAGCTGGTCCGGGACTTGAACTGTGGTTAGCCATGTGCGAGTCCAGTGCCTTAACCACTATGCCACCTGCTGGACCCAGTCATACCATTTTTCACCCCCTTTCTGCTGTTAATGGACACTTAACCTGAAGCCAGTTTCCCATTATCCCCCTCAGTAATTCAACATTTATTCAAGCCCCCATCCCATTTTCACTTTCTTTCTTCAGATACACAGACAGACAGAGAGCAAGCAAGCACCCTCAACAAGGTCTGGATGCTGCTATCTACCTCTAGTCTTCAGCCAGCTCTAGGTCATGGGCACTCATGCATCCAGTGTACTCAGGGAATTCTCCAGACTTGAACCGTGAACCTTCCCATGTGGATTTCCTCACAGGATGTCACATTTTACTACTGTGTCATCGTATGGCCCATTATTACTTTTGGCACAAGGATGATTACATAGTTCACAGGAAAATTGAAGCAATGAAATGCAAACTCCTAGGGCCAGCAGATGGTGCAGCAGTTACGTTGCTGGACTCCCACACGGCCAAGCGCAGTTTGAGTCCCAGACCTGGTGGCTTGAAAATGACCCTAGGCATGTGTTCATATGTGCTCAGCATCCAGGAAGAATGGCAAAGGGACTGCAGTGTGGCCATCCTCCCTGGGGGGTGATTTTTCACTTTCCCTCTGTCTCTGTACCCCCCTGCCCCACAAGTGCATGTGCCCTAAGGCAAAAAACTCTACCAAAAAAAAAAAAGAAAAGAAATATAAAACCCTCCAATTGCTTGTTTTCCTTATCTATGTACTAATCTATAATTGCATCCATTTTTTCTCTATCTCAGGGAAAGAGATCTCCCTCATAATGCAATTTTCTCTACCTTTGTTAGTTAACATCCACTCCTGTTTTAACAGGTCCTTCCAACAATGATCCTCTTTTGCTTTTCCCAATCCTCCTTTATTGCTTTCTTCTCCTAAGCCTATTTAAGCATATTTATCTTCCATCTTAAGACTCTTCTATTCTTCACAGCCTAGTTTCTTGAAAGAGTAGTCTACAATTTCTATTGTCATTTTCTTACTTTCCATCTGTTTCTCACCGGCCTCTGATTGGATTCTAGTTTTATCACTCTGTTAAAACTGCTTTGGCTGGGGCCAGCAGTTGGCGTAATGGCTATGTCGCTGGACTCCCATGTAGTTAACCGCGGTTCAAGTCCCAGACCTGGTGGCTTAAACTCACACTGGGTGCGTGTATGCCCAAGATCCCGAGAGGAGAATGGAGGAGAAGGGACTGTGGCGTGGCCATCCCCCCTGGTGGGTGATTTCTCGCTTTCTGTCTCTCTCTCTTCCTGGTGAGCGCACAAGCCCTATAGCAAAAACCTCTTCCCTCCCCCCCCCAAAAAAAAAAAACAAAAAAAAACCTGCTTTGGCTGGCTCGGGTCACCAGTGACCTCTAGTTGCCAAATCCAAAGGGTCTCTCTCAGGCCTGATTTTATTGAATCATCAGAAAAGTCATGATGCATTTTTGCATAGAAAAACAGAAAAAAATATGTCACAATTTTCCGGACAACTCAATGTTTTACTTCTCTGTGGTATATATGTCTTTCTTTCTTCTTTCTCTCTTTCTTCCTTCCTTCCTTCCTTCCTTCCTTCCTTCCTTCCTTCCTTCCTTCCTTTCTTTCTTTCTTTCTTTCTTTCTTTCTTTCTTTCTTTCTCTCTCTCTCTCTTTCTCTCTCTCTCTCTCTCTCTCTCTCTCTCTCTCTTTCTTTCTTTCTTTCTTTTCCGTTAAAACCCCTTCTGGGCCAGCACCATGACCTAGTGGTTAAAGGGAGCCAGATCCCATATGTTGATTATACGGTTCAAAATACAAACCAGGACCATACACACATGACCAAAGTACCAATGGGGTAAAGAGGTGGAGAAGGAATTGCATCATGAACATGTCCCTGTTTTCTCTCTTTCCCTCTCTCTCTGTCTCTGTCAAGTGTGCACATCCTCTGAAAAATAAATAACTTTTTTTTGGAGAGGTTTTTGCTATAGGGCACGTGCTCTCACCAGAAAGACAGAAAGAGACAGAGAGACAGAAAGCGAGAAATCACCTCCCAAGGGCAATGGCCATGCCACAATCACTTCTCCTCCATTCTCGGGATCTTGGGCACGCACACACACGTGCCCAGCGTGAATTTAAGCCACCAGGTCGAGGACTCAAACCGTGGTCAACTACATGGGAGTCCAGCGACACAGCTATTATGCCAACTGCTGGTTCCAATAAATAACCTTTTTAAAAAGAATTATTTTGGGCCATCTGCTGCCCCCAATAAAATAATTATTTTAAAATTATTTTATTTAATTTTATTCATCACTTTTTTTTTAATTTGACCAAAGAGAGGCAGAGAGAGAGAGAGAAAAAGAAAGTGAGAAAGCAAGCTGTCAGGTCTGAAACTTGAATGGCAATCAGCCATATGAGAGTTCAGTGCCTTAACCACCATGCCACCTGCCAGCCCCAATAAATAATTTTAAGACCTTCCTTGATTTAAGAAATACCACCATTGTTCAGGTTCTCTCTGGCCATTCGTAAATATTGGTCTACAATAGGATTCTGTTCTCCATGACCTTCTGACTACACACATGCTTCCTGGCTGAGCTCACATACTCCTATGATTACACAAATTCTAAGCTATGTATTTGCCATACTTCAAATTTACATGCTTCAAATTGAGCTGAGCTGTTTCCCCTATGTTCTACCCCTCAATGCATTCAGTGAATAGCAACACCCAGTCACTTAAATCAGAAAATTAGGTTCCATTCTCTGCTGCTTCCCATTATCAGTCACCAAGACATACCTCTCAATCCATCCCTAAATGCCTTGGTCGCAGTTCAGGTCTCCACCATCTTTCATCGGACATTGCCCCTCTCTACCCTTATCCATTTTCATACTGCTGTCAGTTTACAGCTATAAAATGAACATTTGATTCTGAGCTCATTATCACTATACTACAGATGTTCCCTATATTCTAGCCATCTAAACTGCTTGTAGTTCCACGAGCATGTTGCTCCATGCTTAAGCATTCTGTTCCCTCTGTTAGAATGTCATCCCAGGGGGATTAGGCATTGGGTCCCACGTGGCCAACTAGGTGATTCAAACCCCAGACCCAGTGACTTGAAAGACAAGCCCAAAACCCCAAGAGAATGGGGGATATGTGATTGCTGCACGGCCATGGTCCCATCCCCCCACCCTCTGGTGAGTGCATATGCCCTATGGCAAAAAATCTCAAAAGAAGGTCCTCCCATCCCCTACCCCTGGTCTGATAAAACTCCTTCCCAGTCTTTATGATCTTTTATTGCTTCTTCTGTGAAGCATTCCTGTTCTTACTCCATAAACAGAGTTGATAACATCTACCTCTCACTACAGAACCTTGTAACTACATATTGCAATGACCACTTTTTATTAAACTTATTTACATACCTAGCTCCCATTCTCAACCTTAAATTCCTTGCAATAAAAAAAGAGGTATAATTTTCTGTATCAGTATCTGGCAGACTGCTTGATAAAAACAGGTGGCTTGAGGCCAGCAGGTGGCGTGGTGTTTAAGGCGCTAGACTCCCACATGACTGACTGTGGTTCGAGTTCCAGAGCTGGCAGCTTGCTTTCTCACTTTCTCTCTCTGGTCAAATTAAAATAAATAAAGTTCAATAAAATCATTCTAAAAAAAAAAAAGGTGGCTTGATAAATACTAAAATTACGGACCAGCAGATGGTATAATGGTTATGTCACTGGACTCCCACATAGTTGACCATGGTTTGAGTCCCGAACCCGGCAACTTAACACTCATGACAGGTACGTGTGCATACGTGCCTAAAATCCCGAGAGGAGAAATGGAGGAGAAGGGGTTGTGGCATGGCCATCCCCCCGAGGGATGATTTCTTGCTTTCTCTCTGGTGAGCACATGCGACCTATAGCAAAAACAAACAAACAAAAAACTAGAATTAATAAATACCATGTACCCATCCAATCTTCCAAACCAAAATTTTGGAAGCCATCATCAATTTCCCTTTCTCTACCCCCAAATGCCAAGTAGTCATCAAGTCCTGTTGATTCTTTGCCCTAAAGATATCTCAAATCTTGGGACCAGCAGTGGAGGAGTCCGACCCAGTAGGGCCCCAGGATCTGTTTTGAGCTTTTGACCTCTACCTCTTAGGTCGGGTCAGCACGTTGGCAAGGCCGCTGCTGTGTACCCCCCTGACCTAGGAATAAAACTTAGGTCGAATTAGCATATCGGCAAGGCTGCTTGCTATTTGCTCTGGAAACTGTGGTAGCCTTGCTGGGAAGTGACTCCCCTCTGACTCCCTGATATACTACTATAAAAAATTACATAGGTCTCTTGAGTATGTGATGAGATTTTCCCAAAAGTCCCCCGACCACTCCCCTCGGCCCTGATCACCTACCGTTAATTACAATGCTTTATCTCCGTGGTCACGATAGAGGGTGTGCTGAAGTTCTATTTAAGCAGAAATAATCTTGACCTTTGGAAGGCCCTTCAAAATACATTTAACATAAACTTAAAGATAATCTTTTCTTTACATAAAATAGGATTAGGCCGAAACTGGCCCAGGACACCCCCACCCTCACCAAGTGAAATAGATAAATATATTAGGATTCCTTAAATTAAGTTTTAGATCCCTATAAAACTATATAAGTATCATTCTTTATTAAGATCCATAAGAACTAATATCTATACTTAAGATTTTCTTTTCTCAGCATCGTGTTCAGTAATCACAAGATGGCTGCCACCGCATCAGCTGATAATTATCTCTGCTTGCTGGAACCGCTTTCCCGAAAATGCATTCCATGGAGACCCACCTACATCAAAGGAACAATTGCGGAACTGCACTAGACCCACCCTTAATCCAACCCTGAATGGAACCCATGTTCTCTATTGTTAAAACTTTATGAGCTGATAATTAGAACATGTAGCCCCTCACCCATTTACTTGCATGTATCACATTTTCAATAGAAAGGCACGATGATTCCTAGCAGTTGTCACTCTTCAGAGAGCAATCTCTGAGGGGTGTCTGACTCAGGACGTGCATGAAAAGGCACCGAGGCCTTAGTCTTCTTCCTTTCCTGTGCCGCCTCCGACGAGTGAACTCACCCCCACTGAGGCTGGACCCCGGCACAGCAGTTAGCGTAATGGCTATGTCGCTGGACTCCCATATAGTCAACCACAGTTCGAGTCCCGGACCCGGTGGCTTAAACTCACGCCGGGCACATGTACGCACGTGCCCAAGATCCCAAGAAGAGAATGGAGGAGAAGGGATTGCGGTGTGGCCATCCCCCCCGGGGGGTGATTTCTCACTTTCTGTCTCTCTGTCTCTCTCTGTCTGTCTGGTGAGTGCACACGCCCTATAGCAAAAAAAACCTCTCCAAAAAAAATAATAAGATCTCTCAAATCTTGAGAGATCTTGGCTCTGTAGTGCAGAGTTAAGCCCTGTGCACGTGGATTCGGATCCCACATAGCTGACTGTGGTTTTGTTGCAGGATATTCAGCAGTAAAGAGAGAGGACACCAAGTCTTTTTGCAGGAAAACAGAAGATTATTCATGTGCTAATACCAGCTCAGTGGATTCGCATGCAAAGGCTAAGCCCCAGATTTCTTGGGACTCTTCCTTTTGTTTTAGCTTATCCCTCACATATAGTTATATTACACTTTTACATACTTTTGATTGGGTAAAAGACTATTACAGAATTATGCAGGCATGTACTGGGCTACTGGGCTGTTAAGATATGCAAGCATGGGACCAGCAGTTGGTGTAATGTCTATGTCGCTAGACTCCCATGTAGTCGATCACGGTTCGAGTCCTGGACCCGGTGGCTTAAATTCATGCCAGGCGCATGTACATGCATGCACAAGATTCCAAGAGATTGGAGGAGAAGGGCATGGCCATCCCCCCTGGGGGTGATTTCTTGATTTCTGTCTCTGTCTTTCTGGTGAGTGTATGCACCCTATATCAAAATCCTCTCCAAAAAAAAAAATATATATATGCAAGCATACATGAAGTTACAGAGCTAGGTTGCTATCAGAGCTCCAAGGTCACTAAGAATTGCTAAGCTGCTATGCGGACAGGGCTCTGAGGTCACCACAGGCTGTGCACTTGTTTTTTTTTTTTTTTTTTTCTTTTGAGAGGTTTTTTGCTATAGGGCGCGTGCACTTGCCAGAGAGAGACAGAGAGACAGAAAGTGAGAAATCACCCCCCAGGGGGGATGGCCACGCCACAATCCCTTCTCCTCCATTCTCCTCTTGGGATCTTGGGCACGCACGGACACGCGCCCCGCGTGAGTTTAAGCTGCCAGGTCCAGGACTTGAACCGTGGTCGACTACGTGGGAGTCCAGCAACATAGCCATTACGCTAACTGCTGGTCCCTGGTTTGTTTTTGTTTGTTTGTTTGTTTGTTTGTTTTTAAAGATTTACAAGTATTTTATTTTTGAGAAAATCTGAGAAACAACCAAAGGAATTGGAACTAGTTTTAACAATTTCTGAAAATTTTAAACTCTAGATTTACTTATTTTGAAACTAACTTCCAAACAAGATAGAAGTACAAACGATATACGTGTACACTGCACTGCTGAAGCGGCTTAAACTTGCCAAGACACCTTTACAGCAGGTTCCTTTGGACTTGCTTCCTCCAACAGGTGCCATGTCATTTTTTGCTTGTCACCAATAGCCTCGTTAAAAGAAACGATAAAGAACCTATGGTATAAATCACTCTCAGGTGTCCGCCCTGCCAGCTACACCAGCCTAGTTGGCTGTGCCCCGGCTGGCCCACCCGCTCCTGGGTGCCCATCACCGCTGCTGGCTGGGATGCTTTTCATACTTGTCCTGGGTGCTCCGCTTCCTGGGTGAAGAGGAGCCGCAAGAGCAGCTGCTGTGCTTGTAAGGATGGCTTCTGTGCTTCTTAGGGCTTTCTTCTTTCTGGTCCTGGCTTTTCGCAGGCTCCTTACTGCCCTCTTTTTTTTCTTGGTGTTGCTCTTTATGGGAGGGCAATGTGTTCTTTTTTTTTTTTTTTTTTGAAGAGGTTTTTACTATAGGGCGCGTGCGCTCGACAGACAGAGAGAGACATAGAGACAGAAAGCGAGAAATCACCCCCCAGGGGGGATGGTCATGCCGCAATCCCTTCTCCTCCATTCTCCTCTCGGGATCTTGGGCACGCACGCACACGCACCCGGCGTGAGTTTTAAGCCACCGGGTCCGGGACGAGAACCGCGGTCGACTACATGGGAGTCCAGTGACATAGCCATTACGCTAACTGCTGGTTTCCTGGCAATGTGTTCTTAATTGTGTTAATCAGAAATCTTTTATTCGTCTCAGCAAAAGGACACTTCATCCAGCCCATGGTTTCTGCTCTAGTTTTCCCACGTTTCGCCTCCTTAAGCAGTTCCTCTATTGCCTTCCTCTCCAGCTCCTGGTCCTCTTCGATAGCAGAGATGGTTTCCCTGAATGTGTTTTTAAGTTCTAAGTATGCCCGTTATCTTTCTTGGTCCTGGAGGTCCCCTACTATATCTCCCCTTTTGATGCTTGGACCCTATTTAGGGACAAAGAGCATCATCTTAACCTTAGTCTATATGTGGCTGTCAACAAGGTCAGAGACAGGCTTACCTCTAGGAAGGCCAGTTGGTCCAATGGTCTTTATAACACAGATTGGGGAAAGGCCTGTTTATAAATGTACTTATCATTGAGCCCATATTCCCATTCCCATGAAAGATTTCTACAATTTATGACAGTCACAGGATTATAACTTATAATCACACACACATTAAAACCACTGAGCTCATTGGTCCCTGAGATTTTTACCAGCATTATTTCATTTTTACCAGCATTTTTATTTCAGTTGTCATTAAAATTGTAAAGACACTATTTTCTTCATATAAAAATATTAGTACAGATAGCTATACTTTCTAGAAAATGATTATATAGACCCTTTCAAAGAAAAATGCTCTCAATTATATCTCCGTGGTGAGATGCTTGGAAAAAACCCACATCTCAACTGATTCCTACAACATACTATTCTAGCACTCTGTATCTTCTGGTTTGAAATATAGATTACTGTCATCATCACTGTAACCATGTGTTCCTGCTTTCTTACATGTTTGATAATACACATATAGACAGGTTTATCACTTAATGTTCCATTGGCTCATCAGCCTTTTCTGTCGGTTCATCAGCAGGTTGGGCAGGCTGTGCCTTTCTCTGTATTCTTCAAGGCCCTCTAGGAACAGAGACACATCATCGTCAGCAAAGATTGTAAACTCCAAGTCTTTACCAACAATTCCAATGGAAACGTTTTTTGTTAGGTCCTACTCTGCAGGAAGGGTCTCTCTGAAGGCACACAGACCATGTTTGACCAGTTAATTCAGTTAATAAACTCAGACATACGTCTCTCCAAGTAAGTATGAGCTGACTGAGAACGGGCTCCAATGGACATAGCTCTGCAGTCAAAATAGTTAGTAGATGGACAAGTTTGGAAAGTGTGAGGGCCCATATCATCATAACTAGCAATGAGCAACCCAACACCAGTCTCCGGTCATATCCTTGTGTTGATACCTGGGTTTTGCTCCCAATTAGTGACACAAGCTGAGATACAGGAAGTGCTCTATCAAATACAAATCCGGAATCTAAACACTCTTGGCGCATAAAATTACCTAACAGTCTAGCATTTGCAGTAAGCTCCACAATTGAGATACCAATGTGGTTGTCAACATGGAGAATTTGTTTCTGATGAGCTGCAAGCTCTGACTGTGCTCTCTTCAATGCAACCAATACTGCATGGATCTTTGATTTCAAACCAACTGTGGCTGAACCTTGTTTAACAGCTTCCATAGCATATTCCATTTGATGAATCCTGCCCTGAGGGCTCCAAACAGTGACGTCATTGTCATATTGGTTTCAAAACATGGTTCCGGCACCAGCCTGGTTGCTGCCTCCTGCAAACCTGATTCCGTCCCTGAGATGTATTTTGGACAAGAGAAATGGATATGGCAAAGTGAGGTCTTGGTAATACCTCGTCCTTGTCAGGTGGTATGGATGGATGGTTCACAGGATGAAATGAATACCCGCAGACCTAGGGGAACCAGCAGTTAGCGTAATGACTATGTCGCTGGACTCCCACGTAGTCGACCGCAGTTCGCGTCCCGGACTTGGTGGCTTAAAACTCACGCCGGGCATGTGTGCGTGCGTGCCCAAGATCCCGAGAGGAGAATGGAGGAGAAGGGTCTCGCTTTCTGTACCTCTGTCTCTCTCTATCTGGCAAGCGCACGCGCCCTATAGCGAAAACCTCTCAAAAAAAATAAATAAATACCCACAGGCCTAGATTAGAAGCACCCAATAATAACAAAACATCCAACCCACAGAAGAAACATGAACACTACTAAAACCTTTTCGCCAACTCCAGTCAGCAGGGGCAACTTCAGTTAGTCCCACTGCTAGTCCTACAAGGACTAGGACTGCAAGAAGAAATGACAAAAGATAACAGTGCATTCTTTTTTTTTTATTTTGAGAGGTTTTTGCTATAGGGCATGTGCGCTCGCCAGAAAAAGAGACAGAGACAGAAAACGAGAAATCACCCCCCAGGGAGGATGGCCACGCCGCAATCCCTTCTTCTCCATTCTCCTCTCGGGATCTTGGGCACGCACGCACATGTGTCCGGCGTGAATTTAAGCCACTGGGTCTGGGACTCGAACCGCAGTCAACTACATGGGAGTCCAGCAACATAGCCATTATGCTAACTGCTGGTCCGCCAAAAGATAACAGTGCATTCTAACAACAAAACTATTACAAGGACAAAAGAGAAATGCATTATAGATTTATTTTGCTAGATGGCTGACTCAAGCTTCTGCCGTGCGTAGATTAGTCAGCTTCTGGATTTACTAAAGCAGGGCTGTAGTCTTCTCAGGTCTCTGAAGTCGTGGCTTGCTTTTTCCAGATGGTCAGCTTGTATGGTGTTTTTGGGTCAGAAGTGCATTCCTAGGCTCAAGAAATTGGCTTCACTCTGCTCTAAGAAAGGTTGGGGCCAGGGCTGCAGGAATTGTTTTCTGGGCCGAGTTGGCACTTTTTTTTTTTCTTTTTGTCTAAAAAAAATTTGACTTATTCATTCATTTATTTTCATTTGACCAGAGAAAGACAGACACACAGAGAAAAGGGAAGTGAGAAAGCAAGCCACCAGGTCCGGGACTCAAACTGCCGTTGGCCATGTGGGAGTGTCCAGTGCCTTAGCCACCTCACTACCTGCTCGCCCCCCCCATAAAGATTTTATGAGTTGGCACTTTCTTATTATTCACCTCAGAGGTAACTCCTTTTTCTTTTAAAAAAAAGAGGTTTTTGCTATAGTGTTGCAGTCGGAGGAACGACTCTGGACACCGAGATCTCTTCCGTGTAGTTTATTGGTACAGGTTCAGTTGCTTCTCTCCCCCAGGCTTCCGGGTACGCGCCTTAAATTCCCTCTGGGCCCGCCCTTCCCCAAGTCTCCGGGCGTGTTGGGCTCTGATAGGCCGCTTCTCAGAGTTATGCTAATAAGGAGTTGTTTTTGAGTCTTAGGTGTTTAGCTCCTACGCCATAATGGGGCGTCTTCCGGCAAGGG
Source organism: Tupaia tana (assembly GCA_026018925.1). Classification (NCBI taxonomy): domain Eukaryota; kingdom Metazoa; phylum Chordata; class Mammalia; order Scandentia; family Tupaiidae; genus Tupaia; species Tupaia tana. The sequence goes on from JAKSZU010000009.1 coordinate 93,367,983, forward strand.
CTTCCACATCTCCCCCTTTTTGTTTTCTTTGGAGAGGAGAAGGTAGAGGTCTCGGGCCCCCAGAGAAGAGGACTTATTTACCACCCTGTGTGGGCAGCCAGGGATACCCACTCAGAACAGCCTGTCCACTGTCTTTTGTGGGGGATGGGATGGTTTAGACAGTAACCCATATGCACCCGGACATGCCTTCCTACTGATCCCAATTAGGGTCTCAGTAGTGCAGTGTTGTCCTCGCATCCTCTCAATTAATGTAGGGGTCGGTTGTCGCTGGAGGTTGTCAAAGCTGCTGCTCCAGTTATCTGTTATATAGGAAGAAAGCTCTCGGGAAAGGTTAGCAGATGTGGAAAAGTTGTCATATGGGATGGAGGTGACACAGAGACCTGGGGCATGCCACTCACAGCCCAAACGTGCAAGTCTCCAAAGCGTGTCTACTCTTTCATCAACGAGATCTAGCCGTTGATTTAGAATCATGATTCCACCAGCTAGGTGACTATTAAGGGCTCTTTGGTGGTCTAAGGCCGTGGCCACGGTGGAAGAGAGGTTATTTAAAGTGTGTGCAGTTTGTACTGAGGTGTACATGGACACTGCTGCGGTGGCTGCAGCACCAACAGCCAAAGCCACAGCAGTGACAATAGCTGCGGTGATACCGAAGTCCCGTTTAGGTCGAATGAGAGAAAGCGCCGAGGGTGGAACAACGGGGACAGGTAGGTGTTCTGGAAGGCGGAGAATTATAGCCAGTGGGAAAGTGGTAGCGTTCCAGCATAAAGATAAGAAGCAGATGTTACTATTACAGTTGATAGTATGATTGAACTCAGAGCCGTTATAAACAAGGAATAAGAAAGGAGGAGCTACACAAATAGGAGTTGGTGGAACTATGGCAGATCGGAAGGTGTGGTTGGATGTGACTGACTTTTCGAAAAGGTCAGTTGATGACCACGTGAGGTTTGCATAGCCAACTCGGCCACCCAATAACATGGACATAGGGGAAAAGGTCTGTACAACTTCCGTTGATTCCGCAAAGAAGCCAGATATCAAAAGGGTTTGAGGTCACTGATTGTGTAGGGTTTTGAAATGTCCAATTATATCCGGGCCAGGTGGAATTTGGAGCTGTGGTGATTTTAGGTGTGAAGGAGAAAAAGGGATGTACAGTCCAAGTAGGGCGCCGAGCTTGGCAACCTGTCCAGGGCCAGTCTACATCGCCTCCGGTGCCTCTACAAAAACAGGAAATGCTTGGACGGGTCCAAGCTGTCTGGCCTCTCGCCAAGCGTTGGGGCAGAAAGAAGCTCCGCCTCCCGCTCCTCCCTGCTGTTGCGCAGCTGGATTATAAGGGGGAGGCGGGGCAGAAGGAGGAGGCTGGTCCTCCTCCTTCTCACTTTCAATGTCCCACCCTTTCACTTCCTCTACCAGTTGTTGTACTTCAGAGTCGTTATTATCATCTTTGTCCGCCATTTTAGCGCCTCCGTCTCCATCTTGTGACTGCATTTCTCGGACCGTTTCTAATGCTTCCTGACTTTCCCGCACGATTTTCACACAGCGCTGATCCTCCAAACAGGCTCGGATCAGTCTCCATAGGGGTTTTACTCCGCCTGAAAGTCTATCTTCCTCTGCCGCCAAGTCTAAATCCCTACCTAGTTTGTCCCAACAAACTGTTGTGAGCCACCCTGAGTGGAGAAACCAGGGGGGCCGCGGCATCTACCTGCTCAATGAAGTGCTGAATGGTTTTATCTCTTAACTTAAGGTCTTTTAACTTAAGCAGCACTTTTAGCGCTCCTACTATGGGCTGAGAGGGTCCCATGCCCATGGTTGTACACCACTTCCCCTCTCCAAGGAGGTCCCCCGTTTACCCTTTACCAGTGCTTCCCGGGGATATTTTCCTGTCCTGGGCTTTCTCCCACTTACGGAGCGCCCGCTATCAATTCCCGTCTCCCTTCCGAGACTACTGCTTACCGTCTCTATTTCCGAGACTATGCACTTACCGTCTCTATGTCCGAGACTTTCCAGCCGGCTGCCACGGTTCTGAGCCTTCGGTTCCACAGGGCGTGGGGTAGGAGCGAGAGGAGCGTTCCCCGTACGGGCCACCACTTGTTGCGGTCGGAGGAACGACTCTGGACACCGAGATCTCTTCCGTGAAGTTTATTGGTACAGGTTCAGTTGCTTCTCTCCCCCAGGCTTCCGGGTACGCGCCTTAAATTCCCTCTTGGCCCGCCCTTCCCCAAGTCTCCGGGCGTGTTGGGCTCTGATAGGCCGCTTCTCAGAGTTATGCTAATAAGGAGTTGTCTTTGAGTGTTAGGTGTTTAGTTCCTACGCCATAATGGGGCGTCTTCCGGTAAGGGCTTCCACACTATAGGGTGTGTGCGCTCCCCAGAGACAGAGGGACAGAAAGCGAGAAATCACCCCCCAGGGGGGATGGTCATGCTGCAACGTTTCTTGGGATCTTAGGCACGCATGCCCATGCGCCTGCTGTAAGTTTAAGCCACCGGGTACGAGTTACCGTGGTCAACTACATGAGAGTCCAGCGACACAGCCATTACGCCAGATGCCAATTGCTGGTCCCTTGAGGTAACTCCTCTGTTTTTTTTTTTTTTTTTTTGGAGAGGTTTTTGCTATAGGGTGTGTGCACTTGCCAGAAAGACGGAGACAGAAAGTGAGAAATCACCCCTGGGAGGATGGCCATGCCACAATCCCTTCTCCTCCATCCTCCTCTCGGGATCTTGGTTGGGCACACGCGCCCAGCGTGAGTGTAAGCCACCGGGTCCAGGACTCGAACTGCAGTCAACCACATGGGAGTCCAGCGACATAGCCATTATGCTAACTGCTGGTCCCACTTCTTCAGTTTTAATTGAGCCTTTTTCTTTGATACCTTGTAGCTAGCTTCCCATAAGAGGGAGAGGAGTTATTTTGTTCCTTTTATGCAATTTTAAAAATATTTTTCTAGCCAGCAGTAGGTTGTCCACATATTGGTTGGTCTACCTGAAGGCATTTTAAATCAGATGCTGATATAGTACCAAAGATGGTAAGAGAATTTTTGAATCTTTGTGGGAGTCAAGCCTAGATTTACTGGTTTTTGTCTCCGTTTTTAGGGTCCTCCCATTGTAAGGTGAAGACTGGCCAACTCCGAAAGGCCAGACAGATACAAAAGGTGGCCCATCCTGTTAACAGTCAAAAGGGTCTCTTAATGCATTTTTTTGGTTATGACTCACCTATCACAAAGATAGTATGTCAGGAACAGGATGCAGGAAGAGTCCTGTTATCAAATGGGTCAAAATGATCTGTTAATGTTTGCGGCCTGACTCACCCCAACCCTATGAAAGGGATTTTGGAAATGGGAAATAGTCGTCAGACTTCTGTCCTTAGTTCCCCCTGTTGGCCAAATAATATTTCTCTGAATGTATGTGTCCCATGGCACTAGGAAGGCTCATTCCTAGGAGTTAAGTCCCACAGACCTAGAAAGGCTCATTCCTAGGAGTCATCAATCATCTATTTTTATAGGCAGTAGAGTCCTAGGGGAGGTCATGTCTGACTGGTTCAACAGCCAATTGTCTCTGGGCAAGGGAAAGAGTCAGGCCTTAAAGTCTGGTGTAGATGTATGTTATGGGTTATTTTTGATGTTTTTTCTCTTTCTGTATCTGGCATTGTATTTACAGAATTGTAATGAAATTGTGCAAGTATTATATTGTAAACAGAGCTAGAGGGCATTAAACAGCCTAACTAACCAAAGAAACCTTTACATGTATTATTATATTTTTGATCAGACTCAATATGTTTACCTTGCTTATTAATAGTTATTTAAATTTTTTTTTTTTGGAGAGGTTTTTGCTATAGGGCGCGTGCGCTCGCCAGAAAGACAGAGAGAGACAGAGACACAGAAAGCGAGAAATCACCCCCCAGGGGGGATGGTCACGCCGCAATCCCTTCTCCTCCATTCTCCTCTCGGGATCTTGGGCATGCACGCATATGTGCCCGGTGTGAATTTCAGCCGCTGGGTCTAGGACTTGAACCGCGGTCAACTACATGGGAGTCCAGTGACATAGCCATTACGCCAACTGCTGGTCCCAATAGTTATTTGAATTTTATGGTAAATTTATATATTAATATACCAGTTTATTATTATACCAGTCTAGCCTAGCAAATTTATTTCTCATTACCATGTTTAGATTGTGCTTCAGCACCCAGTAGCGTGATCCATTGCTTTATGACCACCTCGGATACCACTTGTCATATATAAATCCTTTCATAAAATCTTTATAATTTCCTCTCAGACATTCTTTAACATAACTCAAACCTTCTGCAACATGCTTCATACCTTGATTATGTGTCACTTTTACCTTTTTATTTCATTTTGGAATAATCCAGTCATTTTATCTTAGGACAAATTTTTTTATCATACAAAACTCTTTCTGGGCCAGCACGTGGCATGGTGGTTAAGGGTGCTGGACTCCCACATGGTAAACCACAGTTCGAGTCCCAGACCCGGTGGCTTGCTTGCTTTCTCTCTCTCTCTTGCTCTGTCCCTCTCTCGTCAAATTAAAATAAAGTTAAATAATTCTTTTAAAAAAAACCTCTATATTGAAATGTTCTCTTTCCTTTTAGCTTTTTATTTTAAAACTACAAATACATCTTTATACCGATAACTTTCTTTCCATCTTTTTTTTTTTTTTTTTTTTTTTTTTTTACTTTACCTTGTTTTTCTTTTCTTTAAAAATTTGTCTTTGGAACTAATTGTTACCTCTTATTAGATATAAATTATCATCATTATTATTATTATTTTGGAGTTTTTTTGCTATAGGGCACGTGCGCTCACTCGAGAGACAGAGACAGAGAGACAGAAAGTGAGAAATCACCCCTGGGGTGGGAGGCCACGCTGCAATCCTTTCTCCTCCATTCTCCTCTTGGGATCTTGGGCATGCATGCACACGCGCTTGGTGTGAGTTTAAGCCACCAGGCCAGGGACTGGAACTGCGGGTGACTACATGGGAGTCCAGCGACATAGCCATTACACTAATTGCTGGTCCCAGAAATTATTATTTTTTTTAGAGAGATTTTTACTATAGGGCATGTGGACTCCCTGGAGAGACAGAGACAGAAAGCAAGAAATCACCCCCAGCGGGCATGGCCATGCTGCATTCCCTTCTCCTCCATTCTCCTCTTGGGACTTTGGGCACGCACTCACAATGCACCGAGCATGAGTTTTTTTGTTTTTTAAAGAAGTATTTTATTTAACTTTATTTATTCACTTATTTATTTTGAGAGGAAACAGAGTTAGAGAGAGAGAGAGAAAGAAAGTGACAAAGCAAGCCGCCAGGTCCAGGACTCGAACTGTGGCTGGCCATGTAGGTAGGAGTCCAGCGCCCTTAACCACCACACCACTTGCCAACCCCCACCGAGCATGAGTTTTATAAGCCGCTGGGTCTAGGGACTTGAACTTTAGCAATGTAATCATTACAGCATCTGCTGGTCCCAAAATTTATTTATTTATTTATTTATTTATTTATTTATTTATTTATTTATTTATTGGAGAGGTTTTTGCTATAGGGCACGTGCACTCGCCAGAAAGACAGAGACAGAGAGACAGAAAGCGAGACATCGCCCCCTAGGGGGGATGGCCACGCCACAATCCCTTCTTCATTCTCCTCTCAGGATCTTGGGCGCACACACACGCACCCAGCGTGAGTTTAAGCCACCAGGTCTGGGATTCGAACTGTGGTCGACTACATTGGAATCCAGCAACATAACCATTACGCCATCTGCTGGTCCCGAGAATTTTTAACTCTTAGCAATATTAGCTTTTAGTACATAGCAGCAGCTTGTGGATATGTATTTTACAAACAAAAACTGGTTTTTTTGTTGTTGTTTTGTTTTGTTTTGTTTTGTTTTGTTTTTGGAGAGATTTTTGCTATAGGGTGCGTGCGCTCGCCAGACAGAGAGAGAGAGAAATAGAGACAGAAAGCGAGAAATCACCCCCCAGGGGGGATGGTCACGCCGCAATCCCTTCTCCTCCATTCTCCTCTCGGGATCTTGGGCACCCACGCACACGCGCCCGGCGTGAGTTTTAAGCCACCAGGTCCGGGACGCGAACCGCGGTCGACTACGTGGGAGTCCAGCGACATAGCCATTACGCTAACTGCTGGTTCCCCAAACAAAAACTGTTTTAACAAATTTCCCAATATAGAACAAAACAATCTTATTGATAAACTCAGTATCTTTTATTTTTGTAAAATTTAAAAGGTGGACAATAGGAATAACTAAAGTATGTGATTTTGTTAAAACATTTCCTTGCTTGTGGTTAGTTTTGGTCCTGCTTAGTGGTTGGCTTAGCAATCCAGAAAAACAATCAGTTTCTCCATAGAAATTGGAAATTTATTTTTCATTATTATTGTTTTTTTTTTTTCATTTTATTTATTTATTTATTTATTTTCCATCCAAAGTACACTATATATTGTCTCAATCAAGCACATCAACAAACATGTTATTGTCAGTAAATGATCTTGTCTTCTGTATGTTTTGCTTTTTTCCCCCCATCCTTGATTCTCTATCTCTTACCCTCTGCCATCTCCCACTCTCCTCCCACAGTCTCTGGTATCTATGTTTGCATTCTATACTGTTTTCTCCTCACAATTATTGTATCGCCAAAGACCCTAATCAATCGGAATACCCTCATAGCAAACACAGGTGATACCCACATTTCCATGAACACAAGTCTTACTTTACGCATCCTATAAAGTAGCACCTAGCTGTGGCTACATATCCTACTGCAGTCATTAGGTATATATATATATATATTTTTTTTTTTCTGAAACTTTTTTTCTTTTTGTAACTCAATTTACATTCCTTCCCTAAGCTTCATCACAGCATACAAAATGCAATCTCCCATCCAGTACACACTGTATAGTGATACAATCATACACATTACAGAAAATTTTCCATTACTAGTTCCTAGAATTACTTCCACCCCTCTTTCTGACCTTCTGTCCCTTCCCACCCTCCTCTCACACCACCTCCGGTGTCTACAATTGTCCTTCATTCCCTTCCCACCCACATTGCATTGGTCACACAATTTCCGACATAATCTAACTACTTTCAGTGTTGAGTTCACTCATTACTACTAAGAAAACCAGTTTTAACTTAACTCAAAGAAGTGCCAAGGAACTTTGCTTTAAGCCAGGAAACAAGTTAGGATTCTGTTCAAATGGTAGGTGTATGAACCTATCAGTCTCATGTACTTTTATCTTCTGTTCTGGTTCAATTTTCCTGATTAAATTCTAGGATATAATATTCAACTCCATACTTGTCCCTATGATTAAGTTGGCCACTTTCATAGTTTTTGGACTCTTATTTCCATGTGTCTGTGTTTAATTTTCTTGATACAACACACCCTTGAGAACTTCTTGGAGATCTGGTCTAGTGTTGGTAAATTCTTTCAGGTTTTGTTTATCTGAGAATGTTCTTGTCTTTTCTTCCCACCTGAAAGATAATCTTGCCGGGTACAGTATTCTTGGCTGAAATTGCTTCTCTCGTAACACTTTGAATATATTTTCCCATTCTCTCCACGCTCGCATTGTTTCCGATGAGAGATCTGCTGTTAGCCTGATGGGATGTCCTTTGTAGGTAACTTGATGTTTCTCTCTTGCCAATCTTAGTATCTTGTCTTTGTCTGCGGTTTTGGTCAACCTGGCTATAATGTGTCTTGGAGAAGATCTTCTTGGGTTGATTCTATTTGGAGTGCTTTGTATTTCCTGGGACTGGATCTTCGAATGCCTCTCTAGGTTTGGAAAGTTTTCTTGCAGGATTTCATGGAATAGATTATCAATGCCCTTATGGGTCTCTTCACCTTCTGGAATGCCAATTATCCGGATATTTGGACGTTTGATGGTATCCAGTACTTCTCGCATATCATTCTCAAATTTTTGAGCCATTTTCTCAGTCTTCGTGGTGGATTTTTCTAAGCCAGCCATTTTCTCTTCTACACCTGAGATTCTATTTTCTGAATGATCTAGTCTGCTTTTAATACTTTCAAGGGAGATTTTGACTTCTTGTATTATAGCCTTCATCTCTAGCAGTTCCGTTTGAGTCTTTTGTAAAGTGTGTAATTCCTCTTTTAGATCTTGCAAGAATTTCCTCATCTCCTGGAACTCGGCAACTTCTTTCTCCTTTCTCTTTAGCAGTTCATTATCTCTCTTTTCTTCCATCTCTGTTAGCTTCGACATTACGAATGCTCTAAATTCCTTATCAGACATTTCCATGACTTTCACCGAACTGCTTGTGGATGAAGAAGAGTTACTCTTTTCCCGTGGAGGAGAGGTATTTTCTCGTTTTCCCATATTTCTCGTGATCCGGCGGTGATTTCTTGTCATCTGATGAATGGCGTGTTTCTTTCAAATTCTTGAAGTTAAGCCTCAATGTACAGGAACAAGCAGACAGAGGTGTTCTAGAATCTGCTTGCCGTTCTGTTGTGATCGCTGGTGCAGCAGATTCAGTAGATATTGGGTGGAGATACAAGAAAAAGGAAAATGAAAAAGAGAGAGAGAAACAACAACAAAAAGAGAGAAAAAAAGACAAAAAATAAAAAATTGTAATTACTTTTCTTTCTTGTTTTTTTTTTTTAAAGAAAAAAATCACAAAACAGAAAACCGTGCGGCGCGGAAAAATCTAGTTCCCAGTATCCATGAGGAGTCTGCTCAGAGAAGGGCTCAACTCTCCTGCCTGGGAGGAAGAAGCAGAAGGGATTATTAACAAAACAGGGACCAGCAGTTAGCGTAATGGCTGTGTCACTGGACTCCCACGTAGTCGACCGCGGTTCGAGTCCCGGACCCGGCGGCTTAAACTCACGCCGGGCGCGTGTGCGTGCGTGCCCAAGATCCCGAGAGGAGAATGGAGGAGAAGGGATTGCGGCGTGGCCATCCCCCCGGGGGGTGATTTCCTGCTTTCTATCTCTCTGTCTCTCTCTGTCTGTCTGGCGAGCGCACGCGCCCTATAGCAAAAACCTCTCCAAAAAAAAAAAAAAAAAAAAAAAAAAAAAAAAAAACAAACAATGGGAGGAGCAGAGCGCCAGAGAAAAACTTTGCCTTTAAAAAAATCATAAAAAGGAAAAATTACCAAAAAACAAAGATGAGGAGACAGGAGCAGAGAGAGACAGAGACCTCAGAGACACAGTGACAGAGATAGGAGGCCAGAGGGGCTCCCTACCACACTAGCTCTGCTTGCCGGAGGCTGAATTATGAGTAGAAAATCTTCATTTCTCCTGTTCCCTGAAAAATCTAGTTCCCAGTATCCATGAGGAGTCTGCTCAGAGAAGGGCTCAACTCTCCTGCCACACTAGCTCTGCTTGCTGGAGGCTGAATTATGAGTAGAAAATCTTCATTTCTCCTGTTCCCTGAAAAATCTAGTTCCCAGTATCCATGAGGAGTCTGCTCAGAGAAGGGCTCAACTCTCCTGCCACACTAGCTCTGCTTGCTGGAGGCTGAATTATGAGTAGAAAATCTTCATTTCTCCTGTTCCCTGAAAAATCTAGTTCCCAGTATCCATGAGGAGTCTGCTCAGAGAAGGGCTCAACTCTCCTGCCACACTAGCTCTGCTTGCTGGAGGCTGAATTATGAGTAGAAAATCTTCATTTCTCCTGTTCCCTGAAAAATCTAGTTCCCAGTATCCATGAGGAGTCTGCTCAGAGAAGGGCTCAACTCTCCTGCCACACTAGCTCTGCTTGCTGGAGGCTGAATTATGAGTAGAAAATCTTCATTTCTCCTGTTCCCTGAAAAATCTAGTTCCCAGTATCCATGAGGAGTCTGCTCAGAGAAGGGCTCAACTCTCCTGCCACACTAGCTCTGCTTGCTGGAGGCTGAATTATGAGTAGAAAATCTTCATTTCTCCTGTTCCCTGAAAAATCTAGTTCCCAGTATCCATGAGGAGTCTGCTCCTCATTATTATTGTTTTATACTCAGTATAATGATTAGATACTTACAAGAGTATATCCTCTTTTCATTCTTTTCATGAATTTCTTTAAAGACATAACAGTTTAAGATTTCAGTCGTGGGAAGAGCAGTTAGCGTAATGACTATGCTGCTGGACTCTCATGTAGTCGACCGCAGTTTGAGTCCCAGACCCGGTGGCTTGAACTCACACCGGGCGCGTGTGTGTGCGTGCCCAAGATCCCAAGAGGAGAATGGAGGAAAAGGGATTGCGGCGTGGCCATCCCCCATGGGGGGGGGGGGTGATTTCTCACTTTATCTCTCTGTCTGTCTGGCGAGTGCATGCGCCCTATAGCAAAAACCTCTCCAAAAAAAAAAAAAAAAAAGATTTCAGTTGTTTGGGGACCAGCAGTTAACCTAATGGCTATGTTGCTGGATTCCCACGTAGTCAACTGAGGTTCGAGTCCCAGATCCGGTGGCTTAAACTCACGCCAGGTGTGTGTGCGTGCATGTCCAAGATCCCAAGAGGAGAATGGAGGAGAAGGGATTGCAGCGTGGCTATCCCCCCTGGGGGGTGATTTCTCGCTTTCTGTCTCTCTCTCTCTCTCTGTCTTTCTGGTGAGCACACACTCCCTATAGCAAAAACCTCTCCAAAAAAAAAGATTTTAGTCATTCAAAAAAAATAAATAAATAAACAAGGCATCTAACAAAGCAACTAACCATGAACAAAAGCCCCGAGCACCTTAAGGATGAAAAAGGGTTAACTCAGTGTCTGTCAGCATCAAAACTGAAGACAAAACAAATGGCAGATTACAGCAGCCAGATGTGACTTTTAAAGTTACAAGATTTACTCTTTATATAGTTTCCAGTCACTAGTCTTGTAACTGAACTACAAGAGAACTGAAAATTAAAATTTAGAAAACCCAGTCTTATTTAACAGCACTTAAAACTTTTCTTTAACCATTATGTCCTGATCATCTGTGAGAAAGATAATTAGAGGAGGCTAGCCATTAATTCGTTTTTCCTATTGGATTTTCATTACATAACACATAACCTATAATTACCACCTGCTTTATTAAACCAATCATATTAAGACAAATATGATGTTGCCTGATGAATAAGCCCTGAGCAAACCATATGTTAAAAACTGTGAAGATCTTCACTTATTAAACCCTTTCCCCCTATGATATTTGAAGCCGGCTTATTTAGTTGTCATGTGAACTTGAAAAGCATTTAATTTGTATGAGTGCTCTTTTTATAAATCAAATCGAATGGAATTCCTTAAGGCTATCTGCTGTTTTCTTTTACATAATGGAAGCTCCTGCTTTTCCCTTGAATCTGATTGTCAGCAGGGCTCTTCTGATGCTTTCAGGCCAGAGTATAAGAGGTTAAGTTGGTAGATCCAGAGTGACTTGATCAGGAGTATCTCAGAAAATTAAGGGGAGACAGCATCTGGGATATGGCTGGCTGAGGCTCTAGCCCCTGCAGGCTCAGGGTGTGCCAGTGGTGAGGCAGTGACCGAGGGGTGGGGGCGACCCCTTACAGGGCCAGCTCACCCTGAACGAGGGGCAATTTATTTTACAGAATGCTCAAAGTCTTCTGGGAGCTGACAATATTATAATCTCTTGAATATTTCTGCCTGGAGTTTTTTTTGTTTTTGTTTTTATATACACTCTAAAGAGAGCAAGCTCTCCCTAAACAACATTCACACACAAGAAGGGAAAAGGGAAGAGGTAAAGATCCACCCACAGTTACACAATGTCTTTGGCCCATTGCCCAGCACCTTAAGAGTTTAGCAGCTTCTTCCCATTTCCATTATGGAAGTACTGAGGCTAGCTCTAAGGGATTAATCAGTCCCCATCCCCCATCCCAACCCCCTCTGGAGGCAGATGCAGTCCGTGCAGTCCCAAATGAACCCAGATTCTTACCAATCCTGTGGGAGGTGCTCCCTGAGCTGGTTCCTGAGCCTCATTGGGTTCCACTGTGCTTCCAGGAGCTGCATGCTCTTCAGCCCGGCAAGGCTTCTCCCCTGTGGAACAACTGGTCCGCTGGCGCTCAGCGAGGTTACTTCTCCAGATGTTCCAGGGGTTGCACCCTGGTGACAAGGGAGGTGGAAACACATGTCTCCAAAGTCTCCTCTTTCCCAGCCAATGTACCAGTGTACCAGAAATGTGGGATATTCAGTGAGAAAAGAGACAGGACCTCTCAACTCCCCTCTTTACCAGCCAATGCACCAGAAATGTTGCAGGATATTCAGCAAGAGACAGGACACCAGAAAACAGCAGTTTATTTGTGTGCTACCACCAGCTCTCAGCAGATTCACATCCAAAGGCTGAGCCCCAAATTTCTTGGGGTTCTTCCTTTTATTTGTTTTAGCTTATTTGTCTCCCATATATGGTTATATTATACTTTTACATACTTTTGATTGGGTAAAAGACTATTAAAATTATGCAGGCATGTACTGGGCTACTGGGCTGTTAGATTTGCAGGTGTACATGAAGTTACAAAGCTAGATTGCTATCAGGGCTACAAGGTCACTAAGAACTGCTAAGGTGCTATGGGGACAGGGCTACAAGGTCACCACAGAGAGTATGTGCATTTTTTTGAGAGGTTTTTGCTATAGGGCGCGTGCGCTCACCAGACAGAGAGAGACAGAGAGACAGAAAGCTAGAAATCACCCCCCAGGGGGGATGGCCATGCTGCAATCCCTTCTCCTCCATTCTCCTCTTGGGATCTTGGGCACGCACACACACGCGCCTGGCATGAGTTTTAAGCCACCGGGTCCGGGACGCAAACCACGGTTAACTACATGGGAGTCCAGCGACATAGCCATTACGCTAACTGCTGGTCCCGAGTATGTGCATTTTTAAGTTCTAAGCGTGCTCCCAAAATCCTGATGGGACAGAGAAATGGAGGAAAAAGGACTGTGGCATGACCATCTCCCACTAAGGTGTGTGTGCTTCTTTCTCTGGTAAGTGTGTGCACACCCTCTGCCTAAAAAACAAAAAATCCCTCAAATCCATCCCTGTTCCCCATGCCACAGCCCCAATTCAGGCTCCATTTTCACCTACTTGAAATAGATTTGCTCCCCTCCAAACTACTCTCCACACATTCTGCTAAGATTTTTAACAATATTTTTATTATAAAAATACATACTTGTAAAAAAAATTCAAACAATACAGAAATAAAAGTATAATACTCCAATATATACAACCACATAAACTTCCTCCCCTTAAATCCCACTCCTCAGAGGTTATTACTGTGAACAGTTTACGGTATATCCTTTCAGACTTTTCCTTTGCATATATATAAGTACATATAAACACATATAAATATACAGACATAATTTTGTCTTTTACAAAAATGAGATCACACTTATCTTGTTACATATGATTCTTCATTTTCTTCATTCATTCTACAGAAAATTTCTAAAACACAAATCTGATTAATCATTCCTCTAGAAATCATTTCCCATAATATAAAATTCACACACATTGGTATCAAATGCAAATTTCTTGATGATATGCTTCCTGCCCATCTTTTAGTCTCATCCCAACCATTCCAGCCTTAAATGACTGGAACATAAATCATCTTAAATCCTTTCTGAAATGAGGCAGGTACAAACAAACAAACAAACAAACTAGGAACACACTCTGTCATTTCTAGACTTTGGCCTTTTCACTCATGTTACACTCTGCCTGGACTTTTCCATCTAGCAAGCTCCTAATTCTTCAACAATCAGCTTAAAAATTACTTCTAGAAGACGTCCCTGACTTTTTTTCAGACATGATTACTCCTCTATTTCCCCTACACTTTACGGCTAGCTTAATTGCACTTATCTCACAGTATGTAATCATTTATTAACATGTTTTGAATTTCACTCCCCCTCCCCCTTGACTGAGTTCTTCGGGTAAAAGGGATGTGTCTTATTTACCTTTGCATCCCAAGGATCTGATACAGTGCTTATGATGGAGCAGATGCTCAGTAACATATGTGTTGAGGATTTTGGAACACTTACTGAGAACCTACTATGCACAGAACCATATCCTAAGCATGAAAAGAAACAGAAGACACAGTCTTTGCCCTAAGAAACATACCATTTTCCTACCATTTCCTCTAGGGGACAGGGACAGAACACATTTACAACATATCATTTCTGACATATAGGCTATTTCAAAGATTCCTATCATTTGCCTCAAATCCACTTAGGAACAAGGCATTGTATAATCAAATAAATAAAATAACTGGCAGTTTGTCCAACAGGTTTTTGTGTGTGTGGCACAGAGTCCGCAAAAACCCAATTCTCTGTCCCAGCAGGGGGGTTCTCACCTGTTCCAGCCTGCAAACTAGAAAACAAATGATACCATGCTTGGAAAATTTCTAATACATCAAGAGGACATTAAGTGATTAGTCCTTTCGTAATTTCTCCTCCTTCCCCAGGAAAAAATAACAAGAGCAATAAATGGAGTTGTTAAAGGAGGGTACTGGAGGAGAAAGCTTGCTCTCTCTTTTAGGTAGTGATAAAGAGAAAGGGAGTTACTTTTGTTTAATTCAAAGGGTGACATTGCCCCAGGAAGATCAGGAGAGGTGATTTGTCATCATTTACTATTTCTTTTTTTTAAAGGCTAAGGTGTTAGTTAATCTGGAGATTTCAGGATTAGACACTGTACAACGTAAACAAACTGGGGAAAGGTGAACCACCTAGGCTGGAGAACAGGGAAAGCTGACCAAGGAGGCCGAAAGAAAGCCTCATTCATCAGAGTCCAAGTCACTGTCCCCAGCAATGGAGTGGAAATCCTCACTGTCCTCCTCGTCCTCTGAGAGGTGGACCTGGCTTAGTACACTCGGCCCAGAGCGCTGCTCTTCCTCCTCATCTTCTTCCTCCTCTGATACCTCATACCCACCGATGCTGCTGAAGCTTGTGTCTTGGGTGTTCGACTTGGGATCAGGCTCCTCATAGCTCCCATAACTGAGAAGAGAAACATGTCATCTCTCAAGCTCGGGCACCATCCTCTATCTGACCATTCCCATTCTCAGTGCCACCAAGGAATCAACCCATCTCACCTCCCCTGGACACTAAAGTGACTGGTTCTAGACTGTTCTACATGTCCCTAAGAGGAAATGATCCTATTCAAAAACATCAACTTGCCAACTTCATACATACAAAAACCTGAATGAAACTCCCCTACATCTGAACAATGCACACTGCCAGATTACATGACCATAAATGCTCTGACAGCCTCATGGTTTCATATACTTTTAACAGTTTCATTCATCTACATATCCAATTAGTCAGTGGTCCAAAAGATTCTTTCTTCAATATCATCTTATCTCTACCTCCTCCTTCCTATCTCTGCTCTGCTTGCCGTGGCTTAAGTCCTTGGTTATCTCTGACCTGCACTACTGAAATAAGTGTTCATGCCTCTAGTCTTGCTCTCTTCCAATTAATTCTGCACACTTCTGCCAGAGTGCTGTTTATTTTTTGTTTGTTTGTTTATTCTTAATTTTACTTTAAAAAATTACACATGTAATGCACGTTCACTGGTTAAAAAAATTTAGAACATACACCAGAAAATAATAAAAAAAAAATCACCAATAACTCCACCATCCAGAGATAATCTTTTGGTATATGACCTTCCAATTTTTTTTTTCTATCCACTTGAGATACTTAAACATTTTTTTTTTTTTTTTACAATGTTGGGATACTCTACATACTCTTCAGAAATCTGTTTTCATTCATGATTATAATGAACATCTTTCTGTGTTAATAAACATGTCTAGAGTAATTTTAATAGCTGCATCGTATTCGCCTGTATGGCTATAACATTTATTTAACAGTATCTCACTAGGACATTTAAGCTGTCTCTGATTTTTTCCACTATTAGAAACAATGCAGTGATTAACATCCTTATACAATCATTCTGATGAAGGCGCTTTATTATTCCCATAGAATTTCCTAGATACTGAATTTTGAGGCCAAATGGGGCACACATTTTTAGAATTTTTTGTTCATAATGATAAACTGCTGCACCTCTCTCCCACCCACACTATTTTTATCAGTTTATATTACCACCAGAAGTTTGAAAATGTCTCTTTCCTTTCCAACAATCGGCATTATCAATCATTGTAATCTTTAGTCAGATCTACTAATGGGACTTCAATAAAAGCAGCAGCTTCGGACTACACTTCATTGTTTTATTGTATATATTTGATTAGGGAAGTTATATTTTCATTTGTTTATTGACTGTTTGGATTTCTTTTTGTGAATTATTAGTTATCTTCTATTTTTCTTTTGGCCCAGAAAAATCTTCATAAAATAATCATTCTATTATCAAATGCCTGCCCAAAACTTTCAGGCCCTTCATAATTTGGTCCTTAGCTACCTCTTTAAATTGTCCTATCACAAGGATCACAGTTCTCATGTGGATCAATGAAAAGCTCTAGCCACTATGCGCTACTTGTGTTCTCTAGAAGTGTTTCATGCCTCTGTGTCTTCACATATGATGTCCTAGTCTCTGAAATGCCCTCTTTCTTCTTTATCTTGTTGATTCCTATTCATATTTAGTTTCCTTCTATACACAAGTTTCCTTTTCTAGTCAGTTGTCACTACCTACCCCCTACCCAAGTCCCAGAAAAACCCTGTAGTTCCCTGTCACATTTTTCATGTTACACTGTGATTACCTATTTACCTGATTTAAGTTTCCTGTTAGACTGAATTCCCTGAAGGAAGCGACCATATCTCAGTTTTCTTTGTACTTATGATATATATTTGCTGAATGAATAAATAAGATTCTGCTTGTTGACTAGATGTATGGTATGTACATGAAATCCAACACGTCCAAAGCCAAATTCTTTTCCCTCCCTTCCTACCCTATCTGATATCTGTTCTTTCACTTTCCTATCTCAGTTAACATTCCTATTTATCTTACCTCCTTACCTCTTAAATACAATTATTCTACCTTCTAAATAGCTCCTGATCATGTCCTTTCATTTACCCCTGCTCCTGGTAGAGCCCCATTGATATCCTCATCATCTGTCCCAAATGCTATAAGAATTATTCAATATACAAATTTGGTATTACTTCCTTTTCCTTAAAGTAATGATTCCTGTCATCCACAGGATAAAATACAAATGTCTCAGCATGCCATTTAAGGTCCTTCACAATATAATCCCTTGTTATTTTTAGTGTCTCAAATCCCTAACAACCTCCCCTTTGCTTGGGAACATACTTTGCATTTCTGTACCTTTGAACATATTCCATCTATAAAGATCTCCCCACCCACTCCTCCCACAATTATATCTACTTAGTAGACTCCTATTCATCCTTTATTTTTTTTATTTTTATTTATTTTTTTTTTGAGGTTTTTCGCTATAGGGCGCGTGCGCTCGCCAGACAGACAGAGAGAGACATAGAGACAGAAAGCGAGAAATCACCCCCCAGGGGGGATGGTCACGCCGCAATCCCTTCTCCTCCATTCTCCTCTCGGGATCTTGGGCACGCACGCACACGCGCCCGGCGTGAGTTGTAAGCCACCGGGTCCGAGACGCGAACCACGGTCGACTACGTGGGAGTCCAGCGACATAGCCATTACGCTAACTGCTGGTTCCCTCCTATTCATCCTTTAAGGCCCAGTCCAAATGTTCCCTCATCTGTTAAACTCCCTAATTACTCCAAGCAGAGTGAGACATTCTCTCCTCAGTGGTGCCTTGGTACTTTGTACTTACTTATGCTACAGCACTTAACACACTGTATTTGTAATAATTTGTGTTAGTTTTTTTCACTAGACTGTGAGCAACTCAAGGGTAGGATATGTCTTGCTCCTCTTTATTTCCCCAGGGCCTAGCACAGTGCCTGGCTCACGTAAGTGCTCAGGAAAAGTTTGTGGATGAAAGTAATCTGATGCTGGGCCCTTTGACATCATGGCTGGGCACAGATGCCACAGCCCTGTAGCATGTTGCTGCCGATTACCTGATGTTGCTATCCTCCAAACCATGGGAAGCCTCCCCACCGTCTCCCTCATAGGACATCATGCTTTCTTCATTTTCCATGCCCATCCTTGTGTTCTCCTGAAGCATACGGGGCTGCTTGGGTCTTATTCCACCAGATCCCACATCAGAGTCACTTCCACTTTCACTCAGCTGGATAGCTGCAAAAGGAGACAGAATCTGGTTCAAGAGATAAACTTCACAGAATTAACATATTTGGCTTGTCTTTTTAAAAAATTTTTTTGGAAGAGATTTTTGCTATAGGGCATGTGCGCTCGCCAGAAAGACACAGACAGACAGACAGACAGACAGAAAGCGAGAAATCACCCCTCAGGGGGGATGGCCACAATCCCTTCTCCTCCATTCTCCTCTAGGCATCTTGGGCACGCACGCACATGCACCTGGTGTGAGTTTAAGCCACCGGGTCCAGAACTCGAACCGCGGTCGACTACATGGGAGTCCAGTGACATAGGCATTATGCCAACTGCTGGTCCCTTTGGCTTGGTCTTCTAAAACTAGTCTTTCTAATGTTCACATAGGCATCTTGTCTATACTCCTCACCTAAGAGGCCTCTATTGTAACTGCCTAGGGTCAACAGTGGGAAGACAGATAGTTTAGAGAATGAATCCAATGGGAGGGAGGGAATCAAGGTAAAAAAAATAAGAACATTTAAGGTATACAAAAATGGACAATTATCTATTGATGACAATGTATATGGCATTATCTTTGACTGGACTTATATACAGTGTATACACGCTCAGAAAATTCATTTTGTATATTATAAAGATATATGGTGATTGAATGTAAAAGTTAAAAACAAAAGAGAGTGAGAAAAATGAATCCAAGTAACAATTTCCTTTTGCCACCACATTCCATCCTGTTTTTTAATAAGAATGCTCATTAGCATACACATGAGGGTGTGAAGGGAAAGAATAAAACAATCTCAACAGGGTGTCATCACACCACAATCCCCTTTCGCCAACCCTCCAGCTTTTGGTGATCTTGGGTGCCTATGCACCCACCTGCAATGTCTTGAGGCTGACCTGAGGATCTGAACCCACGGTTAACCACATGACCCCCAGCACTGTAGCCATGCTGCAGACTGCCACCTAAGTTAGACCTCCTGCCCCAAATAATCTCCTTTTATACTTTACCCCCCACATTATATTAATATAAAAAAAGTCCCCCAATAGGATATTGTTTTCTTACCCTATTGTCACACATTACACTCTATTCTCATCTTTAGAGTATCCAAATCAAAGCTGTTACTTAGGTATCGCCTTTTCCACCATTATCTCCTCTGTTGTATTTCTTCACTTCTTCTAAGGCTAATATGATCATCCCATGAGTGAGTGTTCAGTACTCTCAGGTCTAGTAATGGGACTTCAATAAAAGCAGCAGCTTCAGGACCAACAGATGGTGTAATGGTTACATTGCTGGACTCCCACATGGCTAACTGTGATTTGAGTCCTGGACCTCGTGGCTTCAAACTCACACTGGGCACAGGTGTGTGCGTGCCCAAAATCCCAAGAGGAGAATGGAGAAGGGGCTGTGGTGTGGTCATCCCCCCGGGGGGTGATTTCTCTCGTTCTGTATCTCTGGAGAGCCCTATAGCAAAAATTTCTCTAAATAAATAAATAAATAAAAGCAGCAGCTTCTGGTAACACCATATCTGGCCAACAGCTTCCTATCCAGTCCTGAGGGTGCTACAGTTAGCTACATAGGAACAGAACTCAAGGAGTAAGATTTACCAGAGAAAGGATTATCTCCTTCTTCATCACTCCCAGCATCTTCCTCATCATCTTCTCCTTCAGACATAAGCAAATCCTCATACAGGACACTGGCTTGAGGCTGCTGTACAGTTCCCTCTTCTTCATCTGCAAGATCACCATCTCCATCTTCACCTTCCTGAATGAGACCAGTTGGGGTCAAAGTTCCATCAACTGACCAAGTGGGAGACCAGCATCTACCACCAGCCCCCTCCCCCCACCTTGCTGCCTCTCAAGAAGTTAACCAATTTTGGTGGATAGACTTGTTCAGCTGGTTTCAATAATTAAAGTCAGACTGGGGCTCACTATGGAGACCCTCTGATATCTTGGGATTTGACCTGCCTTGTACTGCTGGAGGCTCCTACCACATAAGGGTATAATGTAACCATAAGCTTTCTGTAAGCATACTCACTGGGGCTGGAGTCTTAGGTTTCCCATCCTCCTCATCATCATACCCTTCAATATCTACATCAGAGTCTTCCTCGCCCAGCCTACCTCGGCCCTGGCGCATCTGAGTAAGGAACACAAATAGCACATCATTGAGGGACGTGCCTGTAGGAGGAGTTAACAAAGGGTTCTCACCCAGGACAGATGCTCCTCCCTGATATCCCAGCCAATCCCACTGCTAGTGGGGGCTGCTTACACACATGTGTGTGTTTTTCCCATCTTTCTTTGGAAATCACAGCTAAGGCAAAAAAAATTCCCAAAGAACAGCAGTGTCTTTGGTCTACTATTACTGTGCCATCACAAGGAGATTCTTTTTAACTTGAGCTTCCCTTATAGCTTGTGCTGGTCTCTTTGGGACAGAAAAACCTTTGTGGGGTTTGCACTTACAAGTGGAATCCTGACTGGGAATACCTATAGGCTTTCTGACTTCAGACTAGAAGTACTTTCTGATACATTCAGAAAAAGCAAATTTTTTAAATTTAATTTTATAAGTAATTTTAATTTAGATTTAACATATATAAAACAGCCGGCTAATTATTTTGAACTCTGTCTCTTAATATAGTCAGTCTTTCTAATCACCTATTAAGTTGCTCTGATGTCTCTTTATTTTTTCACACTTGTGTCCTCTCTGAAATTCTACTGTACCCAACTCTGTCCATAAGGACAGACAGAATACAAGCTAGTCATGTAACCTGCAACCATCCCACTCTGAAATCACATTTCTAAGCACTCATTTCCAAGGACCCAGCTTTTCCTTACCATATGTCATATATCATCACCACCACACTCCTCTATCCCCACCCTCAATCATTCAGTCAAATTACCAACCTCCTAAAGAAAAAAAGAATATCCTACCTGTGTTATCTGCTTTTCTGGAGTGGCAGTGGGAATATCCAGAACAGACATATTGCTCTCATCTTGAAACACAGAAGCATCTCGAGACATACTGAGGGATGTGTTTGTATCATACAAATCAGGAGGCTGTGGTACAAAATATAAAATTTAGCTTCTATCTAGTACAGGGAAAAGAAATACATAAAACGTTCTTTTAGTGCATTCACTGCAGGAACAGGTCATGCAGAGCAATCCAGTAAAAGAGAAAACATAGCTTGATACAGCTTTATGGGCAAGTTTTTGGAACTCTTATAAATGTTGCCTATTCTAACAGGCACCTGATATATATGATCAGAAATTTGAAGTAGAAATACCATCAACACTATGGGACTATTTTATGTCCTAACAGGCTTTCTGGTCAGTGATCTAGTTTCTTCTAAGCCTTGACTGTTTTTAGGCACAAGGCTGCATACCACTGCAATTTGGATCGACTGATTTAGATACATCTAAGAAGACATGGGATTAAGAAATTTCAATTCTGACAAGAGCATAGAATGATTTGATGGTTTATGAGCTTGTCAGAGGATACTATGAAGCAAACAGCATGGTGAAAAACCATGGGATTTGGAATAAACTGCTCTGGGTTTGAGTCCTGGCTCTACCACTTGCTAGCTCAGTAACTATAATGTATTACTTAATCTCTCCATGCCTAAGTTTCCTCAGATGTAAAATAAAGATGATAACAAGGAATATTGTAAGAATTAAGAGATATGTGTAGACTGCTTACCTACCACCTGTTGCTTAAAAAATTTTAGATCCCTTCCCTCTTCTCTCCACTGAAAAGAACAAGAATTTAGCAAATAGACTGTTCAGTGGCAGGAGGGACTAGATAAATGTTTATGATGTAACATAAATGTGAAGAATAAAACATACAAAACCATTATTTACCAATTTAATTTGAAAGTATCTATAAGCACAAACACACACACCAAAAATATAAAAGACACACATCAAAATATTCAGTGGTTAATGTTCTTTCTGAGTGGTAAAACGGATCTAGGTAACTTATTACTATTAATATTTCTTGTTTATATTTTCCAAGTTTCCCCAATGAACTTATTGTATCAACAGAAAACCCACATGTATGTTACTTCATGGTGGTGGTCTCTCTCTCTCTCTCTCTCTATATATATATATATATATATAAATAAAATACAAACAAGCAAGCAAGACTGAGAAGTGAATTTTAGAGAAAGAGAGACAAAATGGAACCCAAAGAATTACAGAGCAGTATGAAACAGAGAAAGGTAAAATGATGGAATGAAATCTCTGCAGAATCTTAAAGCACAGTGTGGAAACTAAGAAGAGTGTTCTTGGAAACTGCAAAGCAAACAATTTTAAATAAAGTGTTAAGCTGAATATATGATGTAGTGCAAACTTGGTGGAAATAGTTGAATGAAAATACATTATTGACTACCACAGTTCAAATGTTGAGAGTAAGTTGTAATTATGATGACGCCTCTATATAACAAAAATCGTATTAAAACAGGTTAAACTTATGCAAATACTCTTATGACATCTGGATTTAAGAGTAGTAATGAGTAAAAAAAAAAAAAGTCACTCATGTATATCTCCCTCAGGTTAAGGGGTAATAAACTAGGCTTTATATTTCTTAAACTCTGTTTGAGTGAAGGGAATAGTGAGATGTGAACTGGAATTATAAAGCAGTACTACCTATATCCTACTCTTAAAGGAAACCATCTAACTGTACCAAACAACAGTTACTGTTAAGGAGGGAGAATAGGTGATAGGTTTTCCTCAGCCATTTATTAAAGGTCCAAGGCTTTGACTCACCAAAGGACCAGGCTTAGGACATTGCACACTTCAGCAAATCTTGTGCCTCTCAATGGCTAGACTCTCCTAGAGGATGATAGCTAATCCCCAGTCTTTAACTTACCAGAAAGTACCTTGTGGAAGCTGTGGGCCTATTAGCAAATAGAGGTTTTCTAGGCAACATCACTCACCCAAGCCCCCTTGACCCAATCTGCCCACATACTCCAAGAGACTTTCTTTGTTCTGGGCCTTGAAGAAATATTTGAGGATTCTTTATACCCGGCCCCTCAGTAACCTAGGTTTTGGGATGAAAGAGAAAGTAAAAGATATATAGGGGAGTGCATGAATGAGCTATAGAGGCAGTAATAATCCAACAGATCACATGAGTTGCATTATCAGTTCAGAGTGAAACTTTCATACAGAGAAGGAAACATTTACTAAATGTCTACTCATTTAGTGTTTCCAATAATCTAGAAAAGCAGATTTTAGAGGAAAGGAAACTTGAGTTAGAGAGATTAAGTTTACGTCCTAACATCACAAAGCTAGACAGTAGCAGAGCTCAAACTCAAATACAAACCTATTTTATGTCAAATCTCATGTACCTTCTGCTCTACTGTAGTGCCTCCAATACAGAAACCAAGCACCAGTTTCATTCTATTAAATCTTATTCTTTGAATATGCCAACCCTCTTAGAGTATAAGTGTAGTATAGAGGAAATACACTCTCATATTAAGGGTTCAGTAGACTAGAAAGATTAAATACACTCTTATTCATCTTGCTCTCTAGTCTTTAGATATGTAAATTGAAAAACATTATAAATAGTACCTGTTTCATTTACTAGGAGAGGAAGTCTGTAGGAAAATGGATGAAATCTCAGCTACTGAGATCTCTCTGAGGGAATGAATGATCAGGTGTTCATAAGGCACAAAACCAATGTGGCCATGTCTATATCTGAGAAGTCTATACTCTAGAGATGCCCTAGAGTTCCAAAATTCATTGATGAGAGGACTTCAGAGACTCAGAGGATGCCTCTGGCTATTGTAAACAGGAATCTGGTATTCCCAAATACTGCCTAAACAACTAAGGCCCCATCCAGTTCATTCAACTCACAGCTGTCTCTTCCAGACTCAGCGAAGCCACCACAACCCATGGTCCTCACTCACCTTAGCCTTTGAGAAGACAAGAAAGCACACGAAAGCCATATGAAGAGGAAGGACAGAGAAGAACGGTATCTCAGTAAATAGATCTGTTAACATGCTCCCAATTTCCCAAACCAAAAAGAAAACTGTAAGAGGAAGTTCCTAGTTCATAGACACACCTGAGGTGTGTAGGGCCCTGGGGTCATTGGGTCCAGGCTTTCTAATTCTGCTTCCTCCAAAGCTGCTTCTTTAGCCGTACAAATATCCTTCTCAAGTTGAGTCAAATGCTCGTCATACTGAGGAAGTAAAGAAAATTAATAAATTCATTCAACATGTGTTTTAGGCACTAAGGATACAAAAGTAAACAGACAAAAATATCTCTGGTCTTCATGGAGTTAATTGTCTAGTGGCAGGACATAGATGATAATCAAAATAAATAAAGCAGGGAAGGAAATAGGGGATGTGGAATGAGGGGGAGGGGCATTTTAAATAGGAAGGGAAGGCTGCTCCTTCAAAGGAACAAAAATATTTCAGAAAGCTAGATCACAAAGAACCTTCTTTTTAACACCTACCTCAGTCAGTGTCTGGTAACAAATGTTCACAATCTCCTGAGCAGTCTTAGTGTACTGACTATCAGGCCCTACAAATTAAGTAAGAAGATTCCATTACCTTTGCATACTTCAGTTCCAGAATTTTACATTCTGTCACCAGCATTATGTCCCATTATCCTAGACCCAGAAAAATTAAACTTCAGCTTTAACTTGGACTCATGCCCTACTTTTAGACATAGAACATTTCAAATATATACAAAAATAAACTAATATAATAAATTTCCATGTACACGTTAGCCAGCTTCAACAATTATCAACCACAGCCAATCCTGTTTCATTTATACTTCAACTTTCAGGACTTCTCTCAAATGATTTTTAATGAAGAAATTGACTATTTTATTATTTATTTTGCTGCCAAGCTATTGCTTCAACTGTATAAAGTAGTACCAGAAAATGCAGAATACAGCAAAACTAAAATAGCATTGTTCTTCACTGACACTATACAACTAACAAAAACTTTTCTCCACTCCCAGTTATTTCCAATGTAAACACTGTTAGGTATTCTGACCCAAATCCAGGGATGGATGTAAGAAGGTGTCATATAATGCTTAGAGTAACAGTGTTATCACTAATTACATAATTTTTATAACTAGTTTTTACTAAGGGTAATTTCACAAAGTCTGAATACTTATGCCTAGTAGAATCATGAACTATTGTGAAAAAGATGCATTTTGTGTTAATCTGTGATCATTAGGATGTTAAGGGGTATTTCCTTCCAGTAGTAGTGTTGAGAATAGCTTCTTTTTCTACTGGTATCGCTAAAAGTTGCTATTTTAAGTCTTCTATCAATCACTAATTTAAGACAACTATGCTGGATAGTTGTTTCATACTACTTTAAGGGTTCTACTCTCTTTCTTTTCTTGGTAGAGGTTTTAAGGCATGGGCACAGGCGCATGTGCTTATGTGAGAGAGAAAGAAAGAAATCATCCCCCAGGGGGGATGGCCATGCTGCAATCACTTTTCTTCCATTCTCCTCCTGGGATCTTGGGCACACGTGCAACACACCTGGAGTGAGTTTCAAGCTACTGGGTCTGGGACTCAAACCCCTATCAGCCACATGGGAGTCCAGCAATGCTGGCTTAAGGGTTCTACTCTCATTTTTTTTTAATTATTTTATTTAACTTAATTAATTTATTTCAATTTGACCAGAGAAGGACAGCGTAAGACAGAACGAGAGAGGCTAAGTGAGAAAGCAGACTGCCAGGTCCAGGACTCAAACCACAGTCAGCCATGTGGGAGTCTAGTGCCCTCAACCACCACACCACCTGCTGGCCCCTGCTACTCTCACTGTTCAATAGATTTTACGTATTTCTCATATGCGTCTTCACTCATGAGTTAATCTAATTCTAACAGGTTACTCAGTGTCATCTTGATCAGCCAAATATCTTCATAACAAGATTTGTTGATGAGTCCTGGATTTTCTGCAAAAGCTTCATTAACTCCAGTTACTTCTCCTGATAGAGGAGAAGAATTCACTAGCGGCTTTCACACTTTCCAAAGCACCAAACTCATCTTGTTTAATTTTGGCCTAACTTCAAGCAGACTACAATAAACATCTCCCAAAGCTTCCTGTGCAAAATTGCTAATTCTCACTGTTCCAATACCATTTTCTGTTGTTATTCATTCATGTTTCTCTAAATTTACGCAGTGACAGCAGAGCTGGTCCTGTGCTGAGCATCCAGATGCCCACCCTCACAGCCAGAGGCACAGAGAGCAAGGAATGGCAGGCACTGAGGCCATGTTCAGGCTGCAATCCACAAGCTTTGTGCTGCTTGCAGCAACAGGTTTACAGGGAGTGCTGAAGGCCCTGGCACTGCACCTGGTCAACTGCCTTCCCAAATTATTTTGAAGCATATTCTATTATATAATCTCACTTATAAAATTATTCAGTATGTGTCACTAAGAATACTTAAAGAGGCTTTTGTTTTTGTTTTTTGTTGTTGTTGTTGTTTTGTTTTTCTGCTATAGGGCGCATGCGCTCGCCAGAAAGACAGAGACAGAGAGACAGAAAGTGAGAAATCACCCCCTCCCCCGGGGGGAATGGCCACACTGCAATCCCTTCTCCTCCATTCTCCCAGGATCTTGGGCATGCATACACACGTGCCTGGCATGAGTTTAAGCCACTGGGTCTGGGACACGAACCATGGTCAACTACATGGGAGTCCAGTGACATAGCCATTATGCCAACTGCTGGTCCCACTAAGGATGCTGTTAAGAAATGCAGGCCAGCAGGTGGTGTAGTGGTTAAAAGCGCTGGATTCCCACAAGGCTCGAGTCCCAGACCTGGTGGCTTGCTTTCTCACTTTTCCTTTCTCTCTCTCTGTGGTCAAATTAAAATAATAATAACAAATGGAATTAAATAATTCTTTCTTTTGAAAAAGAAGATATAATTATGTTTGCCACATACATATTTATTTTTTAAAAATTATCAGAGGTGCATTTGCCCAAAAGAAAGAGAAACAGAGGGAAAGAGAGGAAGTACTCCACCAAGGGGCATGGTCACACTGCAATTCCTTCTCCATCTTGTCAAGATTTGGGGCACACAGGCACATGCACCAGACATGATTTTCAAGCCACTGGGGCCAGAATTCAACTCATGGTTTGTTATGTGGGATATGGCTCCCTTAACCACTAGGTTACAGGGCTGATCCCGCAATACTCATGTTTATTGCAGCATTACTCTCAATAACTAAGCCATGGAATTGGCCTACCTGTCCAAAAAAGAAAAATGAATGGATTGAAAAAATGTGCCGCTCCGCGTGCCAGCGTGCAGGGGTGGGGAGGCGGGCGCGGGGGCTCCACTCCACGTGCTGGGGCACGGGGGCTCCACTCCACGTGCCCTGTCTGGAGGTCCGGCCCAACTGGGGCTCTGCCCCCGCGTGCCGTGGCCGGGGCTCTGTCCCGTGTGCCGTGGCCGGGATCAGCCCCGCGTGCCGTGGCCGGGGCTCTGTCCTGCGTGCCGTGGCCGGGGTCTGCCCCGTGTGCCATGGCCGGGGTCTGCCACGCGTGCCGTGGCCGGGGCTCTGCCCCATGTGCTGTGGCCGGGGTATGCCCTGCGTGCCTTGGCCGGGGTCTGCCCCGTGTGCCGTGGCCGGGGCTCTGCTCCGCATGCCCTACCCGGAGGTCCGGCCCGACCGGGGCTCTGCCCCGCGTGCCGTGGCCGGGGCTCTGACCCCGCGTGCCGTGGCCGGGGTCTGCCTTGCATGCCGTGGCAGGGGTCGGCCCCGCGTGTCGTGGCCGGGGCTCTGTCCCGCGTGCCGTGGCCGGGGTCTGCCCCGCGTGCCTTGGCCGGGGTCTGCCCCGCGTGCCGTGGCCGGGGTCTGCCCCGCGTGCCGTGGCCGGGGCTCTGTCCCCCGTGCCGTGGCCGGGGTCTGCCCCGTGTGCCTTGGCCGGGGTCTGCCCCGCGTGCCGTGGCCGGGGCTCTGCTTCGCGTGCCCTATCCGGAGGTCCGGCCTGACCGGGGCTCTGCCCCGCGTGCCGTGGCTGGGGCTCTGCCCCGCGTGCCGTGGCCGGGGTCTGCCCCGCGTGCCTTGGCCGGGGTCTGCCCTGCGTGCCGTGGCCGGGGTCAGCCACGCGTGCCTTGGCCGGGGGTCTGCCCCGCGTGCCGTGGCTGGGGCTCTGACCCCCGCGAGCCGTGGCCGGGGTCTGCCCCGCGTGCCGTGGCCGGGGTCGGCCCCGCGTGTCGTGGCTGGGGCTCTGTCCCGCGTGCCTTGGCCGGGGTCTGCCCCGTGTGCCGTGGCCGGGGTCTGCCCCGCGTGCCGTGGCCGGGGTCAGCCCCGCGTGCCTTGGCCGCGGGTCTGCCCCCGCGTGCCGTGGCCGGGGCTCTGACCCCGCGTGCCGTGGCCGGGGCTCTGACCCCGCGAGCCGTGGCCGGGGCCTGCCCCCGCGAGCCGTGGCCGGGGCTCTGCCCCGCGTGCCGTGGCCGGGGCTCTGTGCCCCGCGCCGTGGCCGGGGCTCTGTGCCCCGCGCCGTGGCCTGCCCCGCGTGCCGTGGCCGGGGCTCTGTCCCCCGTGCCGTGGCCGGGGTCTGCCCCGTGTGCCTTGGCCGGGGTCTGCCCCGCGTGCCGTGGCCGGGGCTCTGCTTCGCGTGCCCTATCCGGAGGTCCGGCCTGACCGGGGCTCTGCCCCGCGTGCCGTGGCTGGGGCTCTGCCCCGCGTGCCGTGGCCGGGGTCTGCCCCGCGTGCCTTGGCCGGGGTCTGCCCTGCGTGCCGTGGCCGGGGTCAGCCACGCGTGCCTTGGCCGGGGGTCTGCCCCGCGTGCCGTGGCTGGGGCTCTGACCCCCGCGAGCCGTGGCCAGGGTCTGCCCCGCGTGCCGTGGCCGGGGTCGGCCCCGCGTGTCGTGGCTGGGGCTCTGTCCCGCGTGCCTTGGCCGGGGTCTGCCCCGTGTGCCGTGGCCGGGGTCTGCCCCGCGTGCCGTGGCCGGGGTCAGCCCCGCGTGCCTTGGCCGCGGGTCTGCCCCCGCGTGCCGTGGCCGGGGCTCTGACCCCGCGAGCCGTGGCCGGGGCCTGCCCCCGCGAGCCGTGGCCGGGGCTCTGCCCCGCGTGCCGTGGCCGGGGCTCTGTGCCCCGCGCCGTGGCCGGGGCTCTGTGCCCCGCGCCGTGGCCGGGGTCTGCCCCGCGTGCCGTGGCCGGGGCTCTGACCCCGCGTGCCGTGGCCAGGGTCCGCCCCCGCGTGCCGTGGCCGGGGTCCGCCCCGCGTGCCGTGGCCGGAGTCCGCCCCCGCGTGCCGTGGCCGGGTCCCTGTCCCGCGTGCCGTGGCCGGGGTCTGCCCCCGCGGGCCGTGGCCGGGGCTCTGCCCCGCGTGCCGTGGCCGGGGCTCTGCTCCGCGTGCCCTATCCGGAGGTCCGGCCCGACCGGGGCTCTGCCCCGCGTGCCGTGGCCGGGGTCTGCCCCGCGTGCCGCATCAGCTGATGGCCATCTCTGCTTTCCTGAGCTGCGTTCCTGAAACTGTGTTCCATGGAGATTCACCTACATTTGCGAGGCTGCACGAGACCCACCCTTGGTCCAGCCCTGAGTGGAGTCTACGTTCCCTATTGTTGGGAACTTTATGATCTGATAATTGGAAAAAAAAATCATGTTTATCATAAAAAATAATTAGAATAATAATAATAATGATTGGGGGAAACATAGGAAAGATATTGAATGTTGAAGCGGGAGATTCATGTCTCTGTACTGACTGACATGCATGGCATTCCCTTTTGAAAAAGCAATGTAATACACTGTAAAGTTATATGTAATTCAATGTAATAAAAAAACGATAAAAAAAATGTGATAAAATACTACATGGCTATAAATAACAAGATCTTGTCATTTGTTTGACATGAAAAGGATGAACCTAGAAGATGATAATGCTAAGTGAAAAAAGGCAGACTGTCAAAAGACAAACACTCTTATGTTTCTGCTTAACATATACTGAAATATCTACATACTGCAGCAGAAACTGAAGGACTTAAAAGCATGGAAAAGAGTAATGGTAAAGATACCAGAAGCTGCTTGGGATAGGTAAGGAGTTGATGAGAATTTTTTTTAAGCTTTTGCTATAGGGTTCATACGCTTGCCAGAGAGTGACAAGGAAGAGTAAACAGAGGAAAGTGAGAAAGCACCCCCCAACGAGGATGGCCATGCCACAATCCCTTTTCCATTCTTCTCTTGGGATTTTAGATGGACATGCATGCACATGCTGATTCCTCACCTTCTCTCTCTCTCTCTCTCTGGCAAGTGCACACACATTCTCGTTTTTTTTTTTTTTTAATCATTTCTCTAAAATATAAAAAAATACAAATCCACTTATTTATATCCCAAATACACTTGTCTATGTGTTTTGATGACTACCTGTTTTGTGTCTATTACCAGTTTTACATAGCCCATGCTCTCAAGAGTTACAAGGATCTGGGAACCAGCAGTTAGCGTAATGGCTATGTCACTGGACTCCCACGTAGTCGACCACGGTTCGCGTCTCGGACCCGGTGGCTTACAACTCACGCCGGGCGCGTGTGCGTGCGTGCCCAAGATCCCGAGAGGAGAATGGAGGAGAAGGGATTGCAGCGTGACCATCCCCCCTGGGGGGTGATTTCTCGCTTTCTGTCTCTATGTCTCTCTCTGTCTGTCTGGCGAGCGCATGTGCCCTATAGCGAAAAAAAAAAAAAACCTCTCAAAAAAAAAAAAAAAAAGAGTTACAAGGATCTTAGATGCTTAACTCTTGTTACGCTATTTGCTAGAAGGCACACATGCTCACCAGAGAGAGACAGAGACAAAAATGAGAAAGCACCCCCTCTATGGGGAATGATCATGCCACACTCTTTTCTCCTCCATTTCTCTCTCTCCTTTTGGGATTCTGGGCACACACTCACTCTCTGTCATGTTTTTCAAGTCACTGGGTCCACGACTTATACTGCACAGTCAGCTCCAGCCACCTTAATCACCATACAACACTACACTACTACACTATTATATGCAAAGTAGCAGTGAAGACTTTTTAATGAAACATGGAGGTGAAGTTGGAGAATCACTATTTTTTTATTTTTTAAAGAATTATTTTATTTAATTTTATTCATCATCTTATTTTAATTTGACCAGAAACAGAGACAGAGAAAGAGAGAAAGTGAGAAAGCAAACTACCAGATCTGGGACTTGAACCACAGTCAGCCATGTGGGAGTCTAGTGCACTTAACCACCATATCACCTGCTGGCCCCGGCGGCATATCACTATTAACACACTGGATAAAAATATCCAAATATTGGGGAACATGGCTGGGAGACTTGCCACCTTCCTCAGGAATGCTTGGTCCAAGGAGCCGGTGCTGGTTGCGTCCTTCGCCATCACGGGACTCGCTATCGTCCTGCCCTCACTCAGCCCCTGCACCAAGTACTCCATCATGATGAACGAGGCTACCCCCTACAACTACCCAGTGCCCCTCCGAGATGACGGGAACATGCCCGACGTGCCCAGCCGCCCCCAAGACCCGCAGGACCGCAGCCTGGAGTGGCTGAAGAAACTGTGAGCAGCTGTGTTGACTGGGGTCCCCAATAAAATGTGAACCCTCCCCCCCAAAAAAAAAATCCAGATATTTGGATCAGCAGATGGCGTGATGGTTACATCACTGGACTCCCACGCAGTCGAACATAGTTTGAGTCCTGGACCTGGTGGCTTAAAGCTCATGCTAGGTGTGTGTATGTGAGAGGAGAATGGAGGAGAAGGGAATGCGGTGTGGCCATTCCCCCTAGGGGGTGATTTCTCACCTTCTGTCTCTCTGTTTTTCTGTCTCTCTAGCAAGTACACACGCCCTATAGCAAACATCTCTCTTTAAAAAAAGAAAAAGATTTTTGTATCCCTACCTATATCAAGAGTTCTTTAAAAGAGTTCTTTGAGGGAACCAGCAGTTAGTGTAATGGCTATGTCGCTGGACTCCCACGTGGTCGACCGCGGTTCGCATCCCGGACCTGGTGGCTTAAAACTCACGCCGGGCGCATGTGCATGCGTGCCCAAGATCCTGAGAGGAGAAAGGAGGAGAGGGGATTGTGGCGTGACCATCCCCCCTGGGGGGTGATTTCTCGCTTTCTGTCTCTATGTCTCTGTCTGTCTGTCTGGCGAGCACACGCGCCCTATAGCAAAAACCTCTCAAAAAAAAAAAAAAAGAGTTCTTTGAATGGACTGGTAGTGAGAGAGTGTGATCCATGAATCCCCTGAAAATGTAAACAAAATTCTGGATGAAATACACATTTCTCATTGGACTCTCAAATGGATATATAACCTAATCTTCAGAAAGCTAAAACTATTGCTCTATATTCCAAAGCAATCAGGAGCTTAATAAAGTAAGATCATTAGCTTTAGGCTTTGTAGTTTAGGAAGAAATAAGTCCAGTGAAAAAACAAAGATAACAGGGCCTCTATGGGAATAATAAAGGTACTGGAGCTACTGTGGGAAGGAAAAGATGAAATAGAATCTGAATTCCAATTTCTCAGTCCCTAAAGGGTTACTATGCAGACAATCAAAATTAAATTATAGGGACCAGCAGTTAGCATAATGGCTATGTCGCTGGACTCCCACGTAGTCGACCGCGGTTTGTGGCCCGGACCCAGTGGCTTAAAACTCACGCCGGGCGCGTGTGCGTGCGTGCCCAAGATCCCGAGAGGAGAATGGAGGAGAAGAGATTGCAGAGTGGCCATCCCCCCCGGGGGGGTGATTTCTTGCTTTCTGTCTCTCTGTTTCCCTCTGTCTGTCTGGCAAGCGCACGCACCCTATAGCAAAGACATCTCAAAAAAAGAAAATTAAATTATAAAGAATAATTTCCAGAATGACACCAAAAACAATTGAGAAAGGTAAGGTCAGTATGCATTATCACTGTGCCCCAAATAACAAGCTTCTTGTTTGCAAAAAGAAACATTTTTAAGTCTATTTTACTTTCTCTTATTAAACCATGGAGATAAACCAACTGGAAATGTCTTTTTTTTTTTTTTTTGAGAGGTTTTTGCCATAGGGCACGTGCGCTCGCCAGACAGACAGAGACAGACAGAGAGATAGAAAGCGAGAAATCACCCTCCGGGGGGATGGCCACACTGCAATCCCTTCTCCTCCGTTCTCCTCTCAGGATTTTGGGTACGCACGCACATGCGCCCGGTGTGAGTTTTAAGCCACCGGGTCCAGGACTCGAACCGCGGTCGACTACATGGGAGTCCAGTGACATAGCCATTACGCTAACTGCTGGTCCCCAGAAATGTCTTCTTGAGGAAATTTATTTACTTTTGTCTTGTCTCATACCGAGTAAGAATTGGCAGAGTCTACAGAACTACATATAATTCAAATCCTAATTTTGTTAAACAGTGCTAATTCCAATGACAGTTTTGGCAACTTTATATTCTTACTAAAAATCAAGAAAACTTTTGCAATTTCTCAATCTCTGTCTTTATGGTGATGTAAGAAGAAAAGAAAGCCACAAGTTTTGCGGTTCTAATTAGAGGTAGAAAGCAAGCATTATTATTTTCTTTAAAGAATCATTTATTATTATTTAATCTGACCAGAGAGAGAGAGAGAAAGAGAGGAAGAGGAAGCAAGCCACCAGGTCTAGGATTCAAACAGTGATAGGCCAGGTGGGAGTCCAGTGCATTAACCACTATGCCACCTGCTGCCCCTGAAAGCAAGGATTATTGCTGCTAGCTATCTGAAAGGTTTCAGAGAAAAATATTTAAAAAGTCGGAGCAGTCCTAGACAACTGAGGAGATGAGTTTTGTGATCACTCCCAGGCTCACATTTCCCTTAATAACCCTGCCACAAATTCTAAAAATAATCCCCTCCCCTAAGAAAATGAGTACTCTTGTCAAAATAAGCATTATTTATTATTTTGACAGTAAATGGCACAAGGGATGTACATTTGTTACAATATTAGTCATTAAAATTAAAAAAAAAAAGCCAGGTCGTTTATTTCCTGGTCCATTCTGAAAAGCTGGGCATAGCAGTGTTTTGCTTGCCTGTGATACTAGCTACTCAAGAGGCTGATACAAGAGGACTGTGGCACAGTGAAAATTCTGTGGTAAAAACCACCATATACTCCTCCTAAAATATCATTAAAAACAAAGACAAAATAAAATCTTGCAAGTAGAATAGTATTTTTTTTCTTATATTTTTAATTTTTAGACAATTTGAGTGGCTGGTACTTTTTTGTGCTGTTTAATGAATCTATTTTTTAGGTTTTTGACATAGGGCTGGTGTGCTTGCAGAGAGACAGACAGAGGGGAAAGTGACAAATCACTCCCCATGGGAGATTGCTATGCTGCAATCCTTTCTCTTCTATTCTCCTTCTGGGATCTTGGACATGCATGCATACATGCCCAGTGTGATTTTAAAGCCACTGGGTCTGGGACTTGACCATGGTTCACCAAGTGGAAATCCAGTGCTTTAACCACCACACCACTCACTGGCCCCAGAATATTTTTTTTGGGAGAGGTTTTTGCTATAGGGTGCATGCGCTCGCCAGAAAGACAGAGACAGAGAGACAGAAAGCGAGAAATCACCCTTCAGGGGGATGGCCATTCCTCAATCCTTTCTCCTCCATTCTCCTCTTGGGATCTTGGGCACGCATGCACATGTGCCAGTGTGAGTTTAAGTCACCAGGCCCAGGACTCGAACTGCGGTCGACTACAATGGGAGTTGAGTGACGTAGCCATAACTCTATCTGCTGGTCCCATGCCCCTAAAATACTTTTAAAAATTTGCCAGAAGCACATGTACTTGCAAAGACGGAGGGAGAGAGGGAAAAATGTGAAAGCACTCTCCACAGGGAATGGTCATGCCACCATCCATTTTCCTTCCTCTCTCCATCCTTTCAGGATTTTGAGTGCACACATGAGTCTGGAATATTTTTCAAGCTGCTGGGTCCACGACCTGAATCATATAGTCAGCAGCCATATAGGATCTGGCTGCCCTAACCACTGTACCACTGATTGGCCCATAGAATGCTTTTTTAAACCACTACCAGGTTTTAAAAAATAAAAGAAAAATATGCACAGCTAATTTCCAAAATATTAGAATTATTAAATTCAACTACACAGTTCAAGTTCAGGACCTGACAACTTGAAAAGCACACTGTGAGCTTTTCAAGAATCCTGAGAGGAGAATGTGTGCCCAGAATCCTGAGAGGAGAATAGAGAAGAGTTTGCAGCTTGGCCATTCCTCCCAGGGATGGGGGATGGAGGGGCATTTTCATTTTCCCTCCTTCATTCTTTCTGGTCAGCGCATATGCCCTACAGCAAAAAAAATTTTTTTTAAGTAAAGAGAAATTAATTTTTTTCAGACTATAGATAAGCTCTTTACATTATGTAGAATGAGGATTAAATATAAATTAAGATATTTAATTACAAAGGTAAGTAGTTCAGTCTCTCAAAATGGAGTAATAGAACCTCATTCAGAATCTAGACTAGAAATTCAAGATGGTAGAAACGAGGAAATTGGTTTCAAGAGGGCAACAGATTTTCTTTTTTTCTTTTTAAGAATTATTTTATTGGGACCAGCAGTTGGTATAATGGCTATGTCACTGGATTCCCATGTAGTCGACCGCAGTTTGAGTGCCAGAGCCAGTGGCTTTAACTCTTGCTGGGTGCATGCATATGTATATGTGTGTGTGTGTGTGTGTGTGCGCGCGCACGTATAATATATATTTATGTATTATATATTAGATAGATAGACAGACAGACAGACATTAGGTAGCCTTAACTGAACATGTCGTATCTTCACAATTGGAAAAATTGTGGGGATCAGCAGGTGGCATGGTGGTCAAGACAGCTGAATTCCACATGGTCAACTGTGCAATTAGTCCTGGATCTAGCAGCTTTAAAAACACGCCCAGGGATTCCAGGAAAACGGCGACATGGGGGTGGGTATGTACTTAAACGAGCGCATAAAGGGGAAAACGTGCATAAATATGTATGTGTGTCTGTCTGAGGACCCCAGAGTGGGTGGTTTAGGCTCTCTGGGCAGGGGAGTAAACACCACTGCTACTGCTGCAGCTGCAGCCAGCCCTAGTGCTTTTCACTACACAAGTTTAGGGTGCACGCTATCTTGAGAAATTTTCAAAACAAATCTTGAGAAGGTACCGACGAGAGGCCCAACACCCAAAGAAAAGCCAGAATCCATGTGCATCTGAGGTGGGCCTAGCCCTGCCCCCTAAACCTCTCCTTCCGGCCCAACACCCAGCGAAAAGCCAGAATCCCTGTCCATCTGAGGTGGGCCTAGCCCTGACCCTTTAACCAGAAAGCCTCTGCCCTAAAGCTCTCCTTCTGGCCCAACACCCAGCAAAAAGCCAGGTAGGGTGGTTTCTGTCTTTTTTCTGTCTCTGCCTCTCTCGCTCCCTCTCCCTTTCTCTCAAAATATTTCTATATATATATGTGTGTGTGTATGTGTGTGTGTGTATTTTTTTTAAATCTGTAGGTACTGTCTCTTGTCACTGACCTCTACTTTCTCTTGCTAATTTCAGAAGCCATGTGCATCTGAGGTGGGGCTAGCCCTGTCCTTTAATTGGAAAGCCTCTGCCCCAAACCTTTTCTTCTGGCCCAACATCCAGTGAAAACCAGATAAGGTGGTCTCTGTCTTCTTTTTGGCTGTCTCTTTTTTTTTCTTAAAAAAATTTGGTTTTCCCTTTCATTGTTTTGTCTTTTTCCCTTTGTTTCCTTTCTTTTACCTGAATTTCTCACCTTGCTTCTCACCTTCCATAACATTGAGTATCTAGGTAGGTCTAGGTGCACAGTAGCGAAACATCTGAATACTTTTAGGGTCTTAGAACACCTCAACCCCCTACTGAACTTCTATAGAAAAGGAGAAACCCATATTTATAAATCTAAATTGAAATTCCTTTCTGTGGATGCCACATTGCAAAACACAGTAGTAGAGAAGAAACAGGCATAGAAATAGGCAGCTCAGCCCTGATACACCCTTGAAACTGTGAGGCCGTTGTCATATTCAGTTCCACTGACAAAGTTGCAGGTTACTTGGTGAGAATCAGGAAAATAAAACTTCTGAAATATGGCAGGTCATCTCCTTCTACATGCCTCTAACACTCAGAATTAACTTCAAGAAAGTAGGAATGAATGTATAACCCATCAGATGACCAGAAACCACCACAGAGGCACAAGAAATATGGGAAATCAAGAAAACATCTCTCCCCCAAGGGAAAGAACAGCTCATCATCATCCACAGACAGTACAACGGAACTTGTGGAAATGTCAGATAAAGAATTTAGTGACGGGACCAGCAGTTAGCGTAATGGCTATGTCGCTGGACTCCCATGTAGTCGACCGCAGTTCGCATCCCAGACCCCGTGGCTTAAAACTCACGCCGGGCACATGTGCGTGCGTGCCCAAGATCCCGAGAGGAGAATGGAGGAGAAGGGATTGAGGTGTGGCCATCCCCCCTGGGGGAGGATTTCTCGCTTTTTGTCTCTCTGTCTGTCTAGTGTATCCTATGGCAAAAACCTCTCCCAAAAAAAAGAAAAAAAAAAAAGAAAGAAAGAATGCCATCAAGAAAATAATGGGAAAATATATTCAGTGTTAAGTGAAAAACAACAACCAAAAATACTGTATCTGGCAAGATTATCCTTCATATGGGAAGAAAAGATAAAAAAATAAAAACATTTTCAGATAAATAAAACCCGAAAGAATTTACTAGCACCAGACCAACTCTTCGTGAATTTCTGAAGGGAGTACTATATACCAAAAAAACTAAAGACAGACAGGCAAATAAGAGAATGACAAAGAAAAAGGCCAACTTAATGGTAGGGACAAGTTCTGAAGTATCAATAATAATGTTGAATGTTAATGGAAAGGTCAGACCACAGTAACA
Source organism: Tupaia tana (assembly GCA_026018925.1). Lineage (NCBI taxonomy): Eukaryota > Metazoa > Chordata > Mammalia > Scandentia > Tupaiidae > Tupaia > Tupaia tana. Next base: position 93,405,829 of record JAKSZU010000009.1, read on the forward strand.
CTGCAAATTCAACGAGAGAGAAATTACAGGAGACTGACCTGGTAAAACAGAATCCTATGACTTTTCTAAAATATTATTGATTTTCTTCTATGCTTTGTTTTCCAGATTTATGGTTTTTTGTTTTCTTTTTAGTTGTTGATAGGTTCAGCAATTTGTTAAAAAAGAGAAATTTTTTTAAGAGGTTTTCACTATAGGGCGCGTGCGCTTGCCATACAGAGAGAGAGGCAGACAGACAGAAAGAGAGAAATCACCCCCCAGGGGGGATGGCCACGCCGCAATCCCTTCTCCTCCGTTCTCCTCTCGGGATCTTGGGCACGCACGCACACGCGCCCGGCGTGAGTTTTAAGCCACCGGGTCCGGGACGTGAACTCCGGTCGACTACGTGGGAGTCCAGTGACATAGCCATTACGCTAACTGCTGGTTCCCAAAAGAGAATTTTTAAAATTGAAACATAAGCTTTTCTCCCTTCCTGACCCCTTTGCAATTGGAAAATATATGTAAGCATTCTTATTTCATGGTGGAATGGTTATTTGCATAAGTTCAATAATACAATAGTATCTGTTGCCTTGCATCACAAATTGAATTCTTATGGGGCTTTGTGCAAATAACAGACCAAATTTGAGATTAAACTAATTTTTTTTGCAAATAAGTTAGTTTATACCTCTCTTTAGTAAAAGGGGGAACAGAGAGAGAAAAGAAATGTTTCAGAAGAAAATTACACTGCACATGTCACTAGATTCTAGCTTTGTCCATACTTTCTGTTTAAGAAAATGTGTGTAGGTGGGGAAAAGCCACCACCAGGAATGGCTGATGCTGGGCACCTGGCCTTGCTGCCTTTGCTTGCTACAATGGGACAAACCAAGGGGTCCCAATGCCATGTCCCAGAATTTGGGATTCGAGATATTTACCAGGGAGGCAGCTGCTACCTCCCTCCTGGGTGCGGCAACACTGAGAGAGATTGAGCAGATTGCAATGTGGCCTATTGCTGGGGTCCAGGGCTAGAAACTGAGATATTTACCAAGGAAGCGGCTGTTGCCTGGGTACCCCTGGAACCATGAATCTAAGATAGTCTTAGCAGAGTGAGACATGGCCCACCAATGGGATTCAGAGTTGGGGAACTGAGATATTGCCATGGAGGGGCAGCTGTTGCCTTTCTACCTCTAATGTCACTGTAACACTAAGTCTGAAACAAAACAAAACCACTAGATATAACCAGGAACTAGGAGCACCTGCCAGGGACAGAGAGGGACAGCCATAGGGGCAGTACTCGGTGCAGAAGTCAGCAGGATCACTACATCAGAACCTGAGACTCACCAGAAAGAGTGGTATGAACACCCCACCACTGTCCTGTTCAAGAGGAAGGATGATTAAGATGGCTGGCTAGAAATATACACCTAAGAGGCCAACAGGTAGTATAGTGATTAAGGGCACTGGACTCCCACATGGTCGCCCACAGTTTAAGTCCTGGACCTGGTGGCTTGCTTTCTCATTTTCCCTTTCTCTTTCTCTCTGTCCCTCTCGGGGCAAATTAAAATAAATAAATAAATATATATACATACATACATAAAGTTAAATAAAGTAATTATTTAATAAATAAATAAGAAATGCCCACCTAAGGTCTGGTCAAATTAAAATAAATACATACATACATAAAGTTAAAGTAATTATTTAATAAATAAATAAATAAAGACCCACCTAAGGTCTCTCTGGGAAGAAAGGCTAATAAATCCCTCAGGAGTGAGACAAGTCTGATAAAGTACAAAGAGAAGACAACAGGAACCTCTGCAACACATAATTTCTACTTGGAAGTACAAAAAAGAGTTGACAGCATCAAGTCATTGAGGGTCCAGAGTAGTTCCCTTCCCACATTCCCTCCAGAGGAAAAAATGAGACACGCTCTTTCTCAAACCCTGAACCCCAGATGAAGTAGCAGCTGACCTCTGGCATCCTGTGGACCACTTTGCCAGGGGCACACTTGGGACCAAGGGCTGTCTCTCCCCTGTGGCATCACAGAATCTACTCCAAAAATTAAAAAGAAATAAATTTCTACCCAATGACTAAAAATCAATACAGACACACAAGAAATAAGAAAAAACAAGGTAATATTTTTCCCAAGAAGGATCAAGTAACTCCTCACTAATGATGGATAAAACACAGATCACAGAAATGTCAGAAAAAGAATTCAGAATATTTATCGTAACAAAACTCAATGAGAACAGAAAACAGACATTTTCAGATGAGAAAATCATTCCATGATATGAAGGATGATAAAAGGATAAAAAAAGATAATAAAAAAATTAAATATAACTTCTTGAAATAAGAAATTAAAATTTCTCTCAAAAGTATCAACAGCAGATAAGACCATGAAGAAGAAAGAATTTCTGACCTGGTAGACAAAGCTTTTGAGTTAGTCTAAGCCACCAAAAAGAACAAAAAGATAACCATTAAAAATGAAAACAACAGGGGGACCAGCAGTTGGCGTGATGGCTATGTCACTGGACTCCCATGTAGTTGACTGCGGTTCGAGTCCTGGACCCAGTGGCTTAAACTCATGCCGGGTGTGTGTGTGTGCATGCCCAAGATCCCAAGAGGAGAATGGAGAAGGGACTGCAGTGTGGCCATCCCGCCCCAGGGGGTGATTTCTCACTTTCCGTCTGTCTCTCTCTGTCTTTCTGGCAAACGCATGCGCTCTATAGCAAATACCGCTCCAAAAAAAAGAAATTTATTTATTTATTTACTTACTTATTTTAATTGTCCAGAGAGGGACAGAAAGAGAGAAAGTGAGAAAGCAAGCCACCAGGTCCAGGACTCAAACTGTGGTCAGCCATGTGGGAGTCCAGTGCCCTTAACCACCATGCCACCTGCTGGCCCCAACGCTTGGTGTGAGTTTTAAGGTGCTGGGTCCAGGACCCGAACCACAGCCAACTACGTGGGAGTCCAGTGATGTAACCATTACACCATCAGCTAGTCTCCCAATGCGGATATTCTTACAGAAACATTCAGAATGACATTCTCTATCTTTTGAGTCCTACATGACAAATGTGATAAAAACAGACCTGTACAATTCAATTAACTTAAATTTCAAACAAGATCGCATTCTCACATGAATGAAAAAATGTCACACATTGGCAAATAAAAAAGCAAACTGCAGAAAAACATTTAAATATTTCATTTGTAAGAAAGGAAAAAAAACATACAGTATGCACAGAAAATGGTCCAGAATACTTAATATCAAACCTAACCCTGTCTACATTGGAGAACAAAATGGTAGAAAAGAAAGACAGGGAGATTTTCCCTTTTTACTTTATCCAATTCTGCATTATTTAATTTTTTAAAAATTTGTGTGCATGTAATTTTTATGATGAAAAATTTGTTTTAAATTATATACTTAAATTTTACAGAAATAATTTGGAAAAGATTTTAAATAATTGATAATTCCTAGTGTTAGAGTTTGCAGGAGAAGGGAACCAGCAGTTAGAGTAATGGCTATGTCGCTGGACTCCCACATAGTCGACCACGGTTCACGTCCCGGACCTGGTGGCTTAAAACTCACGCCGGGTGCGTGTGTGCCCAAGATACCAAGAGGAGAATGGAGGAGAAGGGACTGCGGCGTGACCATCCCCCCTGGGGGGGTGATTTCTCCCTTTCTGTCTCTATGTCTGTCTCTGTCTGTCTGGCAAGTGCACACGCCCTATAGCAAAAACCTTTCCAAAATAAAAGAGTTTGCAGGAGAAAACAGGCATTCTCCTTAGCAGTTTTGACTATAAACAAATGTAATCTTTTTTTTTAGGATTTTTTTTTTACCTTAGGGCAAATGTACTTGATGGTCAAGCCACAATCCCTTCTCCTCTGGGATCTTGGGCATGCACGCACATGCACCTGACATGATTTATGAAGCCACTGGGTCCAAGACTTGAACCACAGTTGGCCATGTGGGAACCAGAGACATAACCAATATGCAATCTCCTGGTCCCTAAACAAGTACAGTATTTTTTTTTTTTTGGAGAGGTTTTTGCTATAGGGCGCGTGCGCTCACCAGACAGACAGAGAGAGACAGAGAGATAGAAAGCAGGAAATCACCCCCCAGGGGGGATGGTCACGCCGCAATCCCTTCTCCTCCATTCTCCTCTCGGGATCTTGGGCACGCACGCACACGCGCCCGGCATGAGTTTAAGCCGCCGGGTCCGGGACTCGAACCGCGGTCGACTACGTGGGAGTCCAGCGACATAGCCATTACGCTAACTGCTGGTCCCAACAAGTACAGTATTTTTGAAACACAATTTTAGGACATCTATCAAGACATCCTACAGAAATTTCTTACAAGCACACAATTATCAATGAAATAAAAACTATGAAAAACTTCACAACCTAGCATTATATATACATTAAATGCAGGGGCTAGACAGTAGTACAGTGCTTAAAAATTTTAAAAATGATGCTTTTCAAAGCTGACCCAAATGGGAAGGTTCTGGGTTTGCCATCCAGAGGCCCAAGTATACTAGGCATTCATTTCATGTCTATAATTCAGAGCTAGCTGAGACCAGGGGTAGATATTGGCATCCACACTATTTTGGAGATGCTGTCCCCCTCTCTCACTCATGGAAGAAGTAAATGAACTTAAACAAACAAACAAAAATAACAAAATAAAATACTCTATGACTGGACCCTTAGCTCAGCAGTTTAAGGAGCTAGATCCCATATGGCTGACCGTGGTTCAAACCCTGGCCTTAGTGGCTTGAAAAACATACCAGATACATGTGTGTACATGCCCAAGATTCTGACAGGAAGGATCAAGAACAAAGGACTGCAGCATGACCATGCCACAGTGGGAGGGATTTTTCTCTTTCTGGCAAACACAGTGCTCTCTGGCAGCAAAAGCCTGACACATGTGCCTGCATGCCCAAAATCCCAAGAAGAGAACGATGGAGGAGAAATGCGGCAAGGCCATCCCCCTTGAGGGATGATTTCGCACTTTCTGTCTCTCTCCGATGAGCACACACATGCTATTGCAGAAATCTCTCTTAAAAATAAATAAATAGGGAACCAGCAGTTAGCGTAATGGCTATGTCGCTGGACTCCCATGTAGTCGACCGTGGTTCACGTCCCAGACCCGGTGGCTTAAAACTCACGCCGGGCGCGTGTGCGTGCGTGCCCAAGATCCCGAGAGGAGAATGGAGGAGAAGGGATTGTGGCGTGGCCATACCCCCTGGGGGGTGATTTCTCGCTTTCTGTCTCTATGTCTCTCTCTCTCTGTCTGGCGAGCGCACGCGCCCTATAGCGAAAAACCTCTCCAAAAAAATAAAAAATAAAAATAAATAAATAAATAAATAATGTAAAATAAAATAAAAATACTTTAGGGACCAGCAAATGACATAAGGGTTATGTTGGACTCCCACATAGTTGACCATGGTTTGAGTCCTAGACATAGCAGCTTAAAACTCACACTGGGCATGTGTGTGTGTGTGCGCCCAAAATCCTGAGAGGAGAAGAAGGGATTTTAGCATGGCCAACTCCCCTTGGGGGTAATTTTTTACTTTCCATCTGTCTCTGTCTCTCTAGCAAATGCATGTGCCCTACAGCAAAAAACTCCCTTAAAAAAAAAAAAACTTTAAATGCTTATCAACAGAGAAATGGTTAAATAAATTAGATACATACATCTATGTTATGGAACATATCAATATTTTAAAAGGAACATTATGTACAGACATAAAAATAGAATCAATAAAGATTTCAATTCTCCCCAAATTGAACTATAGGTTTAATTTTTTAATAAAAATCCTAGTAAGACGTTTTCATAGATATAGGCAAATTCGCTCTAAAATATATGTGGAAAGGTAAAAGAACTAAACTATAAAATAGTTTTTCTTCTTCTTTTTTTTTTTTTAAAGGTTTTTGCCATAGGGCACGTGCACTTGCCAGAGAAAGAGAGAAAGTGAGAAATCACCACTCCACAATTCCTTCTCCTCCAGTCTCCTCTCAGGATTTTGTGCATGCACACACACATGCCCAGCAAGATTTCCAAACCACTGGGTCAAAACTTGAACAGTGATTGACCATGTGAGAATTCAGCACACTCAACTGATTTCTTTCTTTGTAAAACAGAATTATTTAACTGTATTTATTTATTTATTTTTAATTTGATCAGAGAGGGATGGGGGGGGTGAGAAAGCAAGCTGCCAAGTCTGGGAATCAACAGTCGGCCATGTGGGAGTTCAGCACCCTTAACCACGCCACCTGCCGCCCCTCCTTTTTAAGAGGTTTTGGCATTGGGGGGGCAGCAGGTGGTTAAGGGTGCTGGACTCCCACATGGCCAACCGCGGTTTGAGTCCTGGACCTGCTGGCTTGCATTCTCACTTCTCTCTCGCTCTCTCGCTCTGTCCCTCTCTGGTCAAATTTAAATAAAGTTAAATAAAGTAATTCTTTAAAAATAAAATAGGTCAAAGGTGCCTCTGGTGGCATCATGGTTAAGGCACTGGATTCCAGATGGCCAAGTGAATGGTTTGAGTCCTGGCCCTGCCCAGCCCTGGAGGCTTGAAAAACACACAGGGCAAGTGTGTGTGTGTGTGTGTGTGTGTGTGTGTGTGTGGCCAAAATTCCAAGGAGAGAGAGAGAGAAGGGATTATAGGGTGGCCATCCCACCCCCAGGGGCAAGAGGGGTGATTTCTTACTTCCCCTCTCTCTCTGTTGAGTACACACACCTTATGGCAAAAATCTATTTTAAAAAAATGGGCCAAAGAAATGAACAGATATTTCACTAAAAAAATACATATACAAATAGGAAATACACGCATGAAATGTTATTCAACATCATTAGCCATAAGGGAAATGCAAAGGAAAATCACAATGAAATAGGATAGCTGAAATGTTAAAGATGGTAATAATGAATGCTCAAAAGAAATTAGCTAACTCATACATTGCTGGCAAGAATGTAAAATGGTACAAACACCCTGGAAAAGTAGTATGGCAGTTTCTCATAAAATTATAGGATGGAAGTTTCTCATAAAATTAAACCTGTGTTTACATATGTTCTACTCTTGGGCATTTATCCCAGAAAATAAGAATTTATATTTGCAAAAAGCCCTATACATGAATGTTCACATCAGCTTTTGCCTACAGAAAAATACTGGAAACTTGAATGCCTTTCAATAAATGAAAAGTTGAACAAATTCTGGTACATCCATACAATAGACTACTACTCAAGAACTTAAAAAAATGAACAACAGGGCCAGTTAAAGGAGCTGGATCTCATGGCAAACTATGCAATTTGAGTTTCAGAGCCATGGAAAACATGCCAGCTGCATGTGCATGCATGTCCAAAAATCCCAAGAGGAGCTAGAGAAGGGACTGTGGAGTGGTCATCCCCTCAGAGGACACCTTCTCACTTTCTCTGTTGAGTACACATACTTTACAGCAAAATTTAAGAAAAGAAAAAGAAAAAAAGACAAAGAACAATTTGGACAGATCTCATGGGAATTAAGCTTTGTGAAAAAGGATTATTTCATTTACATAACCTGCTCAAATATTGAAACTATAGAAATGGAGAATAGGTAAAGTGGAACAGTAACAGTGGTGGGTGTGCATGGGGGGGTGCAGATGCAAAGAGCAGGAAGTTGTTGTGTATTGCTACAACAGTTCTAAATCTTTTTTTTTAAGGTTTCTGTCACAGGGAGTACACTCACTAGAGACAGACAGTGAGAGGGAAGGTGAGAATCACCCCCAGAGGAATGGCCCCTCTACAAATCCCTTCTCCTCCATTCTCCTCTTGAGATTTTGGGCATATAGCACACACATCTGGCATGATTCTTCAGTCACAAGAGTCAGGGACTTGAACCGGGGTGGGGCATGTGGGAGTTCAGCACTTTAATTACCACACCACTGGCTGGTCTCAATAGCTCTAAATCTTGACTGTAGTAGTGGTAACAACCTAGAGGTGGTATGAAATTGCACAGAATTATATACACATCCATGCACAAATTATTTTTTAAAATCGTTTTTGTTATAGGCTGTGTCCACTCACTAGAGATAGAAAGAAAAAGGGAAAGTGGAAATTACCACTTCTCAGGGTACATGGCCAAGCCACAATCCCTCTCCTCCATTTACCTCTCAGGATTTTAGGCATGCACACACACAGACACATCCCAGCATGATTTTCAAACCTCCAGGTCCAGGACTCAAACCAGAGTTGGCTGTGGGGATCTGGCAGCCTTAACCTTCATGCCACCTGCTGGCCCAATACAGATCTTTTTTTTTTTTTTTTGGAGAGGTTTTTGCTATAGGGTGTGTGCCCTCGCCAGAAAGACAGAGAGGGACAGAGAGATAGAAAGCAAGAAAACACCCCCCAGGGGGGATGGCCACACCACAATTCGTCCTCCATTCTCCTCTTGGGATCTTGGGCATGCACACACACGAGCCCGGGATGAATTTAAGCCACTGGGTCCAAGACAGGAACCGCGGTCTGCTACATGGGAGTTCAGCGACATAGCCATTAGGCTAACTGCTGGTCCCCCAATACAGTGTTTATAAGCGGTAAAAACTGAAAAAGGTTTGTAATCTAGTTGAGAGTAATGTACCAGTCTCAATTTGCTGGTTTTGTTAATGAAATATAGCTATGTAAATATGATACCACCACTAGAAAAAGCTGAGTGAAAGGCACACAGGACTCTATACTACTATTTGAAATTTCCTGAATCTCTATCTCCAAAGAAAAAATGAAAGAAAAAAAGAGGATCAGGATGTATTCATGAGCAAAAAGAAAAAATTACAGAATTATGTATTAAATGGCAATTTTAGTAAAACAAAAATAAAATCTAAAAACTCTGTAATTATTAAATATGTTTTTTATAAGCACAGAAAAATGTAAGAATACATACCTAACAGCTACCTCTAGGAAATGAAACTATGGGAGATAGGCATGGGAAGGTTAAGTAAACGCTTTAACCATTTCTCTTTTGTTTCTGCTGTAAGACGTGTGGAGTAGAGGAAGATAGCATGAAGAGATGATAATTTCAGTTTTAGGTGTATGTGAAGTTCTACTGGGAACTATGTCCAAGAGGAAGTATTTGGCAAGTGGTTGGGGAGTTAGATCTCTGCCTAGATTAAAGGTGAGAGTAAGCAGGAAAGAGGTGGTAGTTCAAGTTACAGTAGTAGGTAAAACAATTCTCAAAAGAGACAGAAAGGAATGGTTTAAGAGATAGAAGAAAAGAAAGAACTGAAAATTATCATGAAAGCCAACTACAATACAATTTCAGGGAAGAAATGGTCAATAATGTCAAATATCTAGATACGGTTCAGATAAAGACTGAAAGTGCCCACTATATACTGCAATTATGTGATCCTATTCGCGTGGTATATTGGGTAGAGTAAAAGCCAAATTAAGGCTAAGGCTAAATGAAGCATGAATGGCAGATGAAGAAATGGAGAGATGTTACATACGCATTAAGCCTGGCTATCATAAAAAGGAATAAAATTCTGATGTTACAACATGGATGAACCTTGAAAACATTATGCTAAGTGACATAAGCTGCTAAGTGCAGTAAGACAGACATAAAAGGACAAATAATGTATGTATTGTATGATTCTACTTATATTAAGTACCTAGGTACACAGCAAATTTATTGAGACAGAAAGTAGTATAGCAGTTACCAAGAGCTGGGAGAGTGTGAGAATGGGGAGTTTCTGTTGTTTTTTTTCCTAATAAAGAATTATTTAATTTTATTCATCATTGTTGTTATTTTTAAAATTTGACCACAGAGTAAGAGAAGGGGGGGAAGAGAGAGAGAGAAAGAAAGCAAGCAAGAAAGCAAACCACTAAGTCCAGGACTCAAACTGTGGCCAGTCATGTAGGAGTCCAGCATCTTAACCACCTTGTCACCTGCTAGCCCCAGGAGTTACTGTTTTTAACATGCAGAGTTTCTGTTTGAGATCATGAAAAAGTTCTAAAAATGAATAGAGATGATGATTATACAACACTGTGAATATACTTAATACCACTGATTATTTTATTTTTATTTTTATTTTTGGAGAGGTTTTCGCCATAGGGCGCGTGCGCCCGCCAGACAGACAGACAGAGACATAGAGACAGAAAGCGAGAAATCACCCCCCAGGGGGGATGGTCACGCCGCAATCCCTTCTCCTCCATTCTCCTCTCGGGATCTTGGGCACGCACACACACGTGCCCGGCGTTGAGTTTTAAGACACCGGGTCCGGGACGCAAACCGCGGTTGACTATGTGGGAGTCCAGCGACATAGCCATTACTCTGCTAGTTCCCAATACCACTGATTATTATACTTACATAAACACTCCTAAAACAACAAACTGTTACATATATTTTAGTACAATAAAAATAAGAGGCCTGGGACCAGCAGTTGGTGTAATGGCTATTTCGCTGGGCTCCCATGTAGTCGACCACGGTTCGAGTCCCAGATCCGGTGGCTCAAACTCACACCAGGCATGTGGGTGTGCATGCCAAGATCCCAAGAGGAAAACAGAGGAGAAGGGATTTGCAGCATGGTTGTCCCCCTGGTGGGTGTTTCTCGCTTTCTGTCTCTGTGTCTCTGTCTTTCTGGCAAGCGGACGCGCCCTACAGCAAAAACCTCTCCAACAAATAAAAAAAAATTAAAAATAAGAGGTCTGGGCCGGCAAGTGGCGTAGTAATAAATGGCGCTGGACTCCCACATGGGTGACCGTGGTTTGAGTCAAAGACCTGGCAGTGCTCTCTCGCTCACTCTCTCTCACTCTGTTCCTCTCTGGTCAAATTAAAATGAATAAAGTTAAACAAAAATAATTCTTTAAAAAATGAGGTCTGGCTATGAAGAAAAGAGAAAGTATAGCAACTAGAAGCTAAAGTAAAACTGTTGTTTTTGGTTTTTTATTTAAGAGATTTTTCCTATAGGGTGCGTGTGCTCACCAGAGAGACAGAAAGCGAGAAATCACCCCCAGGGGGATGACCACTCCACATTCCCATCTCCTAAATTCTCCTCTTGGAATTTTGGGCATGAACACACAAGCACCCAGTGAGTTTTAAGCCACTAGATCCAGGACTCAAACCATGATCGACTACATGGGAGTCCAATGACATAACCATTATACCATCTAGTGGTGCCATGAACTGGAGTTCTTAATTCTCTTTAATAATGTGAGACAACCTCTACATGGGAATATTTTCATTTCAGCCCTCTAGCAAATTTTTAAAAATCTAGTACTATAGAAATACATTAAGCCTTATATAATCTATGAACAATATTGAATCATTTATTCATAGTCTTCAAACTGACAACAACTTTTATATTTAATAACCAATTTTTGAAAAGGCACATGTATTAGGTCATCAGGAAAGTCATGACGTATTTTTGCACAGAAAAACAACCCAATACAGTAGCATTAAAACTTCCAAATTACATACGAAAACTCAACCAAAAAATGTTCAATAGTGGGACTAGCAGTTGGCATAATGGCTATGTCACTGGACTCCCATGTAGTCAACCGTGGTCTGAGTCCCGGATCCGGTGGCTTAAACTCACACCAGGCGCGTGTGCATGCGTGCCCAAGATCCCAAGAGGAGAATGGAGAAGGGACTGTGGTGTGGCCATTCCCCATGGAGGGTGATTTCTTGCTTTCTATCCCTCTGTCTCTCTGTCTTTCTGGTGAGCGCACATGCCCTATAGCAAAAACCTCTTAAAAAAAAAACTTTCACTTTCTGTCTCTCTGTCTCTCTGTCTCTGTTTTCTGGAGAGTGCATGTGCCCTACAGCAAAAATCTCTCTCAAAAAAATGTTCAATAGCAACAAAAACTATTATTTAAGAATAAATCAAACAAAAGATACACAGAAACTATATAAAGAAAACTAAAAACCTTCCTAGAAGGATGTAAAAGGAAATGTCAATAAAGAAAGAAATCAGGGAACCAGCAGTTAGTGTAATGGCTATGTCGCTGGACTCCCACGTAGTCGACCGCGGTTCACGTCCCGGACCCGGTGGCTTAAAACTCACGCTGGGCACGTGTGCATGCGTGCCCAAGATCCTGAGAGGAGAATGGAGGAGAAGGGATTGCAGCGTGACCATCCCCCCTGGGGGGTGATTTCTCGCTTTCTGTCTCTATGTCTCTCTCTGTCTGTCTGGTGAGCGCACACGCCCTATAGCGAAAACCTCTCCAAAAAAAAAAAAAAAGAAAGAAAGAAAGAAAGAAAGAAAGAAATCTAAGTTCTCAAACTGAAAAATGCAATATAGAGATATACACTATCTCCAAATTAATCCATAAATTAAGTATGATATTGATACTGTTTATTTGAGGACAATTTAAAGTCTAACAAAAATTATCTCAGTGGGGACCAACAGTTTGCATAATGGCTATGTAGCTGGACTCCCATGTAGTCGACCACGGTTCAAGTCCCGGACCCGGTGGCTTAAAACTCACACCGGGCACGTGTGCGTGCATGCCCTAGATCCCGAGAGGAGAATGGAGGAGAAGGGATTGCGGCGTGGCCATCTCCCCTGGGGGGTGATTTCTCGTTTCTATCTCTCTGTCTGTCTCTGTCTGTCTGGCGAGCGCACGCGCCCTACAGCAAAAACCTCTCAAAAAAATGTAGTATATTACAAAAGTACCATATCAATTAGCATAAAAAGACTCTTCAGGGGCAGCAGGTGGCATGATAGTTAGGGCACTAGACTCCCACATGACTGACCACAGTTCGAGTCCCGGGCCCGGTAGCTTGCTTTCTCACTTTCCATCTCTCTGTCTCTTTCTGGTGAGCACTCATGACCTGTTGCAAATTTGAAAATAATAATAAATAAATTGAAATGAATAACTTAAAAAATTTTTTAATTTAAAAAAATTATTTATTTCATTCTATTTATTATTATTATTATTTTAAGTTGACCGGACAGAGAGAAAGGGAAAGAGAGAGAGCAAGTTGCCAGGTCCGTGACTCAAACTGCAATTAGCTATGTTGAAATCCAGCACCGTTAACCACCACACCACCTGCCAGACCCGAAATAAATACTTTTTTTAAAGAGATAGAATGTTCCATAAAAAGGACTTTGGATACTTTAGCTAAACATTTGGGAAAGAAAATAAGCTAGATATTGGGGCCAGCAGGTGGTGTAGTGGTTAAGATGCAGGACCCAAACAGGACCAACCAAAGTTCATATTCTGGACCTGGCATCCTGCTCTCTCTCCTCTCTCTGGTGAGTGTGCACATGCCCTATAGGAAAAAAATTTAAAATAATAATAATAATAAATTTAATTTAATTTTAAAAAGAAAATAAGCTAGATATTTACCATACACTTTGGATTCTATTTTTAAAGGATAAAACTTTAAATATTTAAAATACTATAGGCATGAGAAGAAAATATAGTAGGCTACTTTGAGGGTAGGGAAGGTCTTTTAAACAATTATACTGAAGTATATAAAGAAAAAGAATGATAAATAAAACTACTGGGTCATCGGGTAATCATGATATGCTTTTCTATGCAAAAATGCGTCATGACTTTTCCAATGACCCAATACATAAAAATAAAGTTTCTATATGTCAGAAGACACTATAAATAGAAATATATTCTAGGCATGATGGAGATAACTGCTATTGTATTATTCCTCCCACTGTAACCAGGAAACTGGGAAAAAAAAAAAACCACACAAGTAAAAAAGTTTTCAGACAATGACCAACAAGAAATGTAGGACTATGTGATCTCTGAGAGAAGGAAAATAAAGAGAGCTCTACCATTGCTCCCTGGCTTTCTGCTGAACCCAAATAAAGCAATCTCACTAATCTGTGGAGACAGATATTGGAGTATGAGATAGCTAAGACAGCTAGAAATTATAAGGCAGGACGAGAGAGTAAGTTCCAAAGAAAAATAACAGAAGTCTTTAGTGTTTGTCTATCCAAGCTGAAAGTATGTAGGATGAGACTACACAAAGTCAGGTAAAGGGTCCGATAAGCTAAACAACTATCAGAGCTCACATAAGGTTAGAAGTAATTCCAAACAAGAGCAGAAGAAAAAACTCAGGAGTTTCGGTGTTTCTTTGGGTAAATTTACATTCAGATAGTAGGTTTCACTGAGCATTCTAAAACTTCATACACTCAGATTTTATGACATATGTTCTGCCTACCCTAGGTCTATCTTAATGATGGCTTCTTATTGGAGCTGATTTTTGGTTTCATGAGCACTGAAGGAGAAACTTGTTATGAAATCTTTCAGGAAAAGAGGTATCACCTTGACTAGCTCAGTATCACCTATTGACATGGACCATACACCTTATTTAGAATTTAACCAAACATAGGGACCAGCAGATGGCATAATGGTTATGTTGCTGGACTCCCATGTAGTCGACTGCGGTTTGAGTGCCAGATTCAGTGGCTTAAAACTCACACGAGGCAAGTGTGCATGTGTGTCCAAAATCCTGAGATAAGAATGGAGAAGGGATTGAGGTGTGGCCATCCCCCATGGGGGTAGATTACTCGCTGTCTATTTCTCTCTCTGGCAAGTGCACATGCCCTACAGCAAAAATCTCAAAAAAATAGTAATTTAACCAAACATTAAGTATTATAGTAAGGCTTCTATCAATGCTTCTTATAGCTTTATTAAGACTGACAAAAATGGAGCCAGCAAAAGACACAGTGGTTAAGGCACTGGACTCCCACATGACTGACTGCAGTGTGAGTCCTGGACAGAGGGCTTAAAAGACACCAGGCGCATGTGCATGTGTGTCCAAAATCCTGAGAGGAGAATGGAGAAGGGATTGCAGCATGGTCATGCCCCCTGGGGAGTGATTTCTCACTTTATCTTTCTCTGTCTCTCTGCTGAGCACAAGTACCCTATGGCAAAAAAATTAGATAAATAAAAATAGAGACTGGCAAAAAGTTTTGAGTTGTGTTTTCCGAGAGATAGCTTATCTATATGACTCTCCTTTAACTGACACAGAATGCTGTATCCCTTTTGGAACTACTGCAAATAACTTTAAAAGCTTTGGGTGTCCCTGATAATTAACTTTCTTTTCAAATGCTATTTGAATATGAACAGAGGTTCTGAGATTAATCTATTATCTATGAGATAGCTGGAAGGTTTAAGAGTTCAAACTCTATAATAGTAGGCAGTCTCTCATCACCACTTAAAAGATTTAGCTGCAGATTTTATTTTCCAATTTGCCAGAAGTTGAATATGTTTGCCAGAGAAAGACAGAGAGAGAGTGAGAAGAAGAAAGCACCTCCTCCCATGAGTAATGATCATGCTGCAACCTCTTCTCCTCCATCTCTACCTCCTTTTGGGTTTTTGGGTGCACACCCAGCATATTTTACAAGTCACAGAGTCTAGGACTCAAGCTGCACAGCTGGCCATATGGGATCCAGCTCATGTAATCACTGGACCATGGGCTAGCCCCTAACTGCATTTTTATATGGAGTATTTTATATCTTATGTTTTTGGCCAATGACCCTAACCGTAGTGCTAAGTATTCTGGCTACACAGAATATACCTCATGGACTACATACGTGACTAATAAAGGATGAGTCAATGAAGTCAATATAAAATGCTATGGAAATATGCTTATATAGGCAATGTGACATGGATTTGAATGAAGTCAAAATGTAACAAGAGCCTGTTTTTCATGGTGACTCAGAGATCAGCTGCTTCAAGATGAAGCTGAGTATCTCCTTCCCTGTCACTGGTTGCCAGAAACTCATGGAAGTGGACAATGAACACAAACTTCGCACTTTTTTCTTTTTACTTTTTTCTGTGCGGGGGAGAGATTTTTGCTATAGGGCATGTACACTCACCAGAAAGACAGAGAGACAGAGAGACAGAAAGTGAGAAATCACCCCCAGAGGGGATGGCCACGCCACAATCACTTCACTTCCATTCTCCTCTCGGGAACTTGGGCAAGCATGTACACACGCCTGGCTTGAGTTTAAGCCACCGGGTCCGGGACTCAAACCGCAGTCAGCTACATGGGAGTCCAGCGACATAGCCAATACGCTAACTGCTGATCCCAAAACGTCGTACTTTTTCTGAGAAGCATACGGCCACAGAAGTTGCTGCTGATGCTTTGGGTGAAGAATGGAAGGGTTATGTAGTCCGACTTGGTGGTGGAAAAAACAAACAAGGTTTCCCCATGAAGAAGGGTGTCTTGACTCAGGCCGTGTCCATCTGCTACTGAGCAAGGAACATTCCTGTTACAGACCAAAGAGAACTGGAGAAAGAAAGCACAAATCTATTCGGGGTTACACTGTGGATGCCAATCTGAGCATTCTCAACTTGGTTATTATTAAAAAAAGAGAGGAGGATATTCCAGGACTGACTAATACTGCGGTGCCTCGTCACCCAGGGCCTAAGAGAGCTAGCAGAATCCGAAAACTTTTCAATCTCTCTATAGATGACAATGTCTGCCACTATGTTGTTAGCCCTTAAATAAAGAAGGTAAGAAACCTAAGACCAGGATTCGCAGTTGGCGTAATGGCTATGTTGCTGGACTCCCATGTAGTCGACCGCAGTTTGAGTCCTGGACCTGGTGGCTTAAACTCACACTGAGCCCGTGTACGTGCGTGCCCAAGATCCCGAAAGGAGAATGGAGGAGAAGGAATTGTGGCGTGGCCATACCCCCCGGGGGTGATTTCTCGCCTTCTGTCTCTCTGTTTCTCTCTGTATTTCTGGCAAGTGCATGCACCCTACAGCAAAAACCTCTCCAAAATAATAATAATAATAATAATAATAAAGAGAAAACTAGGACCAAAGCATCTAAGATTCAGCATCTTGTGACTCTACATGTCCTGTAACACAAACACTGGCATACTGCTCTCAAGAAACAACAAGTGGAGCTGGCAAGTGGCATGTAGTTAAGGGCGCTGGACTCTCACATGGCCAACCGTGGTTCAAATCCCAGATCTGGTGGCTTGCTTTCTCACTTTCTGTCCCTCTCTGGTCAAATTAAATAAATAAAGTTAAATAAAATAATTATTTAAAAAAAAGAAACATACTAAGAAAAATAAGGAAGAGGCAGCAGAATATGCTAAACTTTTGGCCAAAGAGAATGAAGGAGGCTAAAGAAAAGCCAAGAACAGATTGCCAAGAGCCGCAGGCTGTCTTCTCTGAGAGCTTCTACTTTTAAGTCTGAATCCAGTCAAAACTAAGATTTTTTATAAGAGAAACAAATAAGATCAGATCTCAAAAAAAAAATGGTACAAGAGGTACCATTCTACTAATTTTAGTTAATACAATTTTGAAAAATAAAAAAATTATAGGTAGAGGGGCCAGCAGAAGGCCTGGTGGTTAAGGGTGCTGGACTCCCATATGGCCAACCACGGTTCGAGTCCTAGACCTGGCGGCTTGCTTTCTCATTTTCCCTCATTCTCTTTCTCACTCTGTCCCCCTCTGGTCAAATTTAAATGAATAAATAAATAGATAGATAGATAAATAAATAAGTTAAATATAGTAATTCTTTAAAAAAATTTATAGGTAGAGAATAAAGTCCAGAGCCAGCCTAATAGTGGTTAACAGACCCCAATCCCACATGGCTGACATGGTTCAAAACCCGGCCACAGCACCTTGAGAAATACACCAGGTATATGTACATATGTGCCGTAAGTTCCAACAGGATGGAGAAATGGAAAGGGATTGTGGTGTGACCATTCCCCATTGGGGAGTGTTTTCTCCCTTTTTCTCTCTCTGGAGAGTACACATGCCTTTGGCAAATAAAAAAAAAAAAAAAAAAAAAGAGGGCCAGCCAGGTAGCATAGTGGTTAAGGCAGCTGGATACCATATGGCCAACTGTGCAGTTTGAGTCTTGGAAAATACACTGGGCATGTGTGTGTGCATGCCCAAAATTATCTCGAAAGGACCATCAATTATGGAATGGCCATCCCCTGGAGGGTTATTTTTTCTTTTTCACCCCACCCCGACATGCACACACACCCTATAGCAAAAACGAAAATGAAAAAAGAGAATAAAGTCCACATAGACTTTGTACTATTAATTAAAAACAGAGGCAGGATCATATCTGACTAAATCGACAGTTTTTTTTTTTTAATTTGAGAGAGAGACAGAGACAACTAGAGAAATTAAGAAAGCAAACCACCAGGATCAGGACTTGAACCACAGTCAGTCATGTGGAAATCCAGCGCCACAACTACTACACCACCTACCAGCCCCAAGAAATTTTTTTAAGAGAAATTTTTGCTATAGGGCGTATGTGCTCACCAGAGATAGAGAGAAAGTGAAAAATCACCCCCCGGGCGGATGGTCACACTGAAATCCCTTCTCCTCCATTCTCCTCTTGGGATTTTGGGCACACAACACATGAACATGCAACTGGTGTGAGTTTCAAGCCACCAGGTTTGGGACTCAGACAGTGGTCAGCCATGTGGAAGTCCAGTACCTTAACCACTACATCACCTGCTGGTCCTAAAACAATGAAGTTTTAAGTGAAACTATTTGTGTATAGTACCTGATAGTTGGAAACAACTTACACATGCCTTCAAACTCTACAATATCCTTCTATACAAAAGATGTAGCATTTCATATCACATGACACCAGAGCCCTATTTGAAAGTTCCCTATTCTCTCATCCACTGGTTAAAGGGGGAAAAGTCAGCCTTTTAGGTTACCCACTGCTGCTACCAAAACATTATTTAGCCACTTGTGAAAAAAATCCCTCCTACTCTAAGGTCAGTTTTTTACTATCTCAGAGGTTGAAAACATTGAGCCCTGGGACCAGCAGGTGGCAAGGTGGTTAAGGTGCTGGACACTCCCACATGTCTGACCACAGTTCAAGTCCTGGACCTGGCGGCTTGCTTTCTCACTTTCCTCTCTCTGTGTGTGTATCTCTCTCTCGTTCTCTAGTCAAATTAAAATAATGAATAAATAAAATTTTAAAAAAAGAAAACATTGAGCCCTATTTGGCCTATAGATAAATGTTTTTTATTTGATCCATTAAATCAAAAAAGTTTAAATTATTTGCACATAGATAAAAACTGAAAATGTCACATTCTTTAAAATCGAGATTTTTTTAAGCTTTTCCTAAAAAAATTAAAGTACCAATAAAAAATTTAAAAAAAAAATTATAGCAACACTGGATATTCTTCCTTGGGGCAATAATCAAATGAAGTAAAGGACATGATTCTTCAGATGGAATACATACTCTTTCAGTTTACCACAAACCCCGCCTGGACCACTTTACTCACCATGTAGGACACCTGAGGTTTGAGATCTATGCCCTTCATCTTTACTCATCATTATTAATCAACTCTCATTTGCCAACAATCATGCACCTGGCACAATCTTACTCCCTATTCCAAATCAGTCTCATCATAGTGTGTTACTCTTACAGTCATATGTGCCACCTATCCAAAATCCTTGCTCATCTTAATGGATGGATGCACCTCCATCCAGCCAAAGATATCCATGGTTATATCCAGAATCTTTACTGAACAGTGCTTCACCTATGACAGTTTTAACTCCAATATACTACTTTCTTTCTTGTCACGGCCTTTTATCTGTCCAGTTTTTTCATTCTCTTTCTTGGACTTTGAGAAGATTGTCAGGTCCATTAGTTCCTATCTCCCATCCTATTAAGCCTCTCTTGACATTAGTTTTTTCACTAAGCAACCCCTAGGCTTTGAAAACTAAGGTAATACTTAATAATATGCCATAACAAAGCTACAGGATCATTGTGCTATGTCCTCCTAAATCAATTTTACTTGAAGATTAGAGAGGGAATATCATTTGGTACATGTTAAAGTACAAACAGATAAGTCTAATGAAAAATTTGCGTATTTTTAAAAAGATTTATTTATTTATTTCATTTCACTTGTTATATTATTTTTAAATTTGACCAGAGAGAGAAAGGAAAAGTGAGAAAGGAAGCCACTAGGTCTGGGACTCAAGCCACAGTTGGCCATGTGGGAGTTCAGCACCTTTAACCACTATACCATCTGCCAGCCCACAAAACTTGCATGCATTTTTAAAGCACAAGTTGCCAAAGAAACTTCCAACTTTTGTGGAACTGCTTTGTAATATTCCCCAATCCTGGACACTATATAGTCACAATTCTCTGCCACAAAAGGTCCTTTAGTAACCAAGTTCAAGATGCTTAAACAGCAACTTTTTTTGGCTAACACACTCAATTCCTGATCTAAGATATCCACAAAACAAAATCCCAATCCTCAATCAGTTGCCTTCCATATACCTTCCGTTCCCTCCCTTGGTTTGATAAACATAGATGAAGTCACAGACTATGCCAAATTGATCCTGCTATCAATTGAATGGTGGTCTCGGGGCTGGCAAGTGACGTGGTAGTTAGGGGGGTGCTTGACTCCCACATGGCCAACCATGGTTCAAGACCTGGAACTGGTGGCTTGCTTTCTGGTTTTCCCTTTCTGTCTCTCTCTAGTCAAATGAAAAATAATGATAACAAATGGAATTAAATAAATGAATAAACAATTATTTAAAAAAAAAAGAATGGTCTCCAACTTTATCTCAAAAGCTGACCAACAGAATTTTTCTGTAATGTCCCTAGTCATCTTTTATAATTTGCTAGTACAGATAACTCAAATCCTTATCTACATTTCTCTTCAAATTCCTTCTCCCATCACCTCACCCACTTTCAACAAAAAAGACCCTGTATTCTACCTTATATGAAAAATAAAAGAGGCTACTGGACAGAAACTTTCTCAACATCTAACTTCCCACCTCGACAGGGACTTCATATTCTTCATGTTCTTCTTTTAAAAGATACAAAGGTCCCCTTTGTCCAACTGCCTTCTTACCTTCACAGTCAAATGACAGTCTCTACTTTATTATTTCCTATTCATTTGTATCCCCTGTAGTCTGGCATTCATGTCTATCATTTCACTGAAATAGCTCTTCTAATAACCATTCTCTTCTGTCTTTTCGGTATAGCCATTTTCCCTCTTTGAAACTCCTCCTTTACTTTCTAAGACATTAGTTTCTCTTTTTTTCCTTCTTTCATTCTGGTTACACTTTAATATTAACTTGATATGATAAATACTGGAAATTGTCACTCCATTCCCAACCCACATACTCTTGAAATCAGTGATTAAGTTTTTATGAGCTCACACAACTTTGATAGTATGATAAAAACTAGTTTTCTACCCAGAAAAATATAAAAGATTTTTCACATACAACATCGGAGGGAGTTCAGTACCTTATCCCTTATCTGAACTCATCTACATATATATTTATATGCTGATAACTAGAAAAATACCATGTTTACAGTTCAGATTCTTTTCCGAGGTTTGGACCTGTATACAACTACCTACCTACCATAGTATGCAATTATATGTCTTATCTCAGCACATATACTCTAAGTGGAACTCTTTGTCTTTTCTCTAAAACTACTTATCCAATATTTCTTAGCCAATGGCACTTAACATTTGTTCAAGTCAGAATTTTTTGGATGTTGGGCCAGCAGGTGGCATCGAGGTTAAAGTGCTGGACTCCCACATGGCTGACCACAGTTCAAGTCTCGGACATGGCTGCTTGCTCTCTCACTTTCTCTCTCCCTCTCCTTCTCCCATCAAATTAAATAATGAGAGAAACAAATAAAATTAAATAAATATTTTAAAAAAGAATTTTTGAATGTCATCTGATTTATCCATCCTTCCAAAATGGAACTTTTTTCTTTTTAATTACAAAATATTATATATTCACTTTAAAAAATTCAAATACTGGGCTGGCTCCATGACCTGATGGTTAAGGAAGCCAGATCTTACATGGCTGACCATGGTTTAAATCAGAGCGCTGGCAACCTAAAAAACATACTGGGTGAATGTACATGCATGCCCCAAATCCTGAAAGAATAGAGAAATGAAGAAGCGATTACACCACTGAGGGGTGTTTTTGCCCTCTATCTGGCTCTGGCGAGTGCACGTGCCCTTTGACAAATTAAAAAAAAAATTTCGGCGTGCCCCTGCGCGGCGGGCCGGGCCTGCGCAGCGAGCCAGGGCTCTGCACCCCGCGTGCCTGTGCGCGGCGGGCCGGGCCTGCGCGGCGGTCCGGGGCTCTGCACCCCGCGTGCCCCTGTGCGGCGGGCTGGGACTCTGCGCCCCTCGTGCCCGTGCGCGGCGGGCCTGCGCGTGGCTGCCGGGACTGCGCCTGCGCATGGCCGCCAGGCCAGCGCGCAGCCGCCGGCCCTGGGCGCAGCCTCCAGGCCGGAGCGTGGCCCCCGGGCCTGCGTGTGGCCCCCGGGCCTGCGCCTGTGTGTGGCCACCAGGCCTGCGCCTGCGCGTGGCCACCGGCCACAGGCGGCAAACTGAAGCCGAAAACTAGAATTAACTTGCAACTACAAGCAACAGAAAGAAACTTTAGCTGTCTTAAACCAATTGAGAAATATATTGTATAGGAGGATTTTCCCTGCCTATGGACAGTGAGAAGATGATGGTTACCAGCCCTGCATTACCTCAGGGAAAAACAAGAACTACTCTACCATTCTTAAGGAAGTCAGATACCCGAGGATGACTCACGCTGCAGATCCCCACAACACCATTCCCGGTAATCACAAGATGGATGCTGTGCCGCATCAACTGATAATCACCTCTGCTTTCCAGAACCGCTTTCCTGAAACTGTATTCCATGGAGACTCACCTACAATTGTGGAACTGCACGAGACCCACCCTTAATCCAACCCTGAATAGAATCTATGCTCCCTATTGTTAAAAACTATATGAGTTGATAATTGAAAAAAAAAAACTGAAAGAACTGGAAGGTACAATAGCAGGGATGGCAACTGCAGATACTAGAGACAGTATGGGAGAGGTAATGGGAATGAGTAATTGAGGGTGGAAGGGAGGGATTCAGGGAACAAACAACACACTTAATAGACACAAGCCAGGCTATGAAAGAAAGATATTGTATGTATCCATTCAATATATACCGACTATCAGCACTCTATGATAGAGAGCAAAAAATTGGAGGACATAAAAGCAGTGAAGGTACTTAATGAGAATAGGACAGAGTGGAATGGAGGAAGTAAAGAGAAGAGGATAGAGAAAGATAACAAGTGAACAATAGAGAGGCAAGACGTTAGTGAGAAACAGATATGGCTTATTAACTGTTGATGTTGACATGTATAATATTCTCAACTGGATTCGTCTGAGAAGTATTTCATGATGGGCAAAGTATTTGTACAAGCAAAACGAGAAATAGCGATTGACTGTTTTAAAAAATAATTAGAATAATAATAATAATGATTGGGGAAAACATAGAAAAGATATTGAATGTTGAAGCGGGGAGATTAACGTCTCTGTACTGACTGACATGCATGGCATTCCCTTTTGAAAAAGCAATGTAATACACTGTAAAGTTATATGTAATTCAATGTAATATAAAGAAGAATATGATGATAATAAAATATAAAAAAAAATTTCAAGTAACTGAATACGAACAAGTATAAAGTGAAATTTATCCTTCACCTCTCCCTTTAGTAATTCTACTCTATGACACAACTGAGCTAGAGTGACTGGCTCCTTTAGATGGGATCAAATGCCTTCCAGTTCTTCAGTCCCCACAGTCAATTTTACTTATGCAAGTTACCTGTCTGATCTCTGTAAGAACTAATTTGTGATTCCTTAATAAACATACTGTTAACAAAATTTTCAAGATATCTTGGTTATGTTTTTACCAGTACATACAAACATACTGTAGTTGTTAGTTAAATCTATCATTATGATAGCTATGCTGTATTCCATCACATACAAATACTATAATTAAATCAATTTCCCATTTTCCCCATTATAGTCCTTGAAAAAATTTATGCTAATTTGTTTTGAATAACAGGATATATAAGTGCTTGGCATCATCTTGAAATCTCTGTGCCTCAACATCTAACCATTTATGAAGATACCAATTCTACATACTCAGTATCTCTATAATCCATCCCCATCTTTCCATTTTTATTGCTACTTACCTTAGGCTCTCAGAAGGTTTCTTTTTTTTTTTAAGACAGAGATTTCTGCTATAGGATATGTGCTCTCACCAGAAAGACAGAGACAGACAGAGACAAAAAAGAAAGAAATCACCTCCCAGGGAGGATGGCCATGCTACAATCCCTTCTCCACCATTCTCCCCTTGGGATTTTGGGCACGTACACACATGTGCTCGGTGTGAGTTTTAAGCTACCAGGTCCAGGACTCGAACTGCAAGGTCCAGGACTCGAACTGCAGTCTACCACATGGAAGTCCAGCAACATAATCATCACACCATCTGCTGGTCCCAAGGCTCTCAGAATTTTTAACTTGGACTGCTGTCAATAGTTTCTTTACTGGTCTACATATCTTTATCCTCTCAAACACATTCTTCAAATAGCTGCCAGAATGATCTCAAACACTCGATATATCCCTCCCTCCTAAAAGTTTGATGTGATTTAGCGAGTAAATCTAGCTCTCACTCTGTACTCAACCCAAATTTAATTATTTGCCATTTCCTGCCAAGGCACTTTCACTTACTACTTTTGCATTTATACTTTATACCTTCTCCCTAGAACTTCTTCCCCAACTTTTTTTTTTTTTTTTTTTTTTTTTTTTTTTTTTTTTTTTTTTTTTGCTATAGGGCACGTGTGCTCACCAGAGAGACAGAAAGAAAAAAGAATTCCTCAAGGAAGATGGCCATGCCACACTCTTCTCCTCTCAGGATTCTGGGCACGCATGCAAAAGTGCCTGGGGCATGAGTTGCAAGGTGCCAGGTCCAGGACTCAAACCACAGTTTGCCATGTGGGAGTCCAGCACTTTAACCACTATGCCACCTGCTGCCCCCCCAACATCCTTTACTTGACTACTTGCTTAGTACAGTAGGTGCTCAATAATTAGCTATTATGATCATCATCCTTCAAAATTCAATTCAAAAGCAAACTAAAGTTTGACTTTTTTCTATGCATACACATCTTTTTAAAAAAGCATAATTAAAATGAAACAAGCAGCTTTGTGTTCTGCTTTGCTCACTGAACATCATGTGTACTTTGCAGTCATTATTTAAAACAAAAGTGCTTTTAATTTTTGTCCAAATTCTGGCCCTGATGACTGAAAAAACACACCTACATGTTCATGTATGCCCAAAATCATGAAAGGATGGAAAAATAGAGGAAAAAAGGATTGTAGTGTGACCATGCCCAAGTGAGGGTTGTCTTTGTCTGTCTCTCTCTAGCAAACATACACACTTTCTGACCAAAAAATGTAAATAATGTTA
Organism: Tupaia tana; assembly: GCA_026018925.1. NCBI lineage: Eukaryota > Metazoa > Chordata > Mammalia > Scandentia > Tupaiidae > Tupaia > Tupaia tana. The sequence continues at coordinate 93,431,015 of JAKSZU010000009.1, forward strand.
ATTAACATTGGCTAGAGGATGAACACCTGATGGAAAGAGAGAAAAAAAAGAAATACCCACCATTATACTTAACACTGTTGGCCAGAATAAGGTTTACATCATCCAGAAAGCTCTCCCGACTCTGATACTTGTGCTTGGAGATATTCTGTGGTAAAAAGAACCAGCCACTCAAATACATATACTAAGTCACTTGACTACAAAAAGGTATTTTAGATCAAATCACTTACCTTACGTATAGTCTCTAAATCCATTGGATTGACAATCACTTTGTAATAATCTGGAACAAACTTCTTATTCACTGGGTGATGAAATGGCCAAGACTTGTAAAAAGAACACACAATAGGAAATTAAGTGGAAGGGCTGGCAGGTGGCATAATGGTTAAGGCACTGGACTCCCACGTGGCAGACCATGGTTTGAATCCTGGATCTGGAGGCTTGCTTTCTCTCTCTCTCTCTCTCTCTCTCTCTCTCTGTCAAATTAAAAAATAATAAAACTGGGGCAAGCAGTTAGCATAATGACTATGTCGCTGGACTCCCATGTAGTTGACCACAGTTCAAGTCCCGGACACAGTGGCTTAAACTCACGCCAGGTGCGTGTGTGTGCATGCCCAAGATCCCAAGAGGAGAATGGAGGAGAGGAGATTACAGCATGGCCACACCCCCGGGGGGTAATTTCTCGCTTTCTGTCTGTCTGTCTGGCGAGGACATGTGCCCTATAGCAAAAACCTCTCAAAATAAATAAATTAATTAATTAAATTAAACAAATTACTAATTTTTTTAAAAAAGGAAATTAAGTGGAAATTACTATCATACTGGATTCTCACCCATAGTTGGATCACATATATTCTGACAAAACCTATGAACACTTTTCCCAGAAAAACGTATTGTATGAAACTCAGTATATATTAATAATTAAGGGGCTTGGGGCCAGCAGGTGGTATAGTGGTAAAGGGTGCTGGACTCCCAGATGGTTGACCACAGTTCAAGTCCCAGACTTGGCAGCTCACTTTCTTGCTATCTCTCTCTCTCAATCTCTCTCTGTCCCTCTCTGTTCAAAATTTTAAAATAAAGTTAAATAAAATAATTCTTTAAAAAAAGAATTCAGAGGCTCATGAATTCCATTAAGCATTCTTATGCCCTGACATGGTAAGAACCTATACTTAATACTCACAATTAAAATTCCTTATTTCCTAGTCCCACCCGTAAATTTTATACCATTACACATATTGAGCATATGCCTACAATGAGAAAGTAAACTCAGTATGGTATTCCTAGGAGGGATCAAAATGGTTCATATAATCAACTTGGTAGCCTTGCCATAGGGTTGCAAATAACAAGAAAAAAAAAAAAGAAAGGAAAAAGACAACCAACACTGGGTAATTATCAAAATGTCATCTGTTTAGAAGTACCTCTAAGTCAAGAAGTCTGCTATTAGTTGATATTCTTTCTCTCCAGGATAATTTGAAAGCATTCAAATATGAAATGTCCACAGCAGAAGCAAGAACCTCTCTATATCTAAAGGCTCCTAGTCTCTTTGGTTTCAATGAACATGTAGTCATATAGCAAAATGGTTGTTACATACTAGTTTCAACTGAAATACAACACTGTTCAGAGGCTCACATATATTTAAGTGCATGCTCTATAATATTTTCCTTTACTCTGTACTATCTTCCCAATATTCACCACAGAGACCACTTACATCTGGAACTGCCATCATTTTCTGGGTAACAATGTTGTCCAGAATGAAAGAAAATGCCACTTGATCATCATCATCCAGCAAAGGGTTGATAGCTTTCTCTAAACGAGCCAACTTGTCTTCTTTCTGAAATGAAAGAAAGCAAAGCCAAGACAGAGGATTCTCTGAGGTGTGATGATGATAAAAAAAAGTTAAAGATAATTCAAGGTTTGACTAGCTATTATATTGCCCCAAAAGCTTAACTTTGAAGTATTTGGTTCCAGTAAAAAGTCCAGATAAATATTGCAGTAAAAGGGTCAACAGGTATGTGTTGGGCCGGCAGGTGGCATGGTGGTTAAGGGTGCTGGACTCCCACATGGCTGACCACAGTTCGAGTCCCGGACCTGGAGGCTTGCTTTCTCACTTTCTCTCTCCCTCCCACTCTATGCATCTCTGGTCAAATTTAAAAATATAAATAATTAAAGTTAGATAATTCTTAAAAAAAAAAAAAAAAAGGTATGTGTCAACTACTTTTTTTGGCTATTCTACTTCCTATTCTTTGTAGGTCATCAAAAACAAACACCCCTTGGCATAAAAAGCTTAGCTTCACAACAAAAATATCTTTAGCAAATTATGCTTTAATGGGGCCAGCAGGTGGGGTGGTGGTTTAAGGCACTGGACACCCACCTGATTAACCATGGTTCAAGTCCTAGACCTGGTAGCTTTAAAATCACATCCAGCACATATGTGTTCATGCCCCAAATCCCAGGAGAATGGAGGAAAAAGGACTGTGGCATGGGCATCCCCCCAGGGTGATTTCTCACTGTTTTTCTGTCTCTCTCCAGTGAGTGCACGTGCCCTATGGCAAAAACTAAAAAAACAATAATAAATCATAAGTTATGCTTTTTTTGCGTTTTTTAAATTTTTGCTATAGGGCGCATGTGCTCATCAGAGAGAGAGAGAGAAAGAGACAGACAGAAAGCAAGAAATTACCCCATGGGGGGATGGCCACACCACAATCCCTTCTCCTCTTAGCATTTTGGGAATGCACACACATGTACCCAACATGAGTTTAAAGCTGTCAGGTCCAGGACTCAAACCATAATCGACTACGTGGGAGTCCAGCGACATAACCATTACACCATCTGCTGGTACCAAAAAAGTTATGCTTTAATATCATGTTCCCTTGTGCCAGCCCTGTAGCATAGTAGGTTAAGCACTAAAGACAGAACTCACATGGCTGACTACAGTTTGAATCCTGGTACCAGGGATTAAAAAAGCATCCCAGACCATCTACATATGTGTACCTGAGTCTTCGCAGGATGAAGAAATGGGAGGAAAAAGGATTGTTTGTAGTGTTACCATGCCCCACTGGGGAGGAGTCTTTACTGTCTCTCCAGAGAAGCTATGTACCCTCTGGTAATTTAAAATAAAATCATCAGGCTCTCTTGCTTTTGATGGGAAACTTGCTGATAACACTGAATATTACTGTTGATTAGTGACTTTTGTATTACAGGACCCATTAAATTAATCTCACACTTTGTATTAGTAGAAAGTTTGTTCCTGGGGCCAGCAGGCGGCATACTGGTTAAGATGCTGGACTCCCACATGGCCAACTGCAGTTTGAGTTCCAGACCTGATTGAAATTCATGCTGAACACATGTGTGTGGGTGTGTGCCCAAAATCCCAAGAGAATGCAAGAGAAGGGACTGAAGCATGGCCATCCCCCCAGGAGAGTGATTTCTCTCTTTCTGTCTCTCTGGTGAGCACACATGCCCTATAGCAAAAATCTCCTAAACAGACAGACAAACAAACAACAAAAAAACAGTTTGTTCCAGAAGAGCAGGTGGTATGGAGGTTAAGGCAGCTGGATCCCATGCTGTGTGGATCACACCATGTGTGCACGTGTGCACCCAAAATGCCAAGAGGAAAATGGAGAAGAGATTGTGGCATGGCCATCCCCCTTGGGGTATGATTTCTCCCTCCTTCTCTCTCTGGCAAACATACCAACCATATAATGAAAACTAAAAACAAAAGGGGCCAGAAGGTTGCATATTGGTTAAGGCAGTGGGCTCCGACATGGCCAGCCGTAGTTTAAGTCCTGGACCTGGCAGTTTGCTTTCCTTATCTCCCCAACCCCCCACCATCTCTCTCTTATGAGCACATGTGCCCTATAGCAAATTTAAAATAGTAATAATAATAATAATGATAAATAAAATTTACCCCAAAATACTAAAAATAAACATCTACAAAAAAAACCCTAAAAAAATTAATGTTTATTCCTATTGTCCTATATCCTCATCAATACTTATTATTGTCAGTGTTTCTAGTTTTAGTCTCTTTGATGGATACTTACTGGTATCTAATTGTGATTTAAATTTGCATCTCACCAATGATCAATCAAGTTGAAAAAAATTTTTTGAGAGGTTTTTGCTATAGGGCACGTGCGCTCACCATAAAGACAGAGACAGAGAGACAGAAAGCAAGAAATCACCCCCCAGGGGATGGCCATGCTGCAATCCCTTCTCCTCCATTCTCCTCCCAGGATCTTGGGCACGAACGCACATGCGGCCCAGCGTGAATTTAAGCCACCAGGTATAGGACTCGAATTGCTGTCGACTACATGGGAGTCCAGTGACATAGCCATTACGCCAACTGCTGGTCTCGAGAATATTTTATTATTTACTAGCAACTTAGCTTTCATCTTTTGTGAAATAACTACTTTGATATTAACATAACCATCGTACTTTTTTTTTTGGAGAGGTTTTTTGCTATAGGGCGCATGCGCTTACCAGATAGACAGAGAGAGACAGAAAGTGAAAAATCACCCCCCCAAGGGGGATGGCCATGCTGCAATCCCTTCTCCTCTCAGGATCTTGGAAACACACGCACACACGCCTGGCGTGAGTTTAAGCCACTGGGTCCAGGACTCAAACCGCGGTTGACTACATGGGAGTCCAGCCAACTGCTGGTCCCTGTACTTACTATTTTTACAAGGGTTTTTTTTTGTTAAGAAGGTGGAATATATCGGGAACCAGCAGTTAGCGTAATGGCTATGTCGCTGGACTCCCACGTAGTTGACTGCGGTTCAAGTCCCGGACCCGGTGGCTTAAAAACTCACACCGGGCGCATGTGCGTGCGTACCCAAGATCCCGAGAGAAGAATGGAGGAGAAGGGATTGCGGCGTGACCATCCCCCCTGGGGGGTGATTTCTCGCTTTCTGTCTCTATGTCTCTCTCTGTCTGTCTGGCGAGCGCACGTGCCCTGTAGTGAAAACCTCTCCAAAAAAAAAAAATAAAATAAAAAGAAGGTGGAATATAGATAATCTTTAAAATTAAAATTCCGGGGCCAACACGCAGTATGGTGGTTAAGGTGCTGGACTCCCAAGTGGTCAACCATGATTCAAGTCACAGACCTGGCAGCTTGCTTTCTTGCTTTCCTTCTCTTCTGTCTCTCTCTAATGAGTGCACCTGTCCTATAACAAATTAAAAAATAATAAATAAAATAATTTCTTTTAAAAAAAATGAAATGTCTCCCTGCTAAAACATTGACTAGTCTCTCTTAGCTATAGCTAACTTTCTTGGAAGTAACTTTCCTTTATCCTTTCTAGAGTTATGTAGGTTCTGGATCTTAGTCCTAACTTTATTATTTAATAGTCAAGATGCAAGTAATTTTCTTCTATGAACTTGGTTTTCCCATCTATAAAATGGATAGGCCTGTATAATTTCTAAGGTCCCTTTGAGCCTTCATATACTAAAGATTTGTTATTTCCACATATATTCTTCGTTCTGCTCAATTTCCTACTTTCTAAACCCTGCTATCCACCCGCCAACTTCAAATTCTTCTATCTTTCTAAAAAGCTTACCTCTTTGAGTTTTTCATCACAGAGATCCAGCATGGATTGAGAGATCTGGGTCAATGAATGCTTTGGCCCTATAAAGAAACAGCAAAAGATGGAATCACTAGAAATGGGAGGAAAGAGCTATCAATACCTCTCCATCCCTTTAACACATTTACTTAAAACCTATCATATGCCAGGCACCAGTCTAAGCTGTTGGGTTGGATACACCTGTTTTCTCTCCCTTTTTCAGTGCCTATCACATAGCAGATATACAATATAAATGAATAAACTAGCTCTTTTATTTGTGTGTATAGTACTATCACTGCTGCCTTTAATACCTCAGAAATGATACAATGAATGTAGGAATGACAATTTGTTTAAAAATGACTCAAAAGATCAATCAATGCTATGTAATTTTTCATACTTAACATATATAATTTGTGATTGCAATTTTTTTTTTTTTTTTTTTTTTGCTGAACTCATGGTTTGTGATATTCTCACATCTGGCTAATTCAAGGTCTTTGTTATAAAACAATCTCTACCACACATCAGACTATTATTTGTTTCCCTGAAATCTCGATCAAGAGCTTTTAGAAAATCCTTGAATTATTTGACCTCTTACTTTCTGCTACAGCTACCCTAATTTAAGCTCATACTAAGGATTGAAGAAAAACATTTTCATCAGACCAATAACACTTACTACTTCCTTTCAGTGCCTTTTCTAGATTACCTCCCTGTGTCTAGCATTTTGTATTAGTGTTTGCCACAGCCTAAACCTCAGCTATATTCTCAACTACTAGTAAAACTCAGTATTCGTCTGTTTATTCATTTAACAAATGTTTAATGACTATGATGTGTTCAGTGATGGGAATATAAGAAAAAATTAAGACAGTTTCAATTTTGGTGTTCTTGGTTTAGTCAAAGAGAACAACTTGAAAATAAGTCCTTGTAAGACAGAGTATAAGTGGTTCAAGCATCTATGGATGTAATTATATGATGACTAGATATACATACTAAACAAGATTAGCCATATGCTGGCAAATTCTTGGAACTGGGTACATAGGTATACTAAGGTTTATTTTTTCCTCTCCTCTTGTGTGTATATCTAGTAATTTCCATAATAAAATTTAAAAAACTGATTAGCATAAATAGAGGACAAAATATGGAGAAGTTGAATATAATATACAAGTTTTTTTAATGACAATTGAATCTGCTTACTGGGGAAGAGTAGGGAAGGATATTTACCGTAACTCGCATTTGAGCAGAGACATTAAGTAAGTGTACAAGTATATCAGGTAAACAATGGGGAAGGACAACATTCCAGAGGGAGGAAAAAGACCCAGAAGTAAATAAATTCATGGAAACATGCTGCAGCATATTTCATACCAGGAACCAGATGTACTTTGATACAGATTGTGTGTAGAAGAGACAGGAAATGAACCTAGAAAGGCAGGAGTGGCCACAGTACAAAGGCCCCATAGTCAAGAGAAAGCCACTGAAGGATGCTGGCCCCATAGTACAGCATTTAAGTGCTATGCATAAAAAATCACGATCTCACATGACTGACTGCAGCTTGAATTCCAACTCCAGTGGCTTGAAAGACACACCAAGCTTGTGTGCACGTGCACCCAAAATCCTGATGGAATGGAGAATTAGAAGAAAAGGGATTCTGGTGTGACAAAGCCCTACTAGAGGGTGCTTTCTCTCTCTGGCAAGCACATACACCTCTGCCAATTAAAAAAAAAAAAAAAAAGGCAAGCAAGCCACTTAAAGTATTAAGCTAGAGAATAATTTTCAAATTTATGCTGTGAATAAGGCAAGAAGCATTAGAAAAGTTTAGAAACGTGCAATAAACGAAACATTATAGTGAAAGCCTGACATGTTATTTTACAGAGAAATCTTAGCAATCTTGCAAAGTTAAGCAAAAGAGGCCCTTCTACAGCAAGAAGTCAAACAAGAGATGAGAAGGGCTTCAACTAAGATAGTAGCTATAGAGACAAAAGGGGACACAGATGTATGTGATAAGATGCTGTGCTCTATACAATGGAGCCACATAAGAGGCTTCAGAACAATTCTTGGTCCAACTGAAAAGCCGGTCATGGTGGTATCAACCTGTACAAATCCCAGAGACTCGTGGAGGCAGAGGCAGGAGGTTTATGAACTCAACGCTGACCTGAGCATCACAGAGAGATCCTATTTAAAAAAGAGTCAGGCATAGCAGAATACCCCTATAGTCCCAGTTGAGAGGACAAAGCAGGAGGACTGAGAAATGGTGAAACTCTGTCTTTGAAAACAAATAAGAAAGGTGTGAGTTCCAAAACAACTTAGCCGGTACAACTTATGGGACATGGTTCATTCACACAAATGAATATGGAGGAAAGAGGGTAAAATGAAGTATGACTAGAGATTCTAGGATGTACAACTAGACAGACGGCAATACCACTAAACAGGTAATCAGATAATGCATTGCCAGTAGGGCAATAAAAATGGACATATTTGGCAGATAACTGGAAGCACAAGTATAGAGCCAAGAAGATAGGTATGGACTGGAGATAGTGATATCAGTGTACATACGTTAGTTGAAGTAATGAGAATGGAAAGGGTAGGAAGTGATTAGAAAAAGTACTCTTATAAAAGGGAGAAGAGAGCTTCAAGGAGGAGAAAGTGGTCAATAGTATCAAATGCACTGAAGTTCAAGAAAGGTATTTCTAAGCACAGGCAAAGAATCACAGCCCCATTAGTCATCAGGGAAAAGCAAATTCAAACTGGGATGAGATACCACTTCATACCCACTAGGATGGCTACAATAAATAAAACAGACAATAACAAGTGTTGACAAGGATGTAGAAAAATTAGTAAACACTGCTAGCGGGATTATAAATGGTATCACTCCTCTGGAAAACAGTTTGGCAGTTCCTCAAAAAGTTCACTGGGGAACCAGCAGTTAGTGTAATGGCTATGTCGCTGGACTCCCACGTAGTCGACCGTGGTTCGCGTCCCGGACCCGGTGGCTTAAAACTCACGCCGGGCGCGTGTGCGTGCGTGCCCAAGATCCCGAGAGAAGAACGGAGGAGAAGGGATTGCGGTGTGACCATCCCCCCTGGGGGGTGATTTCTCGCTTTCTGTCTCTATGTCTCTCTCTGTCTGTCTGGCGAGCGCACATGCCCTATAGCAAAAACCTCTCAAAAAAAAAAAAAAAAGTTAAACACTGGAGGCAACAGGGGACATGGTAGTTAAGTTACTAGATTCCTACATGGCTGACCACGGTTTTGAGTCCCAGATCTGAAGGCTTGCTTTCTCACTCTCCCTCTCTCTCTGTCTCTTTCTGGTCAAATTAAATAATAATAATTAATAAAATAATTCTTTAAAAAAAGTTAAACAGAGTTACCATATAGACTCAGTAATTCCACCCCTGGGTATATACCCAAGAGAACTGAAAATAAAAGTCCATGTGAAAGTTTGTATACAAATGTTCACAGCTCCATTATTATTTTTTTAAGAATTATTTTATTTAACATTATTTATTTTAATTTGACCAGAGAGGGACAGAGAGTGAGAGAGAGAGAGAGAGAGAGAACAAGAGAAAGCAAGCAGCCAGGTCCAGCACCCTTAACCACCACACTACCTGCCGGCCCCCAGAGCTCCGTTACTTGTATCAGTCACAAAGTACAAACAGGTGGTAAGCTGGTGGCATGGTAGTTAAGGCACTGGATCCCACCTGGTCAACTGAGAGGTTTAAGTCCTGGATTGGCAGTGTGAAAAACACAATAAACACACATATGTGTACCCAAAAATCTCAAGAGGAGAATGGAAGAGACAAGACTGTGGTATTGCCATACCCCCACTTTCTCACTTTCCTTCTCTGATTCTTTCTTTCTCTCTTCCTGTAGCAAGTGCACATGCTAGAAAACAAATTTTTTAAAAATGTACAGGGGACCCGCAGGTGGCGTGGTGGTTGAGGACGCTGGACTCCTACATGGCCAACCACAGTTTATGTCCCAGACCTGGCAGGTTGCTTTCTCGCTTTCCCTCCCTCCTCCCCTCCCTCCCTCTCACTTACTCACTCTGTCCTTCTCTGGTCAAATTTAAATAAATAAATGAATAAATAAAGTTAAATAAAATAATTATTTTTAAAAAAGGGGATAAATTGTAGAGTATATCAATTACATTTCAATAAGGTACCAGCAGATGGTGTGGTGGTGAAGGTGCTGGACACTCCCACATGGCCAACCATGGTTTGAGTCCCAGACCTGGTGGCTTGCTCTCACTTTACCTCTCCCTCTCTCTCCCTCTCTCTCCCTCTCTCTCTGGTCATATTAAAATAAATAAATGAATAAATAGAATAAAATAAATAATTTTTAAAAATCACATTTAAATAAAGCTGTTTAAACAGAAGATATTTCTGATGTGTATTCAATGGATCCATCAAAAATGAGGTTGATAGTACTTCACCAGAAGAGTAAGTGCAGGGCTGTGAGGTGCAAATAAGTGTAAGATTGGAGAAGAGTCTATGGAGCATGGCGGTTAAGAGCACAAGCTCTGAAATTAACATCTCTATTTTGCTACATTTTAACTGTGTGATACCTCCATCAAGATGTTTAAACACTACTAGCCTCTATGTTCATCTGGAAAATGAGAATGATAATATTCATTTCAAAGATTTTTTATGGTGAAATAAAGAAAACAATGTAAGTAAAGCACTTCGTACCATAGTGTTATTATTACTACTATTATCTTCAGCATCTGGGTATGAACAAGAACTAGAAGTAAACTGGGGGAGTTTTGCCAGGCTGTCAGAAAATTACAATTTTTAAGTTTCTAATTTCTTACTATCATATCTACCTTAATTATCCATATGTATCCCATTCTCCATTTTTAAAGTCAACTCACCTTCCCATGACCCTTCCAGTATGATTTTTGTTTAAGAAATTATTTTTGCAACCTGAATGACAATTGGGTCTAACATAAACTTATCCTTCCTTTGTATGGGTCTGATACTCATGTAGGCCCTGAGAATATAAAGCATAAATAAGACAGTCTCTCTAGGAGGTCACAGGGTGGTAGGAGAGTCAGATACATAATAATAGAATAACAATAAGAGCTGTAATATTTAATTTGGGCCAGCTGGTGGCATGGTGCTTAAGGTGGTTAGATCCCACATGGCCAACTGTGTGTTTCAAGTTCCAGACCCAGCAGCTTTAAAAACACGTTAGGCATGTATGTGTGCATGCCCAAAATCTCTAAGGGAAAAATGGAAGAGAAGAGATTGTAGTGTGGGAATGCTTTCTTATTTTAACTCCCCCCCAACTCCAGTGAGCAAGCATGCCATCTAATAAAATTATTTTTAAAAAAGAAAAAAATAGGTATTTTGGGCAATTTGGATAAATTTTCATGAAGAGATGATATGATCTGTCCTGGAAATATAAATGAAAATTCACCACTGAAGGGACAAAAGGGCATTACACAGCACAGTATCTGTGGTACAGTCAACAGTGTGCCAGTCTATGGAGCTTCAAGTCACATGTTGACTGCTCTTCAAATCCCAGACCAGTCAGCCTGAAAACACAACAGGTATACATACAGAAGTGCCCAGGATCCTGGTGGGCCAGAGGACTGAAAGAAGGGGATCATGAGAGGACAAAGCACTACAGAGAGTTGTCCCTCTTTCTTTCTCGCTCTACTGTGAATTAAAAAAAGAGAAAGAAAAGGCATTCCAGAGAGATGATAAAGACTGTACAAAAGCATTAAACAATGGTATAGGAAGGATGGCCCTATAGCATAATGATTAAACACTGCATACTGGGAACTAGATCCCACATGGCCAATCAAAATTTGAATCCTGGCCCCAGCAGCTTGAAAAACATGCTGGGATCACATGCATTCTCAAAACCCTGAGGGGAGGAAAGTGGGAAAAGGATTGCGGTATGACCACACACCATTGGAGATTGGCTTTCACTCTCTCGTGAGAACATATGCTCTCTTGCAATTAAAATGAAAAAGGAAACGAAAAGGCATAGGATATCTGGTAAAATATAATGGTGAGTGTGGCTAGAGTCTACAGTGGGTACAGGAACAAGTTACTGGAGATGAGGTTAGATCAATGGGTGAGGCGTGCTTGTGAGAGGTTTTTAAATCTAGGTAAAGTCATGCACTGCATGACCACATTTCAGTTAACGATGAACTCCATATGCATAATATGACAGTAGTCCCATGAGATTATACCATACAGCCTAGATGTGTTGTAGGCTATACCATCTAGGTTTGTGTAAGTATACTATGCTGTTCACATAATAATGAAATTGCCTAACTACTTATTTCTCAGAACATATCCCCATCATTAAGTGACATATGACTACTACTTATCCCATGTTTACAGATGAGAAAATTGAGGACGCTAGGAGAGATTAAATAATTTGTAATTTTTGTTTGTTACAATATGTAACACAATAACTCTATTAGTAAGTGGCAGAGCCATGACTCAATATTCTATCTATACTCTGAATCCCTACACTTACATGTAAATGCTCAAGGATGCAACTGGAAACGAGAAAACCTTATCCTTTACATGCAGAAGCTGTATCTTTCCCCCCTTTTAAGACTCAGAAACAGATTTCTTCCTCCTTCCTTTCCAGCTATTGAGCAAAGTGGACACATAACAGCCCCTGTAACAAATGTGTAGACCAAGTCAAAGATTCACAGAAATGAAATATGGTCACAAGCACATAATTTTCACAGGTTCAATCTCCACTGAATGCCACTCAACTGTTTACTTAGGCCCATTTCTTCCTCCCACTACACCCCATGCAAGTATTTTATTTTAACAGATAATACTCCAAATTCTCCAAAAAAAACAAAAGAGCAAAATTTATTCAATGACTGAAAATGTATGTAACCTGGTTTTCATACCCCAAAATTCACTAATATATTTCAGTCAGTTCAATCTAGTCTTAATCTAGGACCAGTAAGAAATAAAGATCTGAAAGTTGACTTTGCAGTCAATTAACAGGTGACTCTTACCATTGTATGTTGCACTATTTTTCACAATTAGCTCCAAATGCTCTCTGAACTCTTCCCGAGATGGGTAGAGGCGTTTACGCACATTTTCACGGAGTGTTTGTAGGTCCATTGGTCGAGTAATGATTTTGTAGTAGTCCTTTACAACCTTCGCATTAACTGGAGTATGGAAAGGGTATGTCTGTGCAAACAAGAGCCAGAATCATCCATGAGCAAAGAACACTTGACAGTCAATTCCTGAAGACTCTCCCATGTCTTATCTATGTTGATAACCTGGCCATCACCTCTCAAAGGAATCTTTTTAGATACAGTAAATCTGTTTCCTCTACTAAACTATTGAAAAAATAAGCAAAAAGAAAACTACATTACAAAGTTTCAGGAGTTCTGTGTACCTAAGTATATACATCTACTGTCCTCTCTCTGAAATCACAGACAGAACAAAGAGCCTTGCCATCCCTACTGAAGATATCCCAATGCAATGAACTAACATTTGGAAGATCTCTCATGTCATTGATAATAGACTCCAAGATGGAAGACAGTGTCACCATAGGGTCTGTCCGGCGCCGGTGGATGGACTTGTGAGGTCTCTAAAAAGAATAAGAAATCAGAATGCTTCTTTAGACCAAGGGAAAAAAAAAAACATGATATTTTCTAACTAGACAAATATATTTTAGAAATTCTGTAATAAAAAATACACATAATCCTCACATAAGGCCAAAGGTAAAAACTAAGGCTATCAAATCCATGACATAAAAGGCTAGGGAAATCAGTGAGAACCGACCTGATCAGAAAGAAACAATGCAGATACTCACATTCAAATAGTCACAGTGAACAGTGGTTCCAACTCGTCGTTTCTTCTTGGGAGGAAGTTGCTGTTTAGGGAACTTGAGAACGAGAGATTTTCTGCGAACCTCATCTGCGCTGCAAATAATAACACTTTAATATCATGCAGCCCATATTTCTAGTTCCCAGGAGAGGGGGAAAAAAGCAACTACAATGAAAAAGTCCAAAGTACCTGAGCATTAGCCTGGGGAAGAAAAAAAAACAAGCCAAAGGCCAGACATCCACCGTCTAAGGCTCAAATCAGGCAAGGCCTCATACGATCTCCAAATTAATAAACTAGTCAAGTCACAACTTCACCTCAGTTTCCTATTTGGGAGATAAGGGAACTAGGCTAAAGGAATTTTAAGAATACTTTCAGCTCCAACATTCTATTTTAGGTTTAAGGCTAAGAAATTTAACTCACTGAAAATGAAAACAAGAAAGAAATGAAAAAACTTTTTTTTTTTTTTGAGAGGTTTTCACTATAGGGCAAGTGCGCTCGCCAGACAGAGACATAGAGACAGAAAGCAAGAAATCACCCCCCAGGGGGGATGGTCACGCCGCAATCCCTTCTCCTCCGTTCTCCTCGCGGGATCTTGGGCACGCACGCACACACGCCCGGTGTGAGTTTTAAGCCACCGGGTCCGGGACGTGAACCGCGGTCGACTACATGGGAGTCCAGCGACATAGCCATTACGCTAACAGCTGGTTCCCAAAAAACATTTGTTTTTTTAAAAAATCTAGTTTGGGGTTCCCTCAATCATTAATACCCATTCACCTTCTTCCCTTCCATTGTAAACAATCAAGATACTACATTTTTCTTTTTCTAATGTGCTTCGAAATATAATGATCATTACAGATATGATCAATCAAATCAACAACGATGGAAAAGAAGAACCTAATACTGAATACAAGCAAAAAAAAAAAAATGAGTCTAACTTAAACCACATTGACACAAAAAAACAATTCAAATATATTTGAAATGTAATATCCCAACTGTACAAAGTCAGTGGCATATAGTCCAAGGACAAAACCAAAAAATATCCTGAACCAGCTGTTAGCGTAATGGATATGTCGCTGGACTCCCATGTAGTCGACCGCGGTTCGAGTCCCGGACCCGGTGGCTTAAAACTCACGCCGGGCACGTGTGCATGCATGCCCAAGATCCCGAGAGGAGAATGGAGAAGGAATGGTGGCGTGGCCATCCCACCTGGGGGGTGATTTCTCACTTTCTGTCTCTCTTTCTCTTTCTGTCTGTCTGGTGAGCACACGCACCGTATAGCAAAAACCTAAAAAAAAAAAAAAAAAAAAATCCTGAACCATAGGTTTGTTGTTAGTAGTGGTATCTGGTATGAAATCCTGTAAGTAGGGGCATAGTGGATAAAGTGCTGGACTCCCACTTGCCTGACGATAGCTCGAATCCCAGACCGGGCTGCTTACTCTCTCACTTTTTTTCTCTATGTGTCTGGTCAAATTTAATTAATTAATTAATTGAAAAAAGAATTTTAAAAAAATTCTATGACTATTTTATATATATTATACAAAAAACACAATAAATATACTGATGTTAGGAATCAGAAAAAAATACAAATAAAAGATAAAGGGAAATTCTGGGACCAGCAGATGTCATAATGGTTATGTCACTGGACTCCCATGCAGTTGACTATGGTTTGAGTCTCGGACCTGGTGGCTTAAACTCATGCCATGTGCGGATATGCCCAAGATCCCAAGAAGAAAACGGGGTAGAAGGGATTGCAGCATGGCCAACCCCCGGAGGGGGGGAGTAATTTCTCACTTTCTGTCACACTTTCTCTGTCTTCCTGGAGAACACACATGCCATATAGCAAAAACCTCTCCAAAAAATAATAATAATTAATTATAATACATTAAATTACAAAGGAGAAAGCTTTTTTTTAAAAAATAGAAAATGCCAGCTAGGGCCAGGCCCATAAAGAGTGGTTAAGGGAGCCAGCTCCCACATTAACTGGTTAACTACAGTTTGAGTCCCTGAGGCTCAGAAACTTGCTGCATGCTTATGTGTGCATGCTCAAAATCGTGACTGGAAGAAATAAAGGAAAAATAATTGCGGCATGACCATACCCCACTGTGTGTGTGTGGGTGGGGGGGGGGGGGCAATGTTCTCATTCATTCTGTTTCTCTGGAAAATGTACATGTTCTCTGTTAATAAAAGGGAAAAACACCAGCTAATATAGAAAGAATATAAGAATTGAAAAAAAAATCACTATTTTGCAGTTCCCAATGAAATAATCAAGTGAGGCAATAATCAATAGATGGAAAATCTACTGAAAGACACAAGGAAATAAGACATACAGAACCAGTAGATGGTGTAGCAGTTACGTTGCTGGACTCCCACATTGTCGATCACGAATCTCGGATCCAGCAGCTTAAAACTCAGCGCATATGTGCCCTAGATCCCGAGAGGAGAATGGATTGCAGCATGGCCATCCCCCTTGGGAGTGATTTCTCACTTTTTGTCTCTGTCTCTCTGGTGAGCACATGCACCCTGTACTAAAAATCTCTCTCTCTCAAAAAGAAAAAAAGATATTCACCCACATTTTAAAAGGAAAAACACACCTTTATTATAATACCTGAGAATCATCACTTTAATAATATGATTAAAATGTTGTGTGATAGAGTAAGCACAGAATATCGCCATGATATTAAACTCACGCATGTGCATGTGTGCCCAAAATCCCAAGAGGAGAATGGAAAAGGGACTGTGGCGTGGCCATCCCCCCGGCGGTTGATTTCTCGCTTTCTGTCTCTCTGTCTTTCAGGTGAACACACATGCCCTATAGCGAAAAACCTCTCAAAAAAAAAGAAAAAGAAGAATTCGGGACCAGCAGTTGGCGTAATGGCTATGTCGTTGGACTCCCATGTAGTCAACCGCGGTTTGAGTACCAGACCCGGTGACTTAAACTCACGCAGGGCACATGTGCGTGCATGCCCAAGATCCCAAGAGGAGAATGGAGGAGAAGGGACTGTGGCGTGGCCATTCCCCCTGCAGGGTGATTTCTCACTTTCTGTCTCTCTGTCTCTCTTTATGTTTCTGTGAAGTGCACACATCCTATAGCAAAAATCTCTCAAAAAAAAAAAAAGAATTTGGGAATAAATGATACCTGCAACTCCCAACTGCTTTAGCGGAAAAAAAAAAAAAAAAAAAAAAAAAAAAAAAAAAAACTAGGCATATTAAAGAGAAAGAAAATATTAACAACTGGTGAATTTATAATTAGTCTGTCTTCTTTCCATTTTTCCATAGGTTTCTAATTTTCACAATACAAAGGTGAAAAAAATCTAGAAACTTCATTTTATTATCTATTAAACTCTCTAAGGGAAAAAACAGGACTAAGCATAGTTTATGTGTCTCCTCAATCCTCTGGATGGTCCATTACCAGAATACTCTGAAATCAGGAATTTGCAAGTATTTTAAGTAATAGGAAGTAAAATAGGAAGAGGAAATGAACATCTAACTTGAGCATCTACTATATGCCAGGCACTATACTATATCTATGTTTGTTTTGTTTTGTTTTTGAGAGATTTTTGCTATAGGGCGCATGCACTTGCCAGAAAGAGAGAGACAGAGAGAAAGCGAGAAATCACCCCCCAGGGGGTATGGCCACGCTGCAATCCCTTCTCCTCCATTCTCCTCTTGGGATCTTCAGCATGCACACACACGCGCCCGGTGTGTGAGTTTTAAGCCACCGGGTCTGGGACTCGAACCGCGGTCGACTACATGGGAGCCCAGGGACATAGCCATTACACTAACTGCTGGTCCCACTGTATCTATGTGTTACAGTCTCATTTTATCTTCTTAACTAACCTGGCAAGAATGGTTTTGCTTAAATACGGAAAAAGACTCAGAAAAGTCAGGTAGCAAAGTGGTAGAGATTGAGAATTATAATTTTTCTTTAGAGAGAGCTTTTTGTGCTACAGGGCATATGTATTTCCCAGAGCGACAGAGAGAGAGAGAGAAATCATCCCAGGTGAGCGTGGGCCACACCACAATTCCTTCTCCTCCAGTCTCCTCTCAGAATTTTGGGCACACATGCACATACACTTAGCAGCTTGAGTTTCAAGTCACCAGGTCTAAGACTTAAACCGTGGTCAGCCATGTAGGAATTCAGCGCCACAACCACTATGCCACCTCTTGGCCCGGAGTTTTGTAATTTTTACTACTGGAAATAATTACTGAGGAAAATCTACCAAAATTCTGTATGTTCAGTTCTGCTTCAGAGAATAGTTATATCCACCATCCCTGCCACCCACCATCATCAACTTCCAACAGATCTCTTGACAGCACTTCCTACCTGCTATCCCTTACCTCTCAATTAGCTGTTTCCCCAAGACAATCTTGGTCCCTTCAACCTTGATAAGTTCTTCATTATCATTATGAATGACTGTCTTTTCCAACTCTTCCTCCTGTTCCTCTGTCATAGCAACAGGGTTAGAAGGTGGAGCATTTGTTTGATAATAGAGAGGACAGAATTTATTTGTCCTCATATGCCCAATGGCACCACATGCCCCACATTTCAACTGCAAAAGGAAAAATATCAACGGTCAAAAGCAAGCAGGCTGAAATTATGTCAGAGATAATCAGGCAAGAAATATATACAAGGCAGGGGAGAAACATGGCAGCTTCAGAACTTTAGTTCTAATAAAATGGTGATATAACTATTAACCACTGTACAAAAGGTCATTTATGGAACTGATACATTAAAAAAAAAAGAGGGCCAGCTCATGGCATGATGGTTAAGGCAACTGATCCAATATGGCTGACAGCATTCTCTGAATCCCAGTCCTGGTGGCTTAAAAAACAAACAAACAAACAAACAAAAAAACTGGGCACCTGTGTATGTATGCGCTAAGTACTGAAAGGAGAGAGAAATAGAGAAAAAGAGATTGCAGTGTGACCATTTCCCACGTGGGGAGGGGAGATGCTTTCTCACTTTTTTCCAATGTTTCAAAATACCTTTTTAAAAATTTTTCCAGAGGGAACATGAGCCCATGCATTGTGGGGCTAGAGGGGGATGGAGTGAGAAAGTACCCCCTATGAGGACTGATCATACCACAATCCCTTCTCCATTTTCCTCTCAGGATCTGAGCCACACACGCATATACACACAGCCTGGTGTGTTTCTCAGAAAGCCAGGTCTGGTTTTCAAACCACATGGTTGGCCATGTGGGATCCAGCTGCCTTCATTACCATGACTGGCCATTTTTTAAAAATCAAGTAAGAAAGAAAAGGGAAAGAATATTCACTCCCAATTAAATTGTAAGTTATGAAAATATTAAATATACAGGAGAACAGGTGTTAGAAGCCTAAAGCTGCATTCACAGCATAGTCAGCTGAGGATAGTTCCAGCTCCTTGTCAAAACAAGGAAACAGCTGGCTAAAACCATTTCCATATCAGTTTTCCAATCAATTAGCTCTGCTATCCTAAACCTCAGTTTCATCTGTAAAATGGGACCAACACTATATATCATACTTATCCAGTATCACATACAAGAAAGGAACATTAAAATATTTAATGATCAGGAACCAGCAGTTGGCGTAATGGCTATGCCGCTGGACTCCCACGTAGTCGACCACGGTTCGCGTCCCGGACCCAGTGGTTTAAAACTCACGCCGGGCGCGTGTGCATGCATGCCCAAGATCCCAAGAGGAGAATGGAGGAGAAGGAATTGCGGCATGACCATCCCCCCTGGGGGGTGATTTCTCGCTTTCTGTCTCTATGTCTCTGTCTGGCAAGCACACGCGCCCTATAGCGAATACCTCTCAAAAAAAAAAAAATTAATGACCTCAGCACATGTTAGTAACAGCACTTTATATTTGTTGAGTATTTTACAGTTTATAAAGTGCCTCCTATACATTGTGTCATTTAATACAATAACACTGTGAAACAGGTATCATCTGATAGAAAACAGTTTTAGAAAGGTTAAGGTCACAGAACTATTAAGTGTAGGACCACCTTGATCTCAATCACCAGTTTCCTCATATCTCTTTCCACTGTACCACAGTTACCTCATCTTTTGGTGCACATTATAATCACGTGAACAGTAAAATATGAAATGCTACCTCAGTTATGCAAAACAACCTGTATTTCAACCATGTTTTACTTTTTCTGTGTCTAATAATATGTACAATTAAAAAAATTTACAAAATGTTAATGGAAGGAACTGTTGCTTGACCCGTAGGTAGCTGACCGTAGTTCATGTCCCTAGTTCAGGGCAAGTGTGCGTGCATGCCCCAAATCCCAAGAGAATAGAGAAGGAATTGTGGTGTGGCCATCCCCCCCGAGAGGTGATTTCTCACTGTATGTCTATCTTGTCTCTCTAGTGAGCACTTGTGCTCTATAGTAAAAATCTCTTTTTAAAAAGTTAATGGAGAACGTGTATTATGCTGCAATTCATTCCCCACTCAGGATTTTGGGCACACATGCACATACACCTGGCATGTTTTCAAGAAGTTGGGTCTGGGGCTCGAACCAAATAGTCAGCCACGTGGGATCCGGCCACCTTAACTTCCATGCCACCTGCTGGTCCATATATTTACTTTTAGATCAGGACGCTCCTTCATTTTTTTGGGTTTCTTCTCAGGAGGACCCTTAAGCTTCTCCTTTTCTTGGTTCCTCTTAAGCCGTCTCAGCTGCTCTTGAATCCTCCGCCGCTCTTTTCGCATCTCTTCTCGATGCTGTTCATCAAAAAGGGCAAATTTCCGACTGAATAATAGGAAGGGGGAGAGAAAAATCACAGGACTATAAATTAATCTAAACCAAGACGACTGTCCTTATAGCTAACACCTCAGAACTAAAGTAATCCATACAGAACTAAAATAAAAGGGGCTACCTGGTATGTTCAGCTCCCTCACTAGTTAGGCCTCCATTTACAAAGAGGAACTTCTCTAGCATAAGTACGAAGAAAGTCCTAAGATTATTCCAAGCCAATCAACCAAAATGCAAATGACATAGATAAAACCAGAAATGCCTTTATTTTGCAGCAAATTCAGAATTTTCTGTGTGATTTGGCCCTGTTCCAACACAAAGATTATGGTTTTTGTGTGCGTGTGTGTGTGTCTGAGGGTAGGGGAGTGGTTAACTTAATGGGAGAAACAGAGAGAAAGAAGCTACCTCAAGGGGCCAAACCTGATCTTCCGTATGAATCCAGCATCATTTGAGTAGCACTTACTGTTGCATTACACCATGTTGGCCTCCAAAAATTTAAAAGCAAGTTGGTTCCCAATTATGGCAGACTTCCAGGAACAACTGTGCAGGATTGCATCACTAAAATTCAAGTTCCAACCCTGATCCCCATTCCTATTCTTTACCACTATTCTCCTATCACACCAAAAAGTGGCAGATTGAACTCACATAAACTCTTCATCTTTTGTGGTTCGTATGCGCACATAAGCATCAATGACAGCTGGTTTTCGGACAGTCTCACAGCGAACATACTCTTTCCCCTCTTCATCTCGAAATGTACGATAAATCTTGAGACAGCGGCCAGTGGCAGAAGAATTAAGGCTAGTCACAGAAGCTGTGTCATCATCTCTGTGATTATTTCCTGAGGATGCTGAACCAGCTGCTGCAAGGTAGAAAAAGATTTCCAAACATTCTCCTACCACTTCAAGTGGCCATTTTCTTCAGTTCAAACGGAGACATCAAAGCTCAACATGGCACAAAACCACAGTTCTATAGAAAGCATTAAACTGACCCCCAGCCCCAGGAGTACAATGATTTGTCCTTTCCTGACTTTATTTTAATACTACCAATTTTCCCATTTCTATGAGTATAAAAGTCCCTTGACAGAACCTCAAAGAACTACATGTTTACTATAGAAGACAGAAAAGCAAGAAGATGCATTCTGATTTCTCTAAACAATAGAGCAAGAGAAGTAGTTGAATAATCCCATTTTTTAAAAAGAGCACCTAGCCAAGACTAGTGGCCTAGTGATTAAAGGAGCCAGAACTCACATGGCTGACTGCATGGTTCAAATTTCCAGCCCCAATGTCTTGGTAAACATACTGGGCACACATCCTGACAGGATGGAGAAATGAAAAAGACATCATACTGGGACCAGAAGTTAGCTAATGGCTATGTTGCTGGACTCCCATGTAGTCGACTACGGTTCGAGTCCTGGACCCGGTGGCTTAAACTCACGCCGAGCGCTAATTGCATGCCCAAGATCCTGAGAGGAGAATGGAGGAGAAGGGATTGAAGCGTGGCCATCCCCCCTGGGGGGGTGATTTCTCGCTTTCTGTCTGTCTCTCTCTGTCTTTCTGGCAAGCGCACACAGCCTATAGCAAAAAAATTTCTCAAAAAAAAAAAAAAAAAAGACATCATACTATGATGACACCCCATTAGGGGGTGCTTTCATCCTCTCCCTCTCTCTGGTGAGTGCACACTCCCTGGCAAATTAAAGGGAAAGGAAAAAAGCATCCAAGTGGGTCAGCCCTGTAGTATAGTGGTTAAACACTGTACACAGGGAACCAGATCTCACATGGTCGAGCATGGTTCAAATCCTGGCCTCAGAGGCTTGAAAAACACACTGGGTGTGTGTATGTACGTCCCAAATCCTGATAGAATGCAGAAGTGGAGGAAAAAGGATCTCAGTATGATGACATCCCATTAGAGGGTGCTCCTCTGGTGAACACACATGCATCCTAGCAATTAAAAAAATCAGCACCCGGGGCTGTCTGGTGGCATGGTGGTTAAAGGCACTGTATTCCCACATGGCTGACCATGGTTTAAGTCCCAGACCTGGTGGCTTGCTCTGTCTCTTTTCCTTTTTCTCTCTCTCTCTATGGTCAAATTAAAAACAATAACAACAAATGGAATTAAATAAATAGTTCTTTTGAAAAAAAATCAGCACCAAAGCAATCCCTCAGAGGAAAAAAAAATGACACCAGAGAAAGTGTCTTAAGACCTAGTTTATGCCATTTAAATTTTAATATAAATAGAAATTATCTGAGGATCTTGTTAAACTAAATATTCTAATTCAGTATGTCTCAAGTAAGGCCTCATATTCCACATTACTAACAAATTCCCATGTGATACAGATACATACCATGGGTCCGGGACAACACTAACAAAGACTTGAGGACCACATTGTTAGAAGGACCTATCACATCTTTACCAAGCAGTCAAAATAGTAAAATTAAATGCAACTTCAGGGGACCAGCAGATGGCGTGGTGGGTAGGGCGCTGGACACTCCCACATGGCTGACCACGGTTCAAGTCCCGGACCTGGCAGCTTGCTTTGTCACTTTCTCTCTCTCTCGTTCTCCCTCTCTCTGTCTCTCTCTCTAGTCAAATTAAAATGAATGAATAAAAATTTTTTTTTAAAAAGTGCAACTTCAACAGAGAGGAAAAAAACAAGGAATACTGAGAATGAGAAGTCATTTAAATCTCATCTTTGACCTTTATCCTCTGTCTCATTAGCTACATCCAAGATTTCTTTATTTATATTTAGTTACTTTTGCCAAAGGGCGCACAAGCTTTCTAGAGAGAGAAAGAAAATAGAAGGAGAGGATGAAAGTATCCTCCCAATGGGACATGGTCGTGCCACAATCCTTTCTCATTTCTTCATCCTGTGAGGATTTTGGGGATGCACACTATGTTTATCAAGCCACATGGCTGGTATTCAAACTGTGCAGCCAGCCATGTGAGATCTGGCTTCCTTAAACACTGAACCACAGAGCCAGCTCAACTTCCAAGTTTTTAAATACCTGGCTTGATGCACATTATTTAGAAGTATCATGAGGAACTTAAGCCCCAAACATTGTATGGTCTCTTCCTAAATCTGCTTCTTTCTCTGAAATGTACTACTTTAATCAATGCAACCCACCTTTCCAGTAACCCCAGAGTTAAGACTGCCTTCAGTTTTTTCTCTTTTTCTCCTCAATGCCTATATCCCAACCCAGTTCAGGCCCTTATCATCAGCCCTACCCTTCAATTTCTCCAATTTCTGGTTTTTAACTTTTAAGGTCTAAGACTCCTTTGAGAATTTTCTGAAAGTCATGAATCTATTTAGAAAAAACACGTTTGCAAAGAATTTTACATGTAACTTTAAAGGGTTCAAGGAAAAAACTCAAATTTATCCATGGATTTTATATTTAAAAACTCTTAAAAAAAAAAAAACTCCAGGATGAATGCACAGAAAGTGCACTTGAAGTACAGCATAAACAGCCCTAGCTTGGCCAGGCACCTGATACAGAAAGTAGTGAATTGATAACATCTCCTCAATTTGTCCCCATAGACAAACCTACAGTCCAGTTCGCAGAAATCTACCTAATCTGTTGGACCAGCAGATGGCATAATGGTTATGTCACTGGACTCCCACGTAGTCGACTGTGGTTCGTGTGCCAGACCTGGTGGCTTAAAATACACCAGGTGTGTGTGTGTGCCCAAGATCCCAAGAGGAAAATGGAGGAGAAGGGATTGTGGCATAGCCATTCCCTCTGAGGGGTGATTTCTCGCTTTCTGTCTCTCCGGTAAGCACACACACCCTATAGCAAAAATCTCTCTCTCAAAAAAAGAAATCTACCTAATCTACAGGTTTTTATATACTCATCTCCTATTTCTTCTGCCTCTAGTTTTGCTTCACTTACAGTCTACGATTATTTACATTCCTCTTCTTAATTGCCAGAAGGCATACATACTGGCCAGAGAGAAACAGAAAGAGAAATCCTCCCTCCAATGGGGTGTGGTCATACAACAATCCCTTCTTCTCCATTTCTCTATCCTGTTGGGATTTGGGGTATGCACATACATGCACCCAGCATATTTTTAAAGGTACATGGACTGGGATTTGAACTGTGATTGGCCATATGGAACCTGACTCCTTTAACCACTAGGCTACAGGGCCAGGCCTATACTCTTTTTTCATTCTTTCTTTCTTGTCACTCTATGAAGCCATTACCCTCACCCAGTAGCATCCTCTGTAGCTCCTTCCTCTCCTGCTCCTCCCGTTCACGTGAGAGCTGAGAGCTAGTTTTTTTATTCTGCAACATGTTCTCAATGTTCTTTCCCATTTCTTCAAAGTCACTGTCTTCAGCTGAGCTACTGTCCGTGTCAGTAGATAAGACTTCAGTTGATGATAAAACTCTAAAAAGATTAATAACAATACTAAAGTAAGACCAGGGGAAACATGAAAGTACATAAAGAGTTAAACAAATATTGCTTCACGCAATGGTAGAAAACTGGGTAATCAACCTTAGAAAGGCATACTCAAAATTTACTAAGACATGAAACCCTTGAGAGAAAACCTTTACAAAGTTTAACTAGACATTTAGCTTCTGAAATATAAGCTTAACAAATTACAGCAATTCTTTCAGAATTCCTAGAGGAAACTTGAAAAACAAATCAGCATTTTTAATAGTATATTACCATCTTCTTCCAAATGAGCCTTCAAACAAAACCCACCACCCCTTACTGTTGTTCTGGCTGCCAGAACAACAAACAGGCTGTTAATCAAGCCTAGCATCTCTAGCTATTCAAAAACCTTTGCTAAGTTGCTCTGTAGAAAGCAGGTACTCTAGTGGCTATTATAATAAACCCATACTACCCTGATATCTCAGATACCTGACTACCTAGTCACGTTTTTAGGTGACTTCTTCATTATAAAACAGTGTCTGGGACCTCTACCCGCCTTTTCCTACTTCGATTTTCTGCAGCACTAAAACAACATACTTGTTCTGTAGGTCAAAGATGCGCTGACATTCCTCTTTGTAACGCTCTTGATGCTCAGCCACAGAAAACCTTGATCCACGGGCAAATTTACTCATGGGCCCCTCTCCAGAGCGAGCCTGTTCTGTTGACATGGTGCGTACCACATCAATCACTTCCCAGCGGGACAACTTTTTGATCTATGAGAGAAACAGATACATGTGTGTATATATATACACACACATCATTTAGGGATTTCAAAAGACAAACCACAGCATTTGATTAGAGAATTAGACCAAAAGAAAAAAAAAAAAAGGAAAAATTATCCCAAACCAGATTAATCAGAAAGCTTTAAGAAAGCTGACCCTGGGCCAGCAGATGCTGTAGTGGTTGCATCACTGGACTCCCACATGGCCAACTGCAGTTTGAGTCCTGGACTCGATGGCTTGAAACTCACACCAGGCATGTATATATTTGTGCCCAAGATCGCAGGAGAATGGAGAAGAAATTGCAGTGTGGCCCTCCTCCCTGGGGGATGATTTCTCATATTCCCTCTCGTGGTCTGTCTCTCTTATTCTGGAGAGCGTAAGCATCCTAAGGCAAAAAATTTAAAAAAAAAAAAGGACCCAGCAGGTGGTATAGTAGTTACATCACTGGACTCCCACATGGCCAACTGCAGTTTGAATCCCAAACCTAGTGGCTTAAAAAACACGCTGGGCATGTGTGTGCGCATACCCAAGATCCTGGGAGGAAACTGGAGAAGGCATTGCGATATGGTCATTCCCCCTCAGGGGTGATTTCACGCTTTCCCTCTCACTGTCTCTGTTTTTCTGTCTCTCCCTCTCTCTGATCAGGGCACACACCCTGAAGCAAAAACCTCTAAAAAAAAAAAAAAGAAAACAAAGAAAGAAAGAAACAAGGAAAGCTAACTCCAGGGGGCCAATCAGTGACATAATGGTAATGCAACTGGACTTAGAAGGGAAAATCCCCACTTCATATACTGGGATCTCCCTATATATATCAGACACAAGCCCAGGACCTAGGCTAGCTGAGACTAGGGCTGGATCATGGTATGAAGACTCTGCTGGGACCAGCAGTTAGCATAATGGCTATGTCGCTGAACTCCCATGTAGCCAACCACAGTTCGAGTCCCAGACCTGGTTGCTTCAACTCACTCCAGGCGCATGTGCATGTGTGCCCAAGATCCCAAGAGGAGAATGGAGGAGAAGGGACTGAGGCGTGGCCATCCCCCCTGGGGTCTGATTTCTCACTTTCTATCTCTGTCTCTTGTCCCGCGAGCACACGCGCCCTATAGCAAAAACCTCTCCAAAAAACAAGACTCTGCTGACTGTACCCCTCCCTCCTCATCCCCGCTCAAAGAAATAAATTTAAAAAGGGGAGTACATGTTGGGTGCATGTGCGTGTGTGTCCAAGATCCCGAGAGGAGAATGGAGAAGAGTGTGTGGGGTGGCAATTCCCCTTGGGGGGTGATTTCTCGCTTTCTGTCTCTGTCTCTGTCTTTCTGGTGAGCGCACATGCCCTATAGTAAAAACTTCGCCAAAAAAGGGGGGGTGGGGACCAGCAGTAGGCATAATGGCTATGTCGCTGGACTCCCACGTAGTCTACTATGGTTTGAGTCCCAGACTGGGTGGCTTAAACTCACGCCAGGCACGTGTGCGTGCGTGCCCAAGATCCCGAGAGGAGAATGGAGGAGAAGGGATTGCGGCATGGCCACCCCCCCAGGGGGTGATTTCTCGCTTTTTGAGGGCACTGGACTCCCGCATGGTTGACGACAGTTCAAGTCCTGGACCTGGCGGCTTGCTCTCTCTCTCTCTCTGTCCCTCTCTGGTCAAATTAGAAATAAATAAATAAAGTTAAATTTTTTTAAAACAAATTCCTTTTTTTTTTTTTTTAAAAGGGGGAGTAAGCAAGATATCTAACTCCTGAAAAAGTATTCAACACCTGGTCTTACTTCATCCTACATCACAGAGGTCTCTAGGTACTTTTCATCTGCCTCTTAGCCTTTCCCTCCCAACACAAAACTCCTAGAAGCCTTTAAGTTTTCCTCTTTCCCACTCACCTCTTCCTCGGGCACGCCAAATTTACGCAGAAGTTGTTTGGCATTTTTCAGAGAAAGACGACGAAGGTCTGCATCTGTTCCTGTTACTGTCTTCTTCACTGGCTGAGGCTCCTTATCATCCTATCTCACACAGAAACATGTAAGAATCCTAAGATGAACTCCTTATTATACCCATCTAAGTCATTCTGCAAATTTAACTGTTTTTCAGGTCCTCCATTCCATTCACATCCACTTCTCAAATCCCCCTTTCTTCCTCCATTGATTTCCTTCCTGTAGAAATTCCGATCATCTCACCTTCTGCTGTGTTGGTTTATTTGGTATCTTCACATAAGAGAATCCTTCACCACACCCTGTAGGATCTGCCACCCCAGTCACCTCCAAGAGACATTTGCCCTTCATAGCAGCAATGAAGGCCCTTGTGGTGTTCCAAGGAGCAGTGCGAACCTATGGTACAGAAAAAGATTTTCAGAGCGGTTGGAAATATTTTTCTAGCCATTACCTAAGAGAGTAGACTAATTACAATAAACAATTTCATGCCTTTTTTTAAAAGATGTTTTTGCCTTAGGGCACATGGGCTCGGAGAGAGAAAGAAACAGAGACACCAAGAGAGAAAGTGAGAAATCACCCCACAGAGGGGAGGGCCATGCCACAATCCCTTCTCCTCTAATCTCCTTCTGAGATCTTGGGCACTCACACACGTGCCCCGTGTGATTTTCAAACCACCAGGCCTAGGACTTGAATCATGGTTGGACATGTGGGAGTTCAGCAATATAACTGCTACACTACCTGCTGACCCCAATTTCATGCTTTCTTAAAGTGTCCACAAAGAGCAATAGTTAAATATGGTTGTCCAATACTGGGCTCTCTTTCCTATGATAAATAAAGGTCAAAAGCTTGGCCAGGGTAAGGTAGATTATGAGCAACAGTGTATTCCTTCAGCCCCTCATCCCCTGGGCTTTACTGGGTATTCACTAAAACAGTGCTGTGGGAACCAGTTGATAGCCTAACAGTTACGTCACTGGACTCCCACATGGCCAAATGCAATTTGAATCCCAGACCCAGCAGCTTGAATCTCACATCAGATGTGTGTGCATATGTACCCAAGATCCTGAGGAGTGTGGAGGAGAAGGAACTGTGGCATGACCATCCCTCACTTTCTGTCTCTTTATCTCTCTCTGTGTCTCTGGCACAGACCCTATAGCAAAAATATCTCTCTTAAAAAAAAAAAAGACAGTGCTGCCCCTGTCTTTATGATGCACCAAGTTATAGACTGATGACTTGTACTTGACTGTCCAAATGCTCAAGTATCTTTTTTTTAAGAGAGATTTTTGCTATAGGGTACATGCGCTCATCAGAAAGACAGAAAGTGAGAAATCACCATTCCTCCCCCCCCCGCCCCCCGAGGGAATGGCCACATTGCAATCCCTTCTCTCAGGATCTTGGGTATACACATACATGCACCTAGCGTGTTTTAAGCCACTGGGTCCGGAACACAAACCGCGGCTGACTACGTGGGAGTCCAGCAATGTAACCATCATGCCATCTGTTAGCCCTCAAACATCTTCTTTAAAATAACCTATATATTCTCAAAACAGATGGCATACATGATCTCAGAGCACTGGCCTCAACCTCAACATCACTAAAATCCATTCCCACTGGGACCATCAGATGGCGTAATGGTTACATCACTGGATTCCCACATGGCTGACTACAATTTGAGTACCAGAACCTGCAGCTTGAAAACTCATGAAAGGTGCAAGTGTGTGAGTGCCCAAAATTCCAAGAGGAGAGTAAAGGAGAAGGGATTGTGGTGTGGCCAACCACTCTGGGGGATGATTTCTCGCTTTCTGTCTCTATAAAGAGCGTACATGCCCTAAAGCAAAAATCTCGGACTCGGACATGGCCAATGGTGATTTGAGTCCCAGACCTGGTGACTTGTTCGCTCACTTACTCTAGTCAAATGTAAAAATAATAAAATAGTTCTTTTTAAAAAAAAAAAAGTCTGGGGACCAGCAGTAAGCATAATGGCTATGTCGCTGGACTCCCATGTGGTCAACTGCAGTTCGAGTCCCGGACCTGGTGGCTTAAACTCATGCCGGGCGCATGTGCATGTGTGCCCAAGATCCTGAGAGGAGAATGGAAGAGAAGGGACTGTGGCATGGCCATCCCTCCTGGGGGGTGATTTCTCGCTTTCTGTCTCTCTGTATCTGTCTGTCTCTTTGGTGAGCACATGCGACCTATAGAAAAAACTCTCCAAAAATAAAGTCTGTTTTTTAGACCAGCAGATGGTATAATGGTTACGTTGTTGACCACAGTTTGAGTACTAGACCCAGAAGCTTCAAACTCACACCGGGCACATGTGTGCATGTACCCAAAATCCTCACCTATCTTTCTTTCTGTCTCTCTGGTAAGCACATGCACTCTATAGTAAAAATCTCTTCTTAAAAAAAAAAAAAGTCTGTGTTCTCCTGTGATCCTGAATAGTTTACCAACTCTTAAAAATAATTAAATTACGGGAACCAGCAGTTAGCGTAATGGCTATGTCGCTGGACTCCCACGTAGTCAACCGCGGTTGGCGTCCCGGACCCGGTGGCTTAAAACTCACGCCGGGCGCGTGTGCGTGCGTGCCCAAGATCCCAAGAGGAGAATGGAGGAGAAGGGATTGCGGCGTGGCCATCCCCCCTGGGGGGTGATTTCTCGCTTTCTGTCTCTCTGTCTCTCTCTGTCTGTCTGGCGAGCGTACGCGCCCTATAGCAAAAAAAAGCCTCTCAAAAAAAAAAAATTAAATTAAGACAAAGGGCGAATGTGCTTATCCACACAGATCAGTCACGAGCATATACAGTTACCTAGAAAATAGCCAATTCTTGAAGATTTGCTCTTGCAGACAACTCAACATAATACTTAATTTCTATAATCCTTAATATACTAATTTTTCATTTCATTCCTCAAAAAAAAAGTAAAATAAGGCTTAACTGTCTGACTATATTTTCTGCTTCTTTTAATAATCATTCACTCAAAAATTTACTGAATACCTATTACTACCTCAAGCACTACTTTCTTTTTTAACATTTGTTGCAGATTACATTAACTCACCAGAAATACTAGAGATAAAGTAAGAAAGCACCCCTTCTGGTGGGGGATGGCCACACTACAACCCGTTCTCCAGTCTCCTTTCAGGATATCGGGCACATACAAATGTGCCTGGGTTTTATTTTTTATTTTCCTTTTTAAAAATTTATTTAATTTTGCTATTATTTTTTAATTTGACCAAAGAAAAAGAGGGGTAAAGTGATAAAGCAAGCCTCCAGGTCAAGGATTCAAACCGTTGTTAGCCATGTGGGAGTCCAGCACCTTACCACCACCATGCCATCTAACGGCCCTTTTTTCCTTTTTTAAATTATTTAATTTTAGGTTTTGCCCTAGGGCACATGCACTTGCCAAAGACAAGAGAGGGGGAAAGTGAAAAATCACCCCCCACCCCAGGGCAGATGTCACGCCATCCCCTTTCTTCCATTCTCCTCCTCAGATTCTAGGCACAAGCGTACACACACTTGGCATGATTTTCAAGCTATCAGGTCTAGGACTCAAAACACAGTTGGCCACCTGGGGATCCAGCACCCCAACCTCCACGCCACGTCCTGGCCCCTGGTGTGTTTTGCTTTTCAAGCTGCCAGGTATGAGACTAGAATTGTGCATCCCACTATGTGGGATCCAGCCACCTTAACCATATCACCACTAGCTGGCCCACTAGGCACAGCTTTCTCACAGACCTCATGTTATAGTAAGGAAAAAAAAAAAATAGCCAACCAATCAAATTTGCTGAT
This sequence comes from Tupaia tana, assembly GCA_026018925.1. Taxonomy (NCBI): domain Eukaryota; kingdom Metazoa; phylum Chordata; class Mammalia; order Scandentia; family Tupaiidae; genus Tupaia; species Tupaia tana. The sequence goes on from JAKSZU010000009.1 coordinate 93,461,955, forward strand.
CACTTTGTGATCAGTGCCATGATAAGAAAGTAAAGGGTGCTTGGGGCCAGATAGAGTTATGGTGGTTAAGGGAGCTCGATCCCACATGGTCAGCTGTATAGTTTGAGTCCCACATGCTGGGCATGTGTCCGAAAATCGTAAGAGGAGAATGGAGAAGGGACTGAAGCATGGCCATCTCCCCTGGAAATTTCTTTCTCTCTCTCTCTCCCTGGCAAGCACACATGCTTTATAACATATTTTTTAAAAAAAAGTAAGTACAGGGACCAGCAGGTAGCATAATGGCTATGTCGCTGGACTCCCATGTAGTTGACCACAGTTCGAGTCCCGTACCCGGTAGCTTAAACTCACGCAGGGCGCATGTGCGTGCATGCCCGGGATCCCGAGAGGAGAATGGAGAAGGGACTGTGGCATGGCCATCCCTCCCGGGGGCTGAATTCTCGCTTTCTATCTCTCTGTCACTCTCTGTCTTTCTGGTGAGCACACGCGCCCTATAGCAAAAACCTCTCCAAAAAGGAAGAACATAAAGGATTCTCTATGGACATAAAGATGGAAATAAAGCCCAGTACCAGTGGTGCAACAGTGCTGCACACTCTGCAATCTAAGGGCCATATAGAAGATCAGGGTTCAGTTTCTATATGAACCTGTACATGTTAAATATGCATGTGCATTTGATCCTGGCTGACTGGGAAGGTTAAGGGGAAAATTGCAGCATGAGGCTCTGGTTATGGGTGCTTGTAAATCTGTCTGCCTGTCTCTCTCATGAAATAAACAAACTTTAAACCAAAAAATAAAATACTAAAAGGAGGGAAAAATAATCCATCTTAAGCCAGGGTATGAAAGCAATAGCCAGAGAACCCTTCCGAAATAATATAACTTGCAGGTCAGCAGATGGCATAGTGGTTAAGGTGCTGGTCTCCCACATGGCTGACCATGGTTCAACTCCTGGACCTGGTAGCTTCCTTTCTCACCTTCCATCTGTCTGTCTGTCTGTCTGTCTCTGCCTCTCTGGCAAGTTCATGTGCCCTGTAGCAAGTCTTAAAAAATAACAGGGAAAGAAAAAAAAAACAGGAACCAGCAGGTGTCATGGTGGTTAAGGGTGCTGGACTCCCACGTGGCTGACTGCGATTCAAGTACTGGACTTGGTGGCTTACTTTCTCACTCCCTGTGCTCCCACTCTGTCCCTCTCTGGTCAAATTAAAATAAATAAAGTTAAATAAAATAATTATTTTTTTAAAATAATGATAAAATTTAAATTAAAAAAAATATATATATATAAAACTTGCAGATGGAAGTCAGATGGTGAAGTAGAGAAAAAAGTATCCCAGGTAGGGGCAGCAGGTGGTGCGATGGTTAAGGGCACTAGACTCCCACGTGGCCAACAGTGGTTTTAGTCCTGGACCTGGTGGCTTGCTTCCTCAGTTTCTCTCTCTCTCATTCACTCACTCTGTCCCTCTCTGGTCAAATTAAAATAAATAAATAAAATAAAGTTCAATAAAATAATTCTTTAAAAAAAAAAAAGTATCCCAGGTAGAGAGAATAGCAACTGCGAATTTTTGAAAGGCAAGACATTTAGGGAATTGAGTGAACTTCAACATATTCAATATTTAAGAGTGTAAGATGGCCAGTGATAAGAGATGAAAGATGCAAAAACCAAATCAGGTTAAGGACTTCTTTCTTTAGAAATGAGAAGCCAGGGACCAGCAGTTGGCGTAATGGCTATGTTGCTGGACTCCCACATGGTCGACTGCGGTTCGTGTCCCAGACCTGGTGGCTTAAAACTCACGCCGGGCACGTGTGCATGCGTGCCCAAGATCCCGAGAGGAGAACGGAGGAGAAGGGATTGTGGCGTGGCCATCCCCCCTGGGGGGTGATTTCTCGCTTTCTGTCTCTCTGTCTCTCTCTGGCTGGCTGGCGAACGCACGCACCCTATAGCAAAAACCTCTCCAAAAAAAAAAAAAAGAAAGAAATGAGAAGCCATTTTGGGGCAGGAGTAAATGGATCAAACTTTTGTTTTAAAAGAATATTCACTGGGACCAGCAGTTGGCATAACAGCTGTGTCACTGGACTCCCATGTAGTCGACTGCAGTTTGAATCCCGGACTCAGTGGCTTAAGCTCCTGCCGGGCGCATGTGTGCATGCCCAAGATCCCAAGACCAGAATGGAGGAGAAGGGATTGCAGTGTGGCCATCCCCCCAGGGGGTCATTTCTCACTTTTTGTCTCTCTGTCTTTCTGGCAAGCGCACGCGCCCTATAGTGGAAACCTCTCAAAAAAAAAAAAAAAAAAAAAAAAAAAAAAAAAAAAAAAAAGGAAAAGAAAGAAAGAAAGGAAGGAAGAAAGGATCATTTACTTTTTAAAAAGAATTACTCAGTTTTGGAAGAACCAGCAGATGGTGTAATGGTTTTGCGGACCCCCACATAGACAACCGTGGTTCAAGTCCTGGACCCAGTGGCTTAAAACTCACACCAGGCACATTGGCATGCATGCCCCAAATCCCAAGAGGAGAATGGAGAAGGGATGCAGCATGGCCATCCCCCCTTGGAGGTGTTTCTCGCTTTCTGTCTCTGTCTTTCCAGCAAATACATGCACCCTATAGCAAAAAACATTCAAAAAATAAAAAAGAATTACTCAATTTTGGGACCAGAAGATGGTGTAGTGGTTACGTTGCTGGAATCCCAACTAGCTGCCTGCAGTTCAAGTCTTGAAACCCGCAGCTTAAAACTTGTACTGGGCATGTGTGCATGCATGCCCAAAATCCCGAGAGGAGAATGGAAAAGAAGAGACTGTGGTGTGGCCGTCCCACCCAGGGAATGATTTTTTGGCTTCTGTCTCTCTGGCAAGTGCACCAGCCCTATAATAAAATTCTCTCTTTAAAAAAAAAAAAAAGAATCATTCAATTTTACTATCATTATTTTCAAGTTTGCTATAGGGCACATGCACTCACCAGAGAGACAGAGAAAGGCAGAGAAATTGAGAAAGCAAGCCACCAGGTCTGGGACTCAAACACCAGTTGACCATGTGGGAGTCCAGCACCTCAACCATCATGCCACTGTTGACCCAGATTATTCACCTCTTTAACAAATGGTTCTAGAATAACTGCATTCACACATACCAAAAAAAAAAAAAAAAAAAAGAACCTTACTTACACCCTATACAAAACTAATTCAAACTAGATCTAAACATAAAGTCTTTTCCTAAGACGTTGTTAAGACAATTAAAAAATAAGCCACAGACTGGGAGAAAAATCTTTGCAAATCACACACCTGATGAAAGACTCCTATCTAGAAAACAAAGAATACTCAAAACTCAGTAATCAGGACCAGCTGATGGCTGGATCCCACATAACTGACTGCCCTCTGCTGGCTCCGTATTTTACCCTTCTTTTGACACCTGGTCAGACCTGCCAGGTGGCAGAGTCTAATAGAGTGCTGACAAAAAGTGCTGAAAGCCACATGGTCAACTTCAAGTTTATATCCCCAGCTCATCCTGAAAACATGGCAGGCATGTACATGGGAGCTCAAGATTCCAAAGACCTAAAGCACTAGGGAAAGGGGATTGTGGCAACATCATGACACCCTGTTGAGGGAGCTTTCTCACTCATAAGGAAAAAGTTCTTGGGGCCAGCAGGTGGCATAGTGGATCAGGCGCTGAACTCCCACATGGTTGACCATAGTTCGAGTCCCAGACTTGGCGGCTTGCTTTCTCACTTTTTCTCTCTCTCATTCTGTCCCTCTCTGGTCAAATTAAAAATAAAGTTTTAAAAAAATGCCTACGCTAAAATAAACTCCATACTTTCATTTCATGTTTCTAAGAACTTTCTGAAGTACTCTTGTATATATCCTAAAGAACTAACAGCACAGTCTCGATATTTGTATATGCATGTTTACAGCAGAACTATCCACAACAGCCAAGAGTTAGAAATAATCCTAATTATGTGTCAAGAATGTATAATATAAAAATAGAAAGATGGAATGTATATACATATTATGTGATTAGCCTTTTAAATAAAAGGAAATTTTGTCACGTGCTACAACATGGATGAATCTTCAGGATATCATCCTAGGGGCCAGCAGTTAGTGCAATGGCTATGTCGCTGGACTCCCACGTAGTCGACTGCGATTCGAGTCCCGGACCCAGTGGCTTAAACTCACACCGGGCACGTGTGCGTGCCCAAGATCCCAAGAGGAGAATGGAGGAGAAGGGATTGCAGCGTGGCCAACCCCCCTGGGGGGTGATTTCTCGCTTTCTGTTTCTCTGTCTCTGTCTGTCTGGCGAGCGCATGCACCCTATAGCAAAAACCTCTCAAAAAAAAAGACATCATCCTATTTACTGATGACAATAAACCAATAAGAAAAGGCAAATACTGTGATGACTCCAGTCCCCAATTACTGCTTGACTACTTATCTAAAAGTAGTCAAATTCATAGAAACAGCTTCCAGCCAAACACCTAACAATACTCTATCTACAAATAAGGTGGGCCAAGCCCTGCTCCTTTAACTGAAGAGCCTCTGCTCCAACCTCTCCTTCCGTCTAACACCAAGCGAGGTAGGGAAGTCTCTGTCTTCTTGCTGTCTCAGTCTGTCTCTCTCTCAAAATTTTTTATTATATTTTTTTAAATCTGTAAGTAGTCTCTTGTCTCTGACCTCCCCTTTATCTTGCTAATTTCAGAATCCATCTGTGTCTGACGTAGGCCCAGACCTGCTCCTTTCATGTGGTGCTTGTGCATCACATGGTTTTCATTTTTTTGCTTTCTGTAAATTTTTTTTCCCTTTTTAATGGTTGTTTTTATTTTGTTTTGTCTTTTTCCCTTTATTTCCTTTTCTTTTACCTTTCTCACTTTGCTTCTCAACTTCCACACACTGAGTGTCTAGGCAGGTCTTGATGCATAGTACCGAAACATCAGAATACTTTCAAAGGTCATAGAAAACCTCAATCCCCACTGAACTGCTACAGAAAGAGAGAAACTCATCTTCATAAATCTTAACTCAAATCTCTTTCTGTGGATATCACGTTGCAACACTCAGTAGTAGAGAAGTTGGCATAGAAGTACCTACAGTAAAGTGAAGTGTATAAGCTTACAGTTGCAGAAACCTCCAACAAATTAACCAAACATGAATATACCACAAAATGACTAATAATCAGAGAAAAGAGACTCTATCAGGCTGAGCACTCCTAATATGAAAATCCAAAATGCTCCAAAATCCAAAACTTTATGAGTGCCAAGATGACACCGTAAGTGGACAATTCCACACTAGACCTCACGTAACAGGTCAAATTACTGTAGTAGAAAAATACAGTATGAATTTATCTTTAAGCTCTACGTATTAAAATGTGTGTATATGAAACATTAATAAATTTTGTGTTTAAACTTGGGTCCCATTCCTAAGATACCTTATGATGTATAATGCAAATATCCCAAAATAAAATATAAATCTGAAATATTCTGGTCCCAACTGTACTTTAAATATGTGGTTTATTATACATCAATCTTATCTCTATAAAGCTATTCTTTAAAAAGTATTAATGAGGGCCAGCCCCATAGAATAGCAGTTTGGTTCTGTGCATAAGGAAACTGCATTCCATATATCTGACTGTGGTTAAACAGCTTAAAACATACACCAGAAACATGTGTGTATATGTCCAAAATCCTAACAGGACAGACAAATGGAGGAAACGGGATTACGGCATGTCCACACCCCACTGGAGAGTGCTTTCCTTCTCTGGCAAGAGTATGTGCCCTGTGGCAAAAAGGCTAAATGAGATGTACTAATAAAAATTAATGTAAAACTACCTCATCATCGATCTTCATCTGGAAATCTTCCTCATTTTCTTCTTCTGGAGCAAAAAAGGACTTCTCACCATAGCCAGCATCCTGGAAGAGGACAAACCCATGCATAAATCAGCCAAATGAGAACACACAGCACAAGTTTTACTGAATACCAAGTATGGAATGTCAAAGTATATTTGGATTCTGTAAAATTCTTCACTATATCTATCACCAATGTACACTCTTAAGTATCAGGCATATTACCCAATAAAAAAAGATATATTACCATATTCTGAGGAACTTGATTTATGGATGATTAGGGCCCATGAAGAAAGCTAAACAGAGATGTTCATTAACTCAGCATGACAAAGGCACACTGTCCCAAGTCAGCTGGACCTCTTGGCCTTACAAGAACACTAGATTTCTCTGAACCACACATTCAGAACCATCGTTATTTCTGCTCACCCAGGAGGCTGGCAAGTACCTTCCCTACTTAAAAGTTTACTTTGCAAAGAGAGACTGAAGTCACTTCAAAGTAAAACAGTATGTTCTACACATCCCTCACTAAGCCTTCACACGGATATTTAGCTGTACTGTAGTTTTCCTCAGAACTAATATATACAGTACTTCATAGAGTTAGTAACTGAAAATCATCTAATAGCCATCATCTCTAAGCCAATAGGAAAAACTACCTCCCCAATATTTAAAAACCCACATAGGCCTAAGTAGTGCCTATGAAAATGTTCACCTTCAGTCGCTGTTCTGCAGCTATCATGCTGTAATAAGCACAGCACTGCTCTGGTGACACCATAGCTCTGATTTCCTCTTCAGTTGGTAAACGAAAATCAGATTTCAGTACCCACCAGTTTGAGTCCATCCCTGGAAAAGATCAGAGAATGATACCATTCTAAATTCCAAAGGCTCTGACATTCAGTGACAGCTACAGGGATAACAAAGACTGAATCAGGCAATAACCTAAGGTAATAAACAGGCCTGGCAAGTTAGCATGACTGACTAAGAAAACCTGTGCTGCTATGTTTCCTGTATCTGAGGCATCCAACAATCACACTGAATTTCTTCACAATCAAAAAAAATTAATAAATAAAAGGGACCAGCAGGTGGTGTGGTGGTTAAGGTGCTGGACAGTCCCACATGGCCAACCACAGTTCGAGTCCCAAACCTGGTAGCTTGCTTTCTCACTTTCCCTCTCTCTGTGTGTCTCTCTGGTCAAATTATAATAAATGAATGAATAAATAAAATAAATAATTTTTTTGAGAGGTTTTTGCTATAGGGCGCGTGAGCTCGCCAGACAGAGAGAGAGACATAGAGACAGAAAGCGAGAACTCACCCCCCAGGGGGGATGGTCACACCGCAATCCCTTCTCCTCCATTCTCCTCTCAGGATCTTGGGCACGCGCCCGGCATGAGTTTTAAGCCACCGGGTCCGGGACGCGAACCGCAGTCAACTATGTGGGAGTCCAGCGACATAGCCATTATGCTAACTGCTGGTTCCCAATAATATATTTTTTTAAATCACAGGGATCAGCAGTTGGTATAATGGTTATGTCACTGGACTCCCACAGCCAACCGCAGTTTGAGTCCTCAACCCAGCGACTTCAAATTCACGCCAGGCATATTTGCATCCAAGCCCAAAATCCCAAGAGGAGACTAGATTGTGGCATGGACATCCCCCCGGGAGGTGATTTCTTACTTTGTCTCTCCAGTGAGCACATGTACCCTACAGCAAAAATCTCTCAAAAAAAAAAAAAAAAAGAAAATACTCAGAACCTCCGTTTAGATTTGCTACTAACTTTTGATGGTCATCAACGTCTACTTTATCTGTTATACATTTATCCTTTAACTGAATACCGTATTTCATTTCAAGCTTTTTTATTCATGATAGAGAGCCCACATGTGCACAGGCAGAGGGAGAAGTACCCTCACAGGGTCCAGTCATGCTGTAATTCCCTTTCTGTAGACCTCCAACTTATCAGGATTTTGGGCATGCTTGTGCACCCTCAGCATGCTTCAGGTTAACTAGGTTGGGCATCTGAATCCATGGTCGGCTTTGTGGTTTCTGCCAATACAATTCAACTTGTTACTGCCTGTGCCACCAAGGTTGGGCCCTAATTCTTTCCTTGGAAAGAGCCAGAGAGTACAAATATCTAGTCACAACTGATAACCTGTACGTTTGAAGTCAGCACAAAGCTTTAGCCTCTTCCGGATACTGCTTTCTGAATGGGAAGGAAAGGCTTTTTTTATATCTTCCATTCGGATCCTCCGTGGACGATCTTTACTCTTCCAAAATAGACGGTAAATAAAAACCTGCCCAGCAAACAAAATGTATTTTACTTACTAAAGTGAAAAATAAAAAGTCCTCACCATGGTCTTTTCCCCTGCTAGGCATCAATATGTTTCATCTTTCCTGAAATACCCCCAGATCCACATACCCCCTTAAATTTTTTTTTTTCATGAGAGAAACACCCTCAACAAGGCTAGATCTCTATCCTTGCCAGCCAGCCAAGATTCATAAGAATGTGCAGAAACACCCCATGAGTACAGGTCAACCCAGGAACCAAACCACCACCTTCCATATGGCTCCTGCATCACTAGAGCTATCCCAGCACCAATGGCTGGGTGTCAATAAACCCATTTTATGTGTATCACAATCCCCTTGATATCTTCTCTTATTTTACCTGTAGAAAATCTCGAATATGTGTATTGGCCCTTTTGGAGTTGGGACCAGGAACTTCAAACAAGGGGCACTGCTGACCAACAACAAAAATATCCACTAATTCACGTATATAGTAACCCTGTCTTGTCCGAATGATCAGGAAATCAGTTTCTGGCATCTTATGAAGATAAATTGGAGCACGAAATAGGTTGTTCTCAAATGCCTGACAAAAATAAAAACACACACAAAAAAAATCATATACAGAGAAGCCATAAAAATCCAGGGACCAGCAGCTAGCGTAATAGCTATGTCGCTGGACTCCCACGTAGTTGACCGCAGTTCAAGTCCCAGACCCGGTGGCTTAAAACTCACGCCAGGCGCGTGTGCGTGCGTGCCCAATATCCCGAGAGGAGAATGGAGGAGAAGGGATTGCGGCGTGGCTATCCCCCCGGGTGATGATTTCTCGCTTTCTGTCTTTCTGTCTCTCTCTGTCTGTCTGGCGAGCGCACGCGCCCTATAGCAAAAACCTCTCAAAAAAAAAAAAAATTCAGTCAATTGGGACCAGCAGATGGCATAATGGTTACATCACCTGATTCCCACACTGCCAATCACAGTTTGAGTCCCGGACCCGGAGGATTAAAACTCATGCCAGGTATGTGTGCGTGTATGCCCAAAATCCAGAGAGGAGAATGGAGAAGAAGAGATTGCAGTGTAGCCATTCCCCAGGGGGGTGATTTCTCGCTTTTTGTCTCTCTGGCAAGAGTACATACCCTATAGTAAAAATCTCTCTTACAAAAAAATTCAATCAACTAATATAACAAAGGAAAATCAAGCTTGCTGCTCACCATCTTCAATATACCACCTGAGATCTACCTAGTAACACAAAACTTATTATAACATGGAATTGGATAATTTCTTACCAACTGTCTAGAACCTAGAGTTAGTAGTGGAAAAAAACACACAAGATGGGACCAGCAGTTAGCATAATGGCTATGTCGCTGGGCTCCCATGTAGTCGACCGCGGTTCGAGTCTCGGACCCAGTGGCTTAAAATCACGCCAGGCGCGTGTGCGTGTGTGCTCGCGTGCCCAAGATCCCGAGAGGAGAATGGAAGAGAAGGGACTACGGTGTGGCCATCCCCCCATGGGGTGATTTCTCGCTTTCTATCTCTCTATCTCTGTCTTTCTGGCAAGCGCACGCACCCTATAGCAAAAACCTCTCCAAAAAGAAAAAGAAAAAGAGAAAGAGAAAGAAAAAGAAAAAAAAAACACACAAGATTTAGATTCAGATGATGCTGCCTCTACCATTTACTGCATAGTATCAGACAAATTATTTAATATCTCTTAGTTTAATTTTCCTCATCTACAAAAAGGAGACACTTAAAATTTCTATACCATAAAGGACTGCCATGAAGACTATGTATGAAAATTACTATAAACTAAGAAGTACTATCGCATAGACTCCAACATAGCCCCAACACCCAACAGGCGAGATCAAAGCATTTGCTGCATAAATTAGTGAACTGATAAAAACAAAACAAAACAAAAATAATAAGGTAAAAAATGTGCTTGAGAACAGACTAAACACAAAGGAAAACACAAGAGAACAACAGAAGCCAGGTAAGTTGTGACAAGATGCCTGTGAGTCCAAGAAACGTCTTCCCAGAAAATCAAGACAGTGGAGAGAAGGCCAGAAGATCTTCACTATGTGGGTGTGCAAAGTTCTAAATGTGAAAAACATGGACAAAAAAAAATTATAGTAGATAGAGAGGACCAGCAGATGGTGTGATGGTTAAGGTGCTGGACACTCCCACACAGCCAAGCACGGTTCAAGTCCTGGACCTGGTGGCTTGCTTTCTCACTTTCCCACTCTCTCTCTCTCTTACTCTCTCTGTGTCTCTCTCTGGTCAAATTAAAATAAATGAATAAATAAAATTAAATAAATGATTCTTTTAAAAAAATTATAGTAGATAGAAAAGGATCTTTAAGAAACTACAGAATAGCCACAAGAGCAGGAGGGAACATTTGATAGAAAACCTAAACAGAGAATTAAAGGGAGAGAAATGCCAAAAACAATATAAATATGATATTCAAAATCTGGTAAGAAATGGGATTATAGCTGTAGATGGTAAACGAAAAAGTGAGATTTGCAGATACGTTTTTTGTTTTCAGAGAGCTTTTTGCTGTAGGGCACATGCACTCACCTAAGATACAGAGAGAGACAGACAGACAGAAAACAAGAAATCAGACCCTAGGGGGAATGGCCACACTGCAATCCCTTCTCTTCTATTCTCCTCTCAGGATTTTGGGCATGCACGTACACATGCCCAGTGAGAGTTTCAAGCTGCCAAATGTGGGACTCAAACTGCAGACAACCACATGAGTCCCACGACATAACCAATATACCATCTGCTGGTCCCAAGATTTGCAGATACTTTAGGAGGAAAGTAAAAAACGGTTGAATAAACTATATATAAGAATACAGAAAAATTATTAAGATTGCCAAGAAAAATGAAGAAAGAAAGAAAAATAATACAGGAAAGTGACAGAGATTTCTGCATAAAATTTGTGAGCCTCCATACTTCTCCTTAAATATGTAAAAGGTAACAACTGGAACTGGAGCTGCACCTACCACCTAGGAGTTAAGGGAGCTGAACCCCACATGACTATAGTGCCTATCCATGGCAGTTTTAAAAAACACACTGGGTACATGTACTGGCATGCTCAAAATCCCAACTGGATGGAGAAATTGAAAAGGGATTATGGTGTGACCATATTCCATTGGGGTTGCTTTCTCCCTCTCTCTCTGGCTGGCAAAAATACCCTTTGGCTATAACAAAAAAATAAAAGCTGAGGAGTGGCCCCATAGCATACTAGTTAACTGCTATGCATAGGAGGCTGTATCCCATATGGTCACTCATAGTTCAAATCCTGACCCCAGTGGCTTGAAAAACACCAGACATGCACGGGTATGGTAAGTGCCCCAAATCCTAATGGGACAGAGAAAAGGAGGAAAAAGAACTGCTGAGTGACTATGCCTTATGGGGGGGCAGGGGGGGATGGGGGGCATGGGTACAGTACTTCCTTTCTCTCTCTCTCTCTCTCTCTCTCTCTCTCTCTCTCTCTCTCTCTTTTCTCTTGGGCAAGTATATACACCCTTTGGCAGCTAATAATAAAAAATATATACATATGTACAAGTTGATACCAGAGGACTCACTATACTGATTAAAACAGAGGAGGGGAAAAAAAGCGTTCCGGTATGGCAATAGACTGTAGATGGCATGGTTCAAGTGTGACTCAGTACAATGAGTGTGGTTCAATACAATGACCACCACTGATATGATCAAAATGTACTAATTTTCCCATAAAAATCTCAACATTTGGACCAGCCAGTGGCATGGTGATTAAGGCAGCTGGTCCCACATGGTCAACTACATGACTGGAGTCCCAGATCCAGGGGCTTAGAAAACATGCCAGGTGCATGTACATGAATACCCAAAATTCTGAGTGGAGAATAAAAGAGATGGGATTGCTGTGTGGCCATCCCCTCTGGGGAGTGTTCTTACTTTCTCTCCCTCTCTCTCTGTCTCCCGCTGGTGAGTGCACTTGCCCTAAGGCAAAAATCTTTAAAAAAAAAAAAACATTTTTAGATTATGTTGCTCTTCCCCATACTTGATATACAAATAGTCTCTCAATCAACTAGAATTGATGCTTTCTGGGCTAACTAACTCCTTATCTGTCAATTTCCTTAGGAAAGAATAAAAACAGGAAAACATTCCTTTACCTGTAATAATTGGCCAGGATGGAGAGAGCCCAGGAAAGGAGACGTATGGCAGTAAACAGTTTCCCCATATTTACAATCTGGGGCTCCAGGATCTTTTCCAGGTTTCTACGAGGAACACAGCAGATTCAGTTACTTTCACAGAATATAATCAGTAAGTCTATACCAAATAGTCTATGAGCATGGCACTACCATTATTAACTATAAAAAGATACCATCCAGGACCAGCAGATGGCATAGGAGTTATGCTGCTAGACTCCCACATGGCAGACCATGGTTCCAGTCTTGGACCCAGTGGCCTGAAAATCACGTTGGGCACGTGCACATGCATGCCCAAGAACCCGGGAGGAAAATGGAGGAAAAGGATTGCTGCATGGCCATCCTTCCTGGTGGAGTGATTTCTCACTTTCCCTCTCACCGTGTCTGTCTGTCTTCCCCCCCACACTCCTCACCCTCCCTTCTCCTGCAAGCACACATGCCCTAAGGTAAAAAACCTCTAGAAAAAGAAAAAAAAGATACCATTCAGCCAGCCCCATGGGCTGATGGTTATGGGAGCTATATCCCACATGGAGAACCAAGTAGTTTGATTTTCAGTGGATAGCTCAAAGAACATGCCAGGCACATTTGCACGCATGTCCAAAATTTCAACATATGGAAACTGGAGAAGAGACTGGGACAAGACTGCACCCCATTAGAAGGGTGCTTTTTCTGTGTCACCTGGTGAGCAAACACACCCTCTGGCAAATTTCTAAAAGGCTATCACTCGCGGTCAGCAGGTGGCACAGTGGTTAAGGCACTGGACTCCCACATAGTTGACTGTGATGTAAGTCCTATATCCAGTGGCTTGAAGCTCACACCAGGTACATGTATGTACGTGCATGACCAAAATCCAAGAATGAAGAAGGGACTGTGGGGGAACCAGCAGCTAGAGTAATGGCTATGTCGCTGGACTCCCACGCAGTCGACCGCGGTTCGCGTCCCAGACCCAGTGGCTTAAAACTCACGCCGGGCGCGTGTGCGTGCGTGCCCAAGATCCCGAGAGGAGAATGGAGGAGAAGGGATTGCGGTGTGACCATCCCCACTGGGGGGTGATTTCTCACTTTCTGTCTTTCTGTCTCTCTCTGGCTGTCTGGCGAGCGCACGCGCCCTATAGCAAAAACCTCTTCAAAAAAAAGAAGGGACTGTGGCATGGCTATCCACCCCGGGAGGGGGTGGGGGGTGATTTCTCACTTTGTGTCATTCTGTGTCACTGCTAAGCACGCACACCCGATAGCAAAAATCTCATTAAAAAAATAAATAAATAAATAAGCTATTACTCTTTGGGCCAGTAGGCAGCATAGTAGTTAGGGTACTGGCTCCCACATGGCCGACTACACAGTTAAGAGTCCTGGACCTGGCAGCTCAAAAATCACACCAGGCACATGAGGATACATGTACAAGATCCCAAGAAAAGGAAGAGCACAGAGAAGGGACTGAGGAATGGCTGTCTCCCCTAGAGGGTGATTTCTCTCTCTCTGGTGAGCACGCATGCCCTATAGCAAAACCAAAAGAAGGAAAAAAAGAAAACTATTGCTCTTCCCTCTTCCAAAATGCATAGTGTAAAAAAATATATATATCTGAGACCAGCAGATGGCATAATGGTTACATCACTGGACTCCCTCAAAGTTGACCATGGTTTAAGTCTTGGACCTGGAAGCTTAAAACTCATGCTGGGCACACGAGTGTGCATGTGTGCCCAAAATCCCAAAAGGAGAATGGAGAAGGGACTGCAGCATGGCCATCCCTTCTTAGGGGTGATTACTCACTTTCTGTCTCTCTGGTGAGCAAAAATATCTCTCTCAAAAAAAACCAAACAAACAAAAAAAACCCACTAAGTATCAGGGCCAGCTTGTGGCATGGTAGTTAGGATGCTGGACTCTCACATGGTAGACCATGCACAATTTGAGTCCTGGACCTTGTGGCTTGCTTTCTCAACACCACATCCACCTCCAGCCCCTGCTGTGTGTCTGTGATCAGATTTATAAAATAATAATATTAAATCATTCTTAAAAAAAAGACAAAATATGGGAACCAGCAGTTAGCGTAATGGCTATGTCGCTGGACTCCCACATAGTCGACCGCGGTTCGCGTCTCGGACCCGGTGGCTTACAACTCACGCCGGGCGCGTGTGCGTGCGTGCCCAAGATCCCGAGAGGAGAATGGAGGAGAAGGGATTGCGGCGTGACCATCCCCCCTGGGGCGGGATTTCTCGCTTTCCGTCTCTATGTCTCTCTCTGTCTGTCTGGCGAGCGCACGCGCCCTATAGCGAAAAACCTCTCCAAAAAAAAAAAAAAAACAAAAACGACAAAATATGGACCAGCTGGAGATGTGGTGGTTAAGGCAGCTGGGTCCCATATAGCCAACTGTGTAGTTTGAGTCCTGGACCCAGCTGCTTGGAAAACACACAGGCCACATGTGCATGTGTACCCAAATGCCCAGAATGAAAAGTGGAGAAGGGAGTGCAGCTTAGCCATCCCCCCTGGGAGGTGCATTCTCACTTTTCTCTGTCTCTAGAGAATACTCTAGCAAATAAAAAAAAAAAGACAAAATACATGCTCACAGATTATTGCTAGGTATGCAAGTAAGCTATATTTATAACAAAGATTTTTTTAAAAAGACACTTACCCGTTTATAGTAATTTTTTATCTTGGTCGCCATGCCAACTTGCATCATTAAGGGTCCATTTTCCTCACTGTATTCTGCAAGAATAAGATCTCCATCTTTGCCTGTGAGGTCCTGAGGTGTACGCATAAAAAACATTTCTCCTCCACCTGATGCTTGCCTCTCTTGTTCTCTCATCTGTACAAAACAAAAACAAAAATCACAGTCCACCCCTTGACAGGACAATAACTATATACTGATGACGTGTACTCTAACATAAACCAACGAAAAAATTTTACCTTGCTATTTTTCAATGTCATTATGAAAAATTTTCAAACATATAAATTTGAAATAGTACCATGAATACCTATTATCTCATCACTTAGATATGTTTATAATTTAATGTTCTATTAACCATCTTTCTATAGACTTTGCTAAACCACTTTTGAAAGTTGCAATTATTGTTGACACTTTAGTTTTAAGTATTTTTATGCATATCTTCTAAGAATACAGATATTCTCCTGAACAGACAAAATAACATTCTGTAACTTCTAAGAAAATAAACAATTCCCCAAAAATAATCTAATATCCAAAACATTTCTCTAAATTACACTCTAAACATCTTTTCTAACTTTTTTTTTCTAACCAGGACTCAATTATACCTTAGCCTTCTTTTTGATATGCTTTAGCAAAGGCTGGACAGAGTGGGGACCAGGTTGAGAGAGTGCCCCAAAAGAGTACTTTTTCAGAGGTGGGCGATGGAACTGCCGGAGTTTGATAGGCCCCATGTGCGTGGGGAAGAAGGGCTGCCGTAATTCCACAGCAGGAATTGAATGCTAAAACAAAACAAAATGTTAAAATTAAACATCGACTCCAACCTAAACAAAATTTACCCATTTCCTCAATCAGTACAAAGTAACGGGTTCCCTCCACCACAGAAAAGTTGTTACTTGTACCTGGATAATATTCCCTCCAAAGGTGCCTCGAAGACCTTGTTGCTTAGGGTAGTAATACTCATCATTGGAGAGATTCCATGGATCTTTCACTTCCGGCTGAGACATGTTCTAATAGACCATCAAATAAACCTTAGTCAGACTATTTTTCTTCATTACCTTCCTTTGTTCTTCTAAACACCAAGCCCCCTTTCTCTTTACAGACCTGCTGTGGTTCCTCCTTAATGACTCCTGTTTTCCCTAAAAGAATTCGACTCTTCTTCAGAGAAGACTCTTTCTTATTCTCCTTGGAGGGAGAGTTAGAGGTAGCCTCTTCCTTCTCATCTGGAATTTCTACAGATGAAACAAGATCACCATGGAGTTGTTATTCCTGAAGATTCACCTTTCCCACCAGCTTCTTTACAATTCTGAACTAGATCTCTCATCCCACCCCAGATGACTTCCAGTCCATGAGTCATTCTAACTGAAAAAACTACATTTTTCTAACATCCCCAAGTTGCTATTTTGCAATGTTCCTACATCAGTTTTCCCAGAACAATACACAAATTCAAGAAACTGACAGCCACAACACTGTCCTCTCAAACTGCCACCTAGAAGTTTCTAGTCTTGCTCTCCAACCACCTTTCCCCTGACATTAGCAGCAAGCTGTTAGAGATGAAAAAGGAACGTTGGCCTCTGTTAATAACATACCCAAAATGAGGTTCTCATCATTGGGATCAAGTGTCAAAACGGGAGGCTCCAACAGTCGGGGCATGGCCTGTGCATCCCAAATAATGTTATCTTCCCAGCGTCCATACACCAGATCCTCATTGTCAATGGGAAAAATAGAGTACCAAGGTTTGTCGTCATCCAGAGTGGCTGCAAAGCCTAGTCAAAACAGGAGGAATACTAAATAACTAACTAAATAATTATGCCTCTATCAATTGTAATTCTAGCAAAGAAAAAAAGAGCAAATGTTAGTAGAGTTACTCATGCTACAAATGAAATGAAACCTACTGGAAAAAAATGTATTTCTCACTTGAAAAAATTGTTGCAGACAAAAATGTTCATTCCAACACATTTAAAATAATTAAAACTTAAATAGTTTAAATGTTTAATAAGGAAGGGGTTAAACAAAATATGGTAATAGATAATATCATACTAAATATACTAAATGTTAATAAAAAGTATTAGTAAAATTATTAGTAAATAAATAATGAAACGTATATATATATATGAATAATATATATATATGAATAATATATATATGAATAATATATATATATATATGAATAATATATATGAATAATATATATATATATATATATATATATATATATATATGAATACTATTCAGGGCAAGCCAGTGGCATGGTGGTTAAGGTGGCTGAATCCCACATGGCTGACTGCATGGTTCGAGTCCCAGACCTGGAGACTTGAAGAACATGCTGGGTACATGTGTGTGCATGTTCAAAATCTCAAAAGAGGAAGAAATAGAAAAGATATTGAGGCATGATTATTCCCCATGGGGGTGCTTTTTCAGTCTCCCCTCCCACTCCAAGCATGTGACTTAGGCAAAAAATTTTTAAAATTAATTGAGTATAATTAAAAAATACTTTGGGGGGGGCAGCAGGTGGCATGGTGGCTAAGGCACTGGATTCCCACATGGCCAACTGCAGTTCGAGTCCTGGACCTGGCAGCTCACTTTCTCTTTCTCTCTGGTAAGTGTACATGCCCTATAGCAAATTAAACAATAATAAACTTAAATAAATAAAAAAGATCAGAGATGGGCTGGCATGGTGATTGAGACGCTGGATTCCCACATGGCCAACCACGATTCAGGTCCTAAACCTAGAGGCTTGCTTTCTCACTCTCCCTTTCTTTCTGTCTCTCTCTGGTCAAAACTGAAGAATAATTATGATACATAAAATTAAAAATGAATTTAAAAAAGATCAAAGACTCTACATCTAAATGCAAAAAAAGAAGGTTATACAATAACAAAGTATTGTAGAACAGGGAGAAGGAAGACAAACTTTTTCTAAGATTTTTTTTGGGGGGGAGAGGTTTTTACTATAGGGCGCGAGCTTGCGAGAGAGAGACAGACAGAGAGACAGAAAGTGAGAAATCACCCCCCAGGGGGGATTGCCACACCACAATCCCTTCTCCTCCATTCTCCTCTCAGGATCTTGGGCACGCATGCACATGCGCCCAGCCTGAGTTTAAGTCACTGGGTCCAGGACCCAAACCACGATTGACTACATGGGAGTCCAACAACATAGCCATTACACCAACTGCTGGTCCCTCTAAGATTTAAAATATTATAATTTTCCCTAAAAATTACAGAAGTAATCCAAATGAACAATTCATAAAGATATAAAGAAAACTGAAACTGTCTATGATCCTATAAACCAGAAATAATCACTGTGAACCCTTTAGTATATTTCCTTTTAGTCAGCTATATTTATAGAACCTGCTTTATTTTCCATTTACGCCAATGGGATATCAAATATGCTACTTCCTACATAGTTTTTTCCTACTTAAAATGAGTATCCTAAGTCATTAAACGTTTTTATTCCAAAATTACAGGTGCTATTTTATTTTTAAGGTTTTTGCCAGGGTGTATGCCCTTGCTAGAGAGCGGCAGAGAGAAACAGTGAGAGGGAAAGTGAGAATCACTCCACCAGAGGGAATGGCCATACTGCAAAGCCTTCTCATCTATTCTCCTCTGGAGATTTTTGGGCATGCACACACACATGCCCAGCATCATTTTCAATCCACCGGCTCCAAAATTTGAACCATGCTTAGCCATATAGAAGTCCAGCACCTTAACCACCATGCTACCAGCTGGCCCCAGTTGGTGAACATTTTTATGAAGAACTTTAGGTAACACAGAAAAATATTAACAAAACTGTACATGTAGAAATGAGCCCAACTACATATACGTGCAGAAAACAGGCCTAAAAGAAAATACACTGGAGCCACCAGGTGGCATAGTGGAAGATCCAGATCTAGCAGCTTGCTTTCTTGTTTTCCCTTTCTCTCTCTGTCTCTCTCTGGTCAAATTAAAAAATAACAAATGAAAATAAATAAATGCTAAAAAAAGAAGAGAAAAAGAAAATATACCAAAAAGTAAACAGCTGATAATCTCTGTAAAGGTTACTAATAATTTTTTATAACATTGCACTGTATTATCAAAACTGTCTACATTAAGCATAGCATACCTTTTTTTAAAACCTATTTAAAGAGGAAAATAAAATCCTAGAATCATAAAGACAAAGGGATTTTAAAAACAAAAATATACTATATATATAAAGCATTGCATATTTCAGAACAATCTTCAACTTCAAAATGGCTTTTGTATTTTTCTAATAAGAAATCAAGAGTCCATCCTAGCTTATTAGGATAAAAGATTTTTATTATAGTTTGGAATCAAGACTCAGCTCCAAAACATTTCACTATCCCTCAGCAACCCGAAAGATTATAGCTAAAAGCCCACTTAGCATGACTGGTATGAAGAGTAGTGTTCTAGACATAGCTGACACAGAGGCACACCTTGCTGGACATTGTAAGCCATGGCATTTCTAGTCATACTGGAAGGAAGCCAGCCTGCCAGGCTTGCACGCTGAGGTTTTGTCCCTTTGTGTTTGACATCCTCCCCATCCCAGATGATATCATCCTCCCAGTGCAGCTGTGTCACCATAAGGAAGTTTTCATCAGCCAGAAGATCACTGCCATTGGCTTCCTCAAGTTTCTTAAATTCCTGTAAAAGTTAGAAAGGAACAACAAATCCCTGATTGGTAACGGAATAAAGTTCTCACTCCAAATTCCACATAAGCGATATATCAAATAGTTCTTTACTTAGAAAAACCGCCTGTTACATGAGGAATATCTGCCTCTTCCCAATCTCAGTCTGACATAGTATTTCACAAACAAAATCCTTAAAATGGGGCCTAATTTACCAAGGTGATATACCATACCAAGCAAAAGGCTTAGATACCTAAGTTTCCTAGCAAAAGGCTTAGATACCTAAGTTTCCTACCACAGAAACCCTACCCAGTATCTTCTCAGTTGAAAAATAAAGTTAGTAAAAGTATTAGGGCCCTAAACACATTGATTCCTTTCTTACATACCAATGTTGCTTACCTCAATCATTCTACATTTTATCACAGGTTCATGTTCTGTCTTTCCCAGTTTGAAGCCATAGTCAAACCCACTGCCATCTTCAGGAACACCCAGCATATCATACCACAGTCGGGCAGGCCCATATCGCCATTCAGCTACTCTTGGTTTGTTATCCATCACTTTATCTGTATCTCCAGTTGATTGGGAAAATTTGGACTCCACAGGAGCCATCATCGTGATCTGTAACAGAACAAAGTAGTATAATAGGAAGCGTGGGCACTTCCCAATCTCAGATGTCCTGAGGCTATAGAGAGTTAACTTTCAGAAGGGGAACTTAGAGGAGCCAAGAGAATCATTCCTTTTTTATTTTTTTTTAAGAGAGATTTTCACTATAGGGTCTGTGCACTCACCAGAGAGATGGAGAGAGACAGAGACAGAAAGTGAGAAATCACCACACTCCCGGAGGGGATGGCCACAACCAATCCTATCTCCTTCATTCTCCTCTTGGGATTTTGGGCACACACACACCCGGGCATGAATTTCAAGCTGCTAGGTCTGGGACTCAAACCACAGTGGACTATATAGGAGTCCAGTAATGTAACCATTACACCATCCACTGGTCCCCAGAGAATGAGTCCTTTATTTTTCTTTTTTAAGAATGACTTTATTTGAGAGGTTTTTGCTATAGGGAACGTGTGCTCACCAGAAAGACACAGAGAGACAGAAAGCAAGAAATCACCCCCCAGGAGGGATGGCCACACCGTAATCCCTTTTCCTCTATTCTCCTCTTGGGACCTTGGGCATGCACGCACACACGCCCAGCATGAGTTTAAGCCACCGGGTCCAGGACTCGAACCGCGGTCAACTACATGGGAGTCCAGCAACACAGCCATTATGCCAACTGCTAGTCCCATTATTATTTTTTAATTTGACCAGAGAAAGAGAGAGAGAGAGAAAGAGAAAGTTGAGAAAGCAAGCTGCCAGGTCCCAAACTTGAGCCACGGTCAGCCATGTGGGAGCCCAGCGCCTTAACTACATCACCTGGCAGCCTCAAGAATGATTCTTAAATAGGACTTTATCTGGAGTTAGAATGTAAATAATGGTGGTATATCATGACACATTCTTCTATCACTCAAACCTTCCTATTCAATAGTGAATCACTGTCTGCCTCTCCCCCAAATGCAATTCTACTATAATAAAGAAAGAGCCATAGGTATTGAACTCATGATTACTCATTGCCAATTAACACAGAATTCTGCCTGCTAAGGTGCTATTTCCCATTTAGACATAAGTTAGGGAGAACTCATCTGTTCCCCTCATAGGCCATAATCACAGGTCTCTATTTTGCCTACTTCATCATCAGAGAGACACTGCTCTGGTGGTGGTGGTGGAGCATAGTCATAGTTCCACAAAGACTTCTGGTTGACTTCTGATTCTGTTGAGCATTCCACCTCCTGGATCTGTTCTTCCTGTATCAGTTCACGGTGCTTCTTTTTCCTTTTTCTTCGAGCACTCCGCCAAACAGATGGGACATTCTTCCCTGGTCCAAAAAGACGTAGGAATCGTAACACCTTCAACAAAGAAAACATTACTATGTCAGAGACTCAACATCAGATAGTGAAGAGCTAAAAACTAAGCTAAGACCTAAAAACTCCCTTGAAAGATCTTTCCAACTGAAAGGGAGTGCTGCATTCAGGTTTATAACATCTATAACAAATGAAGTACCCTTCAAGGGCCAGCAGATGGTGTAATGGTTAGGGCACTGGACTTCCACATAGCCGACCATGGTTCAAGTCCTGGACCCAGTGGCTTTAAACTCACACCAGGCCCATGTGCATGCATGCCCAAAATCCCAAGAGGAAAATGGAGAAGGGATTGTGACATGGCCATCCCCCCAGGATGATTTCTTGCTTTCTGTCCCTCTGTCTCTCCAGTGAGCCCACGTGCCCTATATTCAAAATCTCTCTCTCTCAAAAAAAAAGAAGTGCCCTTTAATAATTCGTAGTGCTTCTTGGAGCCAGGATGTGGCATGGTGGTTAAGGATGCTGGACTCTCACATGGCTGACCATGGTTTGAGCCCTGGACCTGGCAGTTTGCTTTCATCCTCTTCCCCTTCTCTCTCCCCTTGTCCCTCACTGGTCAAATTAAAATAAAATAAAATAAATAAATAAATAAAGTTCAATAAAATAATTCTTTTTTTTTTTAAGAATTATTTATTTTATTTATCCATTCATTTTATTTTAATTTGACCAGAGAGAGACACAGAGAGAGAGAGAGAGGGAAAGTTAGAAAGCAAGCCACCAGGTCCGGGACTCAAACCGTGGTTGGCCATGTGGGAATGTCCAGCGCCTTAACCACCATGCCACCTGCTGGTCCCCAATAAAATAATTCTTTAAAAAAATAATTTGTAGGAACCAGCAATTAGCGTAATGGCTATGTCGCTGGACTCCCATGTAGTCAACCGCGGTTCGCGTCCCGGACCCGGTGGCTTAAAACTCACGCCAGGTTCGTGTGCGTACATGTCCAAGATCCAGAGAGGAGAACGGAGGAGAAGGGACTGCAGCGTGGCCAGGGTGATTTCTCGCTTTCTGTCTCTCTGTCTGTCTGGCAAGCACACGCGCCCTATAGCAAAAACCTCTCAAAAAAATAATAATTTGTAGTGCTTCTTTTAAGATAACAGTAAATTTTCTACTGAAAATAGCTTAAGTTACATTTACTATCAATGCACATAACTTAAAACAAAAAAAAAAAAGATCAAATACAGTGTGACAAGGTCTTATATAGCCAATAACATGTCACTGAATAAGGAAATTCTTAGATCTTACCCATTCTACATTCAGCCTTTTAATAACAGAACTCAGCATTTGGAAGAGGTCAGTGACTTACAACGTGGACATTCTGAATAGAAAGTACCTTTCCAGGCCGAAATTCTGGGAAAAGTTCTGTGACACTCGGCAACAGCTTGGTGGCATCATGCTGCATAATCCCAGCCAAGGGTAGGGTCAGCTTTCCATCCTCAGATTCTGCATGTGTTGTTTCCTGAGGTCCCATCTCAGATTCTGAGTCAGAGGAACTACTGAAGTCCACTTTCTCTGAGGCCAAAGAGGAAGGGGCAATGATGGAGGGCAAGATGATGCCTTCTCCATCTTCAGATGCTGCAATAAGGAAGAGAAACCCCTTTGGCATGTAACTGTGAGAATAGTTCCTCAAATTCAACAAACACCCACTCTAGCCTATATGCATGGCTCAATGGCAGGGGATATAGTACCAAGCGCCCAGATGACTAGTTTGCAAAAAGAGAAAACTCATTCCAACTTATTATTTCCCACCATCCCCAACTCACCTTGTACTTGGTACCCTAGGGTTGTGATGAAAGAAAACAAACACTATTACTACATTTATTACTATCTATTAAGTGACTAATGTTGTGACCAATAGCAAAATTATGCAATTACTTTATACCAGTCAGGCCTTTTAATATACAGTTCAGGAACCCTTAAGCTGGAAAATTTTTTAGCCCAGAGAACAACAATGAGACCGATTAGTATAAAATGAGATTTATAACACAAAGTTAGCAGTTGATAACTAGCCTACAGACTGAAAAAGGAAATGGCTTTAAATCCCAACAGAAGGAATTTAATATAAGCCTCGAAATACAGAAAATCAAAGATATTTGAAGCATCAGAATTGTTACTGTTACATCATAGGAACGGGTGAGAATTATTACTGTTCTATCATAAGAACATGTAAGATGACCACCGAAGACCCTACCAGCCTCTGTAATCTCTGAATTATCTGATGGCTCATGCTATATGTTATACTTTCCCTTTCTAATCAGCTCATTTAAAGAAAGCTGAGTAAACAAGTACTTTCCAAATACCAGTATGCAGACCAGTTGCATCAGAAATTACTTAGTGAACTATTTTAAATCACTGGGCTCTATGCTAGATCTTCTGATTCAACTCTCCAGAAGTGAGAATGAGTATTCTATGTTTTTTTGGGGGGATAGGTTTTTGCTATAGGGCGCGTGCGCTCGCCAGACAGACAGAGAGAGAGAGAGAGACAGAAAGCAGGAAATCACCCCCCAGGGGGGATGGCCACGCCGCAATCCCTTCTCCTCCGTTCTCCTCTCAGGATCTTGGGCACGCACGCACACGTGCCCGACGTGAGTTTAAGCCACCGGGTCCGGGACTCGAACCACGGTCGACTACATGGGAGTCCAGCGACATAGCCATTATGCTAACTGCTGGTCCCGAGTATTCTATGTTTTAAAGACTCAAAGTGATTCTGAAAGGCAGCCAAATTAGAAAACTACCAACCTAAACTACTTCTTGAGCACATGTTAAAATATAGTTGACAAACAGTTTGAATGTAAAATGCTAAAAATTCAGGATGTATGAATCATTTCCAGAAATTTTCTTTTCCTAAGAGCTTAACTGTAACTGGCCCTATGTGCATGCCACAAGCCTGGATTTGTAAATGAAAACTTGCTCCTTAGACAAAAATAGTCTCTACTTACCACCAGTAATAGGATCTTGGTCCTTATCCTTCTTCAGTGGTCCTGGGGGTGGAGGTGGGGGAGGCATCAACTTGCAATCAATGTCCTCACAATCGGCATCATAGTCATCTTCATCATAATCTAATAAAACCAAGATGGTGACCTCAATATCCAGAATGCTATACAATAGCCACGCACTCTTTTGCCACTTAAGAATTTAAAGCACAACATGAAGCACTATGCACATCCCTTAATACACTGGAGGGACCAGCAGGTGGCGCAGTGGTTAAGGTGCTGGATCCCACATGGCTGACTCTGTGGTTTGAGTCCTGGACCTGGCAACTTGAAAAACACTTTAATATGTACATGTGTGCATGTCTCAAAATACTGGGAAGAATGGAGGAGAGGGGACTGTGACCTGGCCATCCCTTGTGAGGGGTGATTCCTCACTTTCCCTCTCTCCCTTTCTAGCTAGCACACACACCCTAGGGCAAAAATCTATATATATATAAAAAACAGAATACACAAGAGATGCATCTTCTCCCTTCAAAAACGACGTTATGGGGCCAGCCAGTGACATAGTAGTTAAGACAGCTAGATCCTTGGGACCAGCAGTTAGTGTAATGGCTATGTTGCTGAACTCCCATATAGTTGACCGTGGTTCGAGTCCTGGACCCAGTGGCTTAAACTCATGCTGCGGAAATCACCCTGGGGGGTGGTTTCTCGCTTTCTGTCTCTCTGGCTACCGTATATGCCCTGTAGCAAAAACCTCTCAAAAAAAAAAAAAAAAAAAGTCAGACAGCTAGATCCCATACAGTCAGTCAACTGTGGTTCAAGTCACGGACCCAGCTGGGTAAGAAACATACCAGGCATGTGTTATGTGTGTATACCCAAAATCCCAAGAGAATGGAGAAGGGATTGCAGCCCAACCATCCCTTATGGGCAGTGATTTTTCACTTTCTCCTTCCCTCTCTCTCTCAGGCAAGCACACATGCCATATAAAATATTGAGAAAAGGGACCTGCAGTTGCTGTAATGGCTATGTCGCTGGACTCCCATGTAGTCGACTGCAGTTTGAGTCCCAGATCCAGTGGCTTAAACTGATGCTGGGTGCATGTGCGTGTATGCCCAAGATTCCAAAAGGAGAATGGAGAAGGGATTGTGGCGTGGCCATTCTCCCATCCCCCTGGGGGGTGATTTTTCACTTTCTGTCTGTCTCTTTCTGGTGAGCTCACATGCCCTATAGCAAAAAACCTCTAAAGAAAGAGAGAGAGAGAGAAATAGTCCATCACAGTATAGACAAATCCCAAAATATTATTTATAGTATCTTATACAGGATATGAAAAAGCTTCTAAGACCTGACTGGAACTTTCTGCTCCTTTTCCTGATCCTATGGTGTTTTTATTTCCACCCTCCATAATCTTAAAATTAAACATTCTTGGGACCAGCAGATGGCATAATGGTTATGTCGCTGGACTCCCATGTAGTCAACTGCAGTTCGAGTCCCAGTTCAAGTCCCGGATATGGTGGCTTGAACCTCATGCTGGGCAAGTGTACATGCCCAAAATCCCGAGAGGAAAATGGAAGAGAAGGGACTGCAGGATGGCCATCCTTCCTGGGGGTGATTTCTAGCTTTCTCTCTCTCTCTCTCTCTGCCGAGCACATGTGTCCTATAGCAAAGATCTCTCTCAAAAAATAAAAATTAAATTAAAAATTTAAACATTCTTCTCCTTTCATTCTCTTAAGACTAGACTTTCTTGGGCCAGCAGGTAGCGTGGTGGTTAAGGGCGCTTGACTCCCACAGGGCTGGCCGTGGTTCGAATCCCAGACCTGATGGCTTTCTCTCTCTCTCTGGTCAAATTAAAATTAAAAAAAGAAAAAGACTAGATTTTCTTCTCACTCCCTCCAAGTCTTTGACACACCTTTTTCTATCTTCTCCAGTTTTTTTTCTTTTTTCACTGCCCTTTAACCATTGGCCATCACTGAATACTTGGTACTGAATACTCTGAATACTCTTTTATTCCCTTACTTGAGAATTACCCTTTCCTAAATTATATCCAAAACCAAATTATCTTGCTCTGACTTAACCCCCCCACACACAATTCCGCATCATCTTCTGCTGCCTAAAGAACCTTTACACTCACATATTCAAAAACTCTATCTTATTAAACAATGAAGTATCCTTCACCTTTTTTTCCCTACAGGATGGCTTTGCTCACTGGAGAAACAGAGAAAGAGAGAGAGTGTGTGTGTGTGTGTGTGTGTGTGTGAAGTGAGAAACCAACCCCTGGGGGGATGGCCACACCACAATCCCTTCTCCCCTTTCCTCAGGATTTTGGGCATGCATGCACACATATCAGGCATATTTTTCGAGTTGCTGGGTATGGGACTCAAACCAAGCAGTAAGCCACGTAGGAATACAGCCACCTTAATCAACAGGCCAAAAGACTACCTGCTGGGCCCTTCACATCTTAGTTAGTTATAACAGAGATTTTTAGTATAGGGCATAGGTACTCACTAGATAGAGGAAGACAGAGAAACAGAAAACAAGAAATCACCCTCAAAGGGGATGGCCACACCACAACCCCTTCTCCATTCTCCTCTTGGGATTTTGGGCACACGTGCACACACACCTAGTATTAGTTTTAACTCACCAGGTCCAGGACTCAAACCGCAGTTGGCTATGTGGAAGTCTGGCAACATAACCATCATGCCATCTGCTGGTCCCCTCATCTCTAATTTAAAATTTCCTTTTTGGGGACCAACAGATTGCATAATGGTAATGTCGCAGGACTCCCACATGACCAACCATGGTTCAAGTCCCAGACCCAGTGGATTGAAATTCACATCAGGTGCGTGTGTGTGCATGGTTTGCCCAGGATCCCAAGAGGAGAGTGGAGGAAAAGGGACTGCAGTGTGGCCATTCTCCCAGGGGATGATTTCTCACTTTTTGTCTCTGTCTCTCCAGCGAGCACACATGTCCTATAGCAAAAATCTCTCTAAAAAAATAAAATAAAATTCCCTTTTGTTACTATCAATACCACCATCTATCCTCATCTTCCCAGCTTATGACATTAGTCTGTTTCCTTCATCAGTCTCTTGAATCTCAATATACATTTTCCAATTACTCATCAATAGCAATAATTACAGCAACTTCTATTAATGAACTCCCATTATGTGCCAGGCATTACTAGCTATTTATAATCTTTCCAAATAATACTATAAAACAGTAATTATTTATAGATACAGAAATAACTTTCTCATACAGCTTTAACTGTCAAGGTCAGGATATTAGTCTGGTTTAACAACAAAACCTGTACTCTTCCCAACATACTTCCTCACTCACCAAGTCCTACTGATGTTACATTGGCAAGTCTTAACATTTATTTATTTTATTTATTACTATTATTATTTAATTTGACCATGGAGAGATAGAGATGGAAAGTGAGAAAGCAAGCCACCAGGTCTGGGATTCAAACCATGGTTGGCCATGTGGGGAGTCCAGTGCCTTAACCACCACGCTACCTGCTGACCCACTATATTGGCAACCCTTAAAAGTCTGACGCTGGGGAACCAGCAGTTAGCATAATGGCCATGTCACTGGACTCCCACGTAGTCGACCGCGGTTCGCATCCCGGACCTGGTGGCTTAAAAAAACTCACACCGGGCGCGTGTGCGTGCATGCCCAAGATCCCGAGAGGAGAATGGAGGAGAAGGGATTGCAGCGTGACCATCCCCTCTGGGGGGTGATTTCTCGCTTTCTGTCTCTATGTCTCTCTCTGTCTGTCTGGCGAGCGCACGCGCCCTATAGCAAAAACCTCTCAAAAAAAAAAAAAAAAAGTCTGACCCTGACTATTATTTTCCACAACTCTCACCCTACTCTAGACCTTGATAACTTTACATCTAGCCTGCAAGAACAGTCTCCAAGTCATTTCACTCTTGTACCACTCAAAATGTTAGAGCAAGAACTATTACATGTCTAAGCCATCACATAGGAAACCAAGTCAACTAAACATTTACAGATCATCTACCAAAATACCATTAGGTGCTTTCACATCACATAATACACTTACATTCTCATGAAAGCATTTAAAAACAAAAAGCACAGAAGGCTCATGTGCTTACCAAAGGGTGAGGGGAGGAAGGGAGAGAGACAGGAAGGGAAAGAGAGGGAGAAGAGAGAAAGAAATCCTCCGGTGGGGCATGGTCATATCACAATCCATTTTCTCCTGTTTCTCCATTCTGTCAAGATTCTGGATGGAGGCCTGCAGGTGGTGTGGTGGTTAAGGGCGCTGGACTCCCACATGGCCAGCCGCAGTTCAAGTCCTGGACCTGGAGGCTTGCTTTTTCACTCTCTCTCTCTCTCTCTGTCCCTCTCTGGTCAAACTTAAAATAAATAAAGTTAAAATAATTCTTGGAAAAAAAAGGTTCTGGGTGTACAAACACAGACATCCTGGCATGCTTTTTTTTTTGTTTTTATTTATTTTACATTCAATCATTGTATATCATCATAGCATTACAAATGAATTTTCCCATCCAGAATACACTGTATATTGGTTCAATCAAAGATCTTATCATATATATCATCATTAACAGATAATTTTCCATTTTGGTATCCCTTAAATGTTTTGTTTCTTTTTCCCCTTGATTGCTTCCCCCTCACCCTCCTCAATTTCCCACCCTCCCAGTCCCCTGGCATGTTTTTCAAGTCACTGGGGCTGGAATCAAACCATGGTCAGCCATGTGGGACCTGGCTCCCTAAGCAGAGGGTTTAATTGCTGTGCTACAGGGCCTGCCCATAAAAGCATTTTTTGCTATAGGGTGCCTGTGCTTGCTGATGACAGAGAGAGAGAAGGAAAGTGAGAAATCGCCTCCCAGGGGCCAAGCAGGTGGTGTGGTGGTTAAAGGCGTTGGATTCCCACACTGCTAACTGCAGTTCAAGTCCCAGACCCAGCAACTTGCACTCTTGCTTTCCCTTTCTCTGTCTTTCTCTGGTCAAATTTTAAAAATAACAACAAATGGAACTAAATAAATATTTTTTTAAAAAGAAAGAAATAGCTCCCTCCCCAGGAGAAATAGCCATTCCATGATCTCATCTCCATTCTCCTCTCAAGATTTTGGGTACTCACGCCCACGTGTCTGGTTTGTTTTTCAAGCCACCAAGTCTGGGACTCAAACCTAGGATTCAGCCATGTGAGATCCAGCACCTTAACCACCACACTACCTGCTGGCTCATATAAAAACACTAATAAGGTAAGCTACTGTTACCTATTATAAATAGGAAAAATGAGATTAACAAATGATGAGAAATCTGAACTCCAGAGATTAACTTGCTCATAGCACACTAAGTATGGAGTTAGTATCTGAACCTACGACTTTCTTAACATAGGACATTCTGACTCCAAAGCCTATTTTTTTTTGCCATTATCATTATTCTGTGTGTTACACAATCATCTATGCTGGTTTATAATTCTTTATGGTATCAAATCCCAAGTAATGGATACAGAAAGGTGCTATGAAATTGTTCCCTGATTCTTGCTATTTGACAGCATGTTTTCCACTCTTTTCTGGCCAACTCTCCCCACACTATTTGCTTATTTTTAAATATCTCCAAACCTTTGAACAAGCCTGTTTCCGAACCAAAATGCCTTTTTTTTTTTTTTTTTTTGATAGAGATTTTTGCAGGGCCCGCAGGTGGCATGGTGGTTAAGGGTGCTGGACTCCCACATGGCTGCCCGCAGTTCGAGTCCTGGACCTGGCAACTTGCTTTCTCTCCCTCTGTCTCTTGGCCTGCCCCTCTCTGGTCAAATTAAAAATAAATTAATTAATTAAAAAAATTATTATTTAAAAAAATATATTTTTGCTTAGAGGATGCATGTGCTCACTGGAGAGACAGAGACAGGCAGACAAAGAGACAAAAGTTACCCCCCTGGGGGGGTGGCCACACCACAATCCCTTCTCCTCCATTCTCCTCGCAGAATTTTGGGCACACATGCATATGAACCTGGTGTAAGTTTTTAAGCCACCAAGTCCGAGATTTACACCACAGTCAACTACGTGGGAGTCCAACGACATAACCATTATGCGATCTGCTGGTCCTGCCCTGCTTTTTTTTTTTTTTTTTTTACCATACCAGTCAAAAATTTTTGTTCAAAATTCACCTCCATGAAACCTTTTCTAATGACCTCCAACAACTTGCAATTATTCAAAAAAAAAGCACCCTTGTAAATCAAACCACACAAAAGGGCCAATGCAAGGCCAGCATATGGCACGGAGATCAAGGAACTGGATCTCACATGGTCAACTGTGAGGTTTGAATCCTGGACCTGGTGGCTTGAAAGAGCTCTAGGTTTCAGACCACTAAATTGAGCTCCTTCAAATTAGAAAATGGATTTTATCATGTTTGTACCATACAGCTTAACAGTTCATAGCACATAAAAGCTCAAATTTTATTAAATTATTTTTAATTTAACTTTGTTTATTTATTTATTTTAATTTGACTAGAGAAGGACAGAGAGAGAGAGAGAGAAATTGAGAAAGCAGGCAGTCAGGTCCAGGACTCGAACCACAGTCGGCCATGTGGGAGCCTAGCACCCTTAACCACTACACCACCTGCCGGCCCATAAACTGGGTTCTTAAATTAGTCAGGGTTGCCACGAGCTAAATGCGTAACTTTTAATAAAGTTCCACATTATTAAAGTTCTTTAAAGTTCAGGACCTGCCCAAAATCCCAAGAGGAGAATGGAGAAGGGATTGCAACGTGGCCCAAGGGATGATTTCTCACTTTTCCTCACTGTCTCTCTCTCTCTCTCTCTGGTTAGCACAAGCACCCTATGGCAAAAAAACTAAAAAAAAAAAAAAAAAAAAAATTAAGGGGGAAAAAAAAAAGTAATTGCTGGAGCCAAAAGGTGGTGTGGTGATGAAGACACTGTACTCCCACATAGCCAACTACAGTTGAGTCCCGGACCTGGCAGCTTGCTGGCTAACTTTCTCACTCTGTCTCTCTGGTAAATGCATGTGCCCTATAGCAAATTTAAAAATAATAATTGGGGCCAGCAGATGGTATGGTGGTTAAAGGCACTAGATTCCCAGAAGGCTGACTGAGGTTCGAGTTCTGGACCTGGCAGCTTGCTTTCTTCCTTTCTCTCTCTATCTCTCTCTAGCCCAGTTAAAAAAATAACAAATGGGGGACCAGCAGGTGGCGTGGTGGTTAAGGTGCTGGACACTCCCACATAGCCGACCACGGTTCGAGTCCCGGATCTGGTGGCTTCCTTTCTCACTTTCCCTCTCTCTCTTTCCTCCTCTGTCTCTCTCTCTCTGGTCAAATTAAAATAAATGACTGAATAAATAAAATAAATAATTATTTAAAAAATAATAATAACAACAAATGGAATTAAATAAATAATTCTTTGGGACCAGCAGTTGGCATAATGGCCATGTCGCTGGACTCCCAAGTAGTTGACCACGGTTCAAGTCCACAGTTCAAGACCACCGGTCCAGGTGGCTTAAACTCACACCGTGTTATGTGTGCATGCATGCCCAAGATCCTGAGAGGAAAATGGAAGAGTAGGGATTGTGGTGTGGCCATGCCCCCTGGGGGTGATTTCTCACTTTCTTTCTCTGTCTCTCTGGTGAGTGCACGCGTCCTATGGCAAAAACCTCTCCAAAATATATATATATGTGTATATATATACACACACACACGTGAATAATAATTGCTAAAACCCTTTCCAGTGCTAACACTATGATTCTATAATGTAGCAGCGCCTTCTATCTAGGAGAAAAACCTTACGCTATGAGCAAGGATTAAGCGTGTTGTGATAGCATAAAGGTGGGTAAGTGATTTGAGCCAATAAACACATGGTTCATTTATATGTAACACTGTATACTCAGTCCTTTATCAATTCCTTGAAAATAATGACTAAGTTCACCTCGTAATGTCTAACCTTAAATAGTACCTACAAGTGAATCAATAAATACATAGAGTTACATAAAATTATTCAATTTTTTAAATTATTTTATTTAATTTTATTTATCCATTCATTTATTTTAATTTGACTAGAGAGAGACACAGAGAGAGGGGACAGGGGACGTGAGAAAGCAAGCCACAAGGTTCGGGACTAGAACCATGATCGGCCATGTGGGAGTATCCAGCACCTTAACCACCACGCCACCTGCTGGTCCCAACATAAAATTATTCTTTAGACATCAGCAGTTGGCCTAACGGCTACATCGCTGTACTCCCATGGAGTCGACCTCGAGTCGCGGACCCAGTGGCTTAAACTCATGTTGGGCGTGTGTGTGTGTGCGCGTGCGTGCCCAAGATCCCAAAAGGTGAATGAAGAAGGG
The DNA here is from genome assembly GCA_026018925.1 of Tupaia tana. Taxonomy (NCBI): domain Eukaryota; kingdom Metazoa; phylum Chordata; class Mammalia; order Scandentia; family Tupaiidae; genus Tupaia; species Tupaia tana. Next base: position 93,494,712 of record JAKSZU010000009.1, read on the forward strand.
ATTGCGGCCTGGCCATCCCCCTCGGGGGGGTGATTACTCGCTTTCTCTCTCTCTCTCTCTCTCTCTCTCTCTCTCTCTCTCTCTCTCTCTCTGTCTTTCTGGCGAGCGCATGTGTCCTATAGCAAAAACCTCCTCCCCAAAAATTATTCTTTAAAAAAAGGGAGGGGGGGGAGGCTGGCAGTTGGTGTGGTGGTTAAGGTCGATGGACTCCCACATGGCCAACTGCAGTTTGAGTCCCAGACCTGGTGGCTTGCTTTCTCACTTTCCCTCTCTCTCTATCTCTGTCCCTCTCTGGTCAAACTAAAATAAATGAATGGATAAATAAAGTTACATAAAATTATTCTTTAACAACAGTACCTAAAACAAGTACCATGAACCCTGTAGGTACGCAAATATCAAATGAAGGGAGGAAAGCATTATCATCCTCACTTGTCATTAACCAAGAATCTGAGACTGAACAGAATGAGGAATGTCCTCTGAATATGGTTAAGACCACCCTGAACACAAAAGGATAGCAACTACTTCAAACTGAGCTGACAAAGAGAAGCGGATCAAAAGCATAAAACAAAAACAGTGGCAAATGAAAACTAGAGTCCAAAATAGGACTATCCAGCAGCAAGGTAATGCAATGGAATGTATTTATATGACACAGAAGAATCACCTGAGTTACAAAGGGGCTGCAAGCTCCCCATTGTCTGCTGATACCTTCGGCTTTCATCTTCTGCTACCTCATTGATGTCTGAATAGTCCACAGCATCTTCTGTACTCCTAATCCATCCTAAAAATAAAAAGGGGGACCAAAGAACAAGTAATTCTCACTCCTTCAGATAATTCCCACTTAAAGAAAAAATAAAATGTCATGTACAGTAAGTGGCTAGCCGCCTCCTCCGACCTTTACTTCCCATGACCCAGACTTCACCTTCATCGTTTACCAGGGCACCGTCAGTCCCAGTCAATTCTTCATTTGCTGTAAGTTCAGTGATGAGGCTGCCCAAACCCAAAGCCCCCAAGCCTGCCAAGTGCTTCTTACACTCCTGAAAAACAGGACCAGAGTCAAAGACAAAAACTAAATCTAAGCTTCCCACACCACAGGCTTACTTCCCTGGTCCACAGCAAAGTCATGGACGCATATGAAAATTTACTCTGCCGTGTGCTAAAGTAAATCCACTAAACTCCACAGTGATCAGATCTTTATTAAAGTAGTAGATCTAATTTCACTGCTACACTTCAGAGTAACAAAGAACAGTATTTAAAGAACCATCAAGACTAATGAATGGAACAGTTCTCTATTCTATGAATAAAGACCAAAGCAAATGAGGTAATTTGGACTGTAGAAAACAAGACAAGGCCAGGTCTTTTTTGCCCTTTTGCGTGTGTTATAGGGGAGGTGGAATGTTGGTGAACAGCCTTACTCCTTGAACAAATGAACCTAAAGTGGGGGAATTTCAGTTTGGCACAGTAAACAATTTAATGAATGCCAATGAATACACTGGGAAAACCACTGGGACCAGAAAGTCTTCCCCCAAACGGTTTGGGCAGTCACTGTTCTAACATTTGGGCCCCGAACCGAAAGATCTGTTGCAGGTTCTGTCCAGTTCTCCAGCTCTAGAGCCATCACGGGTCACTAATGTCAGAAATGTAGTTTCAGAAGGCTCCCACAGTAATGGATTGAAAACAATTTCACTAGTTACACGATTTTCTTTTTTAACCTTTTGATCAGGACGATGTTTGTCACCCACCGCCCTACCTCTGAAGTCCCTGGTTTGCCCACTGTTTTCCTTTTCTCCCCACCCACACCCTCTCGCTCCACAACACGCATCGAATCTATGAAGATGGAATCCTCTTTCATTCTCTCACTCCACCTACTGTCATAAACCGCACCAACCCCAGCCCGATTCCCACGCCCACCCCCCTCACATCATCCAAGACGCTTTCCCCCTCCAGCTGCCCAGCTCCATTGATGTTGCCGAAAAGGAAACCGGCTAAAGAAAATGGGCCGCCTCCAGCGGAATCTTCATCGCTGTCCGTGTCCGACATGATGGCGGCCGTCGTGCCGGCAGCCACGGCGGGCAACAAATCCCAAACTGGTCCCATAGACCGGAAATAAGCTCATTACTTGCCCAAAACTGGCTCACAAAACTCCCTGACCCTACCAACCATTACCGGAAGCGGAATAAGAAACAAAATGAATAACCGGAAAAACCGGCTGTCTTACGAGGACGGAAAATAGGTGTTACTACTTTACTAACGGCTTTTGATTCGCCCATACGAGATCAGGAGGCTGAATATATGGAAAACGGTTGGTCAAGAAAATGTTCAGTACCGCCCTCTTGCACTTTTTTGCGCATGAGCATTCTCTTGTAAGCGCAAGGGCTTTTCTTCCAGTCAGAAGAAGGTTTTAGGGTCACGTGGCCTGTGTCCTGGCAAGGGCGGGTCACAACGCCACAACACAGGGAGGTGAGAATATCGGTGGTCTGGCCCTGTGTTGTGACTTTGTCGTTTCCTGCCAAAGACAAATTTGCAGTAAATTGTACAGGCAGTCCTGAACTATGCCAAAGGTACCTTTTGCAGTTACTTGTTTCGGATTGAAATTTTCTCATAAAAATGGATTTTTTTTGCCAAAAAACTTTGATTTGGGAAATGTGGACGATCAGTAAAAGGAACAGCGGACTTCACCTGGGTTCGAAATCGTTAACTTTTTGCTTTATCCTAAACCATTTGAAAATGAATGGGCTGGCAGGTAGTATGGTGGTTAAAGGCAGTGGATTCCCACATGGCTGCCCATGGTTCAAATTCAGGACCTTGCTCACTCGTTCTGTCTTTGTCAAATTAAAAAATAGTGATAATAACGAATGGGAAGAAATAATTTTAGAAAAAGTGAGTTACAGACATCTTGTTTCTTAACTCGTACAAGTAGACATCTTGCCATTGTACATAACCATAGTACCATTATCACGTCTTTAAAAATTGTCTATATTGTTTAACATGCAGTCCACATTTAAATTTCTCCAATTGTCCTAATCGAGGCATTTTACTTTTTTTTTTTTCCTTGACCCAGGATCTATTCAAAGTCCATCCTCTGCTTTTGGTCATCTCTCTAATGCAGAATCCAGACAAGTTGTCTTGAAAACATTTAAAAAGAAAAGGAAAAATTGAAACGGACCAGCACATGGCAGTAGCAGATACTTCGCTGGAATCCCACATAGTCCACCATGGTTAGAGTCCCAGACCAGTGGCTTAAACAACTGGCACTTGTGTATGGGCACCTGTGCATGCATGCCCAAAAATCCTGAGAGGGGATTGAAGCATGACCGTCCCACTGAGGGGTTGATTTCTCACTTTCTGTTTCTGTCTCTCTGATGAGTGCATGCACCCTACAGCGGAAATATCTCAAAGAAGAAAAATAGAGGCCGACAGATGGCATGGTGGTTCAGGTGCTAGATGGGCTTCCACATGGCTGACCACAGTTCAAGTCCTGGGCCTGGCAGCTTACTTTCTCACTTTCCCTCTCTGTCTCTGGTCAAGTTGAAAAATAATAATGATAATGAATAAAATTAAATAATTCTTTTTTAAAATAGAAAAATATAAAATATTTAGTGTTCTGAGTTTGTTCAAATTGATTAAATTTAGTGCACACATCCTATAGCAAAAAAAAACTCAAAAAAAAAAGAAAAATGGAAAATATTTTATGTTCTGAGTCTGACCATTTCTTCACGTTGATTAAAAAAAAAATCAGAAAGCACCATGTCAGGTTGTCCCAATATTGGTAATGCTAAGCTTGATCACTTGGACGAAGTATTTGGTCACTTGGAAGCAACTACTACATGTCTCCTAAGCAAAGGGACATTTTCCCCTTTGTAATTAGTAAACAGTCTATGCAGTGATACTCTGTGTGATACTTCTGTTCCCTGCCACTGTTGCATCCAATGGTTTTAGCATCCGTTGATGATCCTTTACTGAATCAATTTTATCAGGAGAGTGCAAAAGTGTGACTTTTCTAGTTCTTAAGCTCTTTCTACATCTATCAACAAATTATTGGGGCCAGCGAATGGCACATAACCAACCATGGTTCAATTCCTGGACCTGGCAGCTTGTTTACCTTCTTTCTCTCTGTCTGTCTGGTCAAACAAAAAGAATAATGATAACAAATAAAAATAAATAAATTATTTTTAAAAATTATTCAGGGGACCAGCAGGTGGTGTAGTGGTTAAGGTGCTGGACACTCCCACATGACTGACCACAGTTTAAGTCCTGAACCTGGTAGCTTGCATTCTCACTTTCCCTCTCTCTCTCTCTTTTTGATGCTCTCTCTCTTTGGTCAAATTAAAATAAATAAATGAATAAATAAAATTAAATCTTTTAAAAAATTATTCAGTAAAGAACTTTCCTTTTTCCAGGGAATCCAGCCAGCAGAATGGTGGTTAAGGCAGCTGAATCCCACATGGCCAACAGCATGGTTAGAATCCTAGACCCTGTGGCTTGGAAAACATGCCTGACCAGTGTACATGCCTGCCCAAAATCCTGAGAGGAAAATAGAGAAGGGAATACAGTATGGCCATCCCCTCCCGGGTGGGGCTTTCTCACTTTCCATCTGTCTCACTGTCCTTCTGGGGACCACATGCACCCTATAGCAAATTAAAAAAAAAAAAAAAAAACTGTCGTTACCTCCTTTCTCATATTTTTCATTAATGTGTGATAACCCAGCACTATCATTCTTTTTTTTTTTAAGAATTATTTTATTTATTTATTTATTTATTTATTTATTTATTTAGGGGTTTTTGCTACAGGGCGCATGTGCTTGCCAGAGAGAGAGACAGCGAGAAATCACCCACCAGGGGGGATGGACAAGCGGCAATTCCTTCTCCTCCAGTCTCCTCTCAGGATCTTGGGCATGCACACGCATGCACCTGGAAAGAGTTTAAGCCACCGGGTTCGGGACTCAAACCGTGGTCGACTACATGGGAGTTCAGCAACATAGCCATTACACTAACTGCTGGTCACTTAACTTTATTTGTTTGTTTTTTAATTTGACCAGAGAGGGACAGAATGAGAGAAAGCGAGAAAGCAAGCTGCCAGGTCCGGACCTCGAACCATGGTTGGCCTTACCCACCACACCACCTGCCAGCCCCCACTATCATTCTTTCTAATGCTCCCCTTGTCTCAAATTTGTCCAGGGGAACCACTACTCTGGCTTGTATCCTTTTAACATGAACATTAATCTACCAGTACTTTGCTTTTTGGCATAAGATGTTTCAGATTTACTCTTCCTTTCTTTCTTTCTTTTTTTGGAGAGTTTTTTTTTGCTATAGGGCGCGTGCGCTCGCCAGACAGAGAGAGACAGAGAGACAGAAAGCGAGAAATCACCCCCCAGAGGGGATGGCCATGCCGCAATCCCTTCTCCTCCATTCTCCTCTTAGGATCTTGGGCACGCACGCACACGCGCCCGGCGTGAGTTTTAAGCCACCGGGTCCGGGACTTGAACCGCGGTTGACTACATGGGAGTCCAGCGACATAGCCATTACGCTAACTGCTGGTCCCTCAGGTTTACTCTTTACACTCCCTGTCCTGGACCTGATACCAGCCATTTCTCTAAGAAGCCCTGTAAGAGAACACTTGTTACACAAAATAGATTTTGTAATGACAAGACTGCACTGAGTAGTAAAAAGCATGACATGGGGCTAGCAATAGCATGGTGGTTAAGGCAGCTGGATCCCACATGTCTGATTATGTGGTTCAAGTTCCAGACCTGGCAGCTTGAAAAATGCTTGAAAGGGGCCAGCAAGTGGTGTGGTGGCTAATGCTCTGGACTCCTATATGGCCAACGGAGGTTCCAGTCCTGGATCCAACAGCTGGCTTTCTCATTTCCCGCTCTGTCTCTGGTGATGCACATGCCCTAGGGCAAGTTCAAAATTTGCCTGTGTGTGCATGGGTAGTCAAAATCCTGAGAGAATGAAGGAGAAGGAATTGCAGCATGGCCACTGAAGGTGATCACCTAGTATGAGTTCTCATCCCTTGACCTGACTGCTTTGCTATGCTAAATTTTATGCTATGCAATAAATTCTGGCATCATGGAAAGATACAAACATTTTTAGAGTCTTATTCCCTTGCGACAACAAGCTCCAATTTCTCTCAGGACCAGTAGTTGGCGTAATGGCTATGTCACTGGACTCCCATGTAGTTTACTGCGGTTTGAGTCCCAGACCCAGTGGCTTAAACTCATGGTGGGCACGTGTGCATGTATGCCCAAGATTGCGACAAGAGAATGGAGAAGGGATTGCAGTGTGGCCATCCCCCCAGGGGTTGATTTCTCGCTTTCTGTCTCTCTGTCTGTGCCATTCTGGTGAGCGCACACGCCCTATAGCAAAAACCTCTCCCCCCGCCCCCCAAAAAAGCCCCACCTTCTCGTAAGTGGGAAATGATGTTTTGAGACAAAGATCTGGGGTGTCATTGCTTGTAGGCCCATTCATTGGAGAGAGCTAAAATAAGTAATGGGTTTATAATACCTCCAGTTCAAATCCAGCACCACAAGGTCTTGTTCACCTTTTTCTCCTTCATATTTGTATCTTAGATCTCTTACAGTGTAAACACTGGTTCCCAACAGCAATATATTTATTCTTTCCAGAATTGTAAGATGACTATCACTACCAATAAACTTGCATTCAGAAGTTCTTTGCAGATTTTTTTTGTCTTTCCTTAGAACACATCCCACTAAATACAACATACTGTATTCAAAAAATTACATGGGACCAGCAGGTGGCGTGGTGGTGAAGGTGCTGGACACTCCCACATGGCCGACCACGGTTCTAGACCCGGACCTGGTGGTTTGCTTCCTCGCTTTCTCTCTCTCTCTCTCTCTCTCTTTCTGTCTCTTTCAGGTCAAAATAAAAATGAATGAATGGATAAATAAAATAAAATAATTCTTTCAAAAAAAATTACTTGAATTATTTTTTTCCTTTGTAGTGTTACTAGTTTTATATACCTTTACCTTTTGAATCATTTCTTTCTGTTTGAAGTCAACTTTAGAGTTTGCTTTTATTCTTTTTTAAAATATTTTTTAATTTTAATTTTATTTATTTATTCATTTATTTTATTTTGACCAGAGACAGAGAGAGAGAGAATGTGAGAAAGTAAGCCACCAGGTCCAGGACTTGAACTGTTGTCAGCCATGTGGGAGTGTCCAGCGCCTTAACCACCATGCCACCTGCTGGTCCCTATTATTCTTTTTGATATAACTTTGTTTTTTAAATATGTAAACCTTTACATGATTCAAAGCCAAAACTATATAAAAAGAGGGCCAGCAGGTGGCATGGTGGTTAAAGCGCTGGACAATCCCACATGGCTGATGATGATTCAAGTCCCAGACCTGGTGACTCGGTTTCTCACTTTCCCCCTCTCTCGCTCTCACTCTGTCCCTCTCTGATCAAATTAAATACATAATTTTTTAATTCAATAAAATAATTATTTTTAAAAAAATGCTGTCCCCAGAGAAGTCTTTTTTCCATGCCTATCCTCTCTACCTCATTTCCACTCACTGCCCTATAAATAACCATTTCCATATGTTTCTGGTTTATCTTTCCTGTGTTTCTTTGCAAAAAACAAGAAAATGTATGTATATATATATATTTTTTTTACTATTTTTTAGTATGTTCTTTGATGTCAAGAAATGCAGTTTTAGCTTTAATAAAATAAAAAAAAATGTTAGGATAACTATACTTAAGACTTAAAGCCAAGAAGCAGGTTAGGATTCTGTTCAAATAGTAGTTACCTGGATCTGTCAACAGTTCAAGAGAAGAAAAAATTCCTTATCTCTGGACTACAGAGAGAAGGATAGAGGGGCTTCCTACCACTTGAGTTTGAGGGCTGGAGGCTGAATTATCAGTAGAATATCTTCATTTCTCTTTTTCCCTGAAATCACTAGTTCTCAGCAGCAATGAAGGAGTCTTCTTCTGAAGGCCTACCCTTGCCCCTTGCCTCTCCACTCAAGTTTGGGGGCTGGAGGCTGAATTATCAGTAGAATATCTTCATTTCTCTTTTTCCCTGAAATCACTAGTTAGTAGCAATGGAGGAGTCTATGTATATATTCTGATTTCCTCTTTTTCCTTACAAAGGTAGCACACTATATATACTCTTTTCACTATTTTTTTTTACTTACTTACTAATATTGACTGGACATTACAGAGTATCACTTCATAGCATTCTTCATTCTGTTTTACAAGACACTGTATGGATATCCCATACATTTTTTTTTAAGAGGTTTTTGCTATAGGGCACGTGTGCTCGCCAGACAGACAGAGAGAGACAGAGAGCGAGAAATCACCCCCCATAGGGGATGGCCACGCCACAATCTCTTCTCCTCCATTCTCCTCTCGAGATCTTGGGCACGCACGCACACGTGTCCAGCATGAGTTTTAAACCACTGGGTCCGGGACACAAACCGTGGTCGACTACATGGGAGTCCAGTGACATAGCCATTACACTAACTGCTGGTCCCATACATTCTTTTTTTAAAAAGAATCATTGTATTTAACTTTATTTGTTTGTTTAAATTTGACCAGAGAGGGACAGAATGAGAGCAAGAGAGAGGGAGATAGAGAAAAAGTGAGAAAGCAAGCCACCAGGTCCAAGACCCAAACCACCGTCTGCCACGTGGGAGTCCGGCGCCCTTAGCCACCACACCACCTGCCAGGACCCCCCCCAATGCATTTTTTTAACAGTAGTTACATTTCTAGGCCAGATAAAAAGAGTCTGCCAAAACCTGTAGAGTACAAGAAATACCACACTTTGGTGATGAAAATCCCGTGGAATACCATTGCTATACTAATATTTAAAACAAAAAAGGCAGCAAATGGAATACGGTTCTTAACGTACCTTATAATAGTTACTTATACTATATTGCTGCTTTGACACTTGTGCTTGAGGAGAAAAGCAGATTCAATAAGAGGTAGAAGGAGGCTTGTAGGATGTGGAAGGTAACTTCAGATACTAACCCTATTAAAGGCACCATTCTTGGGCCAGCTGATGGCATGGTGGTTAAGGTGGCTAGCTGGCTGCACAGTTGGAATCCTGTCTTGAAAAACAAACCAGGAAGCCAGCAGTTGGTGTGAAGGTTAAGGTGGCTGGATCCCACATGGTCAACTGTGTGGTTTAAGTCCTGGACCCAGTTTATTGTAAAACAAGCTGGGCATGTGTGTGTGCATACATACACAAAATCCCAAGAGGAGAATTTAGATGGAATTGTGGCTTGGTTGTACCCCCTGAGGTGTGACTTTTCACTTTCTCTCTTTCTCTCCCTCTTTGTCTCTGTCATCAGTGAGCACAAGTGCCCTATAGCAAAAAATTTAAAAAGAAAAAAAATACTAAAGAAAAATACATATGTGTGTGCATATGCAAAATCCCAAAAGAAAAGAAGGGATTGCAACTAACCATCCCCCATAGGGTATGCTTTCTCATTTTCCTTCTCTGTCTCTTTCTAGTCAGCACATGTACCCTCTATCAAATTAGTTTGTTTGTTTTTGAGAGAGAGAGATTTGCTACAGGGTACGTGTGCTCACCAGACAGAGAGAGACAGAGCAAGAAATCACCCCCTAGAGGGGATGGCCACGCCACAATCCCTTTTCCATTCTCCTCTCAGGATTTTGGGTACGCATGCACATGCGTCTGGCGTTGAGTTTTAAGCCACGGGGCCTAGGATTCAAACCATAGTCAACTACATGGGAGTCTAGCAACGTAACCATTACGCCATCTGCTGGTCCCCTCTATCAAATTTAAAAAAAAAAAAAAAAAAGAAGATACCATTCTTTTTTTTTTTTTTGGAGAGGTTTTTGTTTGTTTGTTTGTTTTTTTTTTGTTTTTTTTTTTTTTGCTATAGGGCATGTGCGCTCACCAGACAGACAGAGACAGAGAGATAGAAAGTGAGAAATCACCCCCCAGGGGGGATGGCCACACCACAATCCCTTCTCCTCCATTCTCCTCTCGGGATCTTGGGCACGCATGCACGCACGCCCGGCGTGAGTTTAAGCCACCAAGTCTGGGACTCGAACCGCGGTCAACTACGTGGGAGTCCAGCGACATAGCCATCACATTAACTGCTGGTCCCACCATTCTTGATTCACAACATAGTTTTATAGAAATTTACCATATGATCCAGGAATTCTACTTCTGGTTTTCTACCCAAGAGAATTGAAAACATACATCCACACAAAACCTTGTACATATTCATAGCAATATTATTTATAATATTCAAAAAGTAGAAACAATCTGGGAACCAGCAGTTAGTGTAATGGCTATGTCGCTGGACTCCCACGTAGTCAACCGTGGTTCGCGTCCCAGACCCGGTGGCTTAAAACTCACGCCGGGCGCGTGTGCGTGGGCACCCAGGATCCCGAGAGGAGAATGGAGGAGAAGGGATTGCAGCGTGACCATCCCCCCGGGGGGTGATTTCTCGCTTTCTGTCTCTAATGTCTCTGTCTGTCTGGTGAGCGCACGCGCCCTATAGCAAAAATCTCTCCAAAAAAAAAAAAAAAAGTAGAAACAACCTAAATGTCTGTCAGCTGATGACTAGAGAAGCAAAATACAATATATCCACACAATGGAATATTATTCAGCAATAAAAAGAAAAGAAGTACTCATGAGAGCTACAAAATGAATGAACTTTGAAAACGTTGTTAAATGAATGGAGTTAGACAACCCGGGTGTGTGTGCGTACGTGCCCAAGATCCTGTGAGGAGAATGGAGGAGAAGGGATTGCGGTGTGGCCATCTCCCCTGGGGGGTGATTTCTGGAGAGAGGAACAAGAATTAACTACATGAGGTATCTCATGTAGTTATTAGGATGATAGAAATATCCTAAAGCTAGGACCAGCAGTTGGCATAATGGCTATGTTGCTGGACTTCTATGTAGTTGACCACCGTTCAAGGTCCTGAGAGGAAAACGGAAATAGGATTATGGCATGGCCATCCCCCCTGGGGATTGATTTCTCACTTTCTGTCTCTCTGTCTCTCTCTATTTCTGGTGAGTGCACACGCCCTATAGAAAAAACCTCTCCAAAAAAAGAGATAAATGTCCTAAAGCTTGGGGCCAGCAGGTGGCATGGTGGTTAAGGGTGCTGGACTCCCACGTGGCCCGACTGCGGTTTGAGTCCTAGACCAGGTGGTTTTGCTTGCTTTCTCACTATCCCTCACTCTCTCTCCTTCTCACTCTGTCACTCTCTGGTCAAATTAAAATAAATAAATAAATTGGAACTAGCAATTGGTGTAATGGCTATGTTGCTGGACTCCCATGTAGTCGCCTGCAGTTCGAGTCCCGGACCTGGTGGCTTAAACTCACACCGGGCACGTGTGCGTGCATACCTAGGATCCCAAGAGGAGAATAAAGGAGAAGAGATTACGGCATGGCCATCCCCCTTGGGGGCTGATTTCTCGCTTCCTGTCTCTCTGTCTCTCTCTGTCTTTCTGGCGAGTGCACACACCCTATAGCAAAAACTTCTCCAAAAAATAAATAAATAAAATTTCAATAAAATAATTATTAAAAAGAAAAGAAAGAAAGAAGGAAATGTCCTAAAGCTGGATTTGGGAGATAGTTCCAAGATTCAGTAAATTTGTTATACTAATAATCATTACATTGTACATTCAAAATGGGTGAATAAAGTCATTTGGGTTTTTTTTTATTAAGGAAAAAGATGTGGTTCTGCTCTGCCTTACTAATAGACTTAATTGTACACTAACTCTACACACAGTTACCAGCCAGCATTACTCAATTTTTATAACAGAGAAAGGACATTTTACTAAGATAACTAGAAGAGGCAGAAGACATTAGATGATGTATCTTCTCTATAGAACCCCAGTTCTTAGTACAGTAATGCCTATAACATAGGAGTTTAATAATTATTTACTGGGACCAGCAGTTAGCATAATGGCTATGTCGCTGGACTCCCACGTCATCAACTGCGGTTTGCGTCCCGGACCTGGTGGCTTAACTCATGCCAGGTGCATGTGCGTGCGTGCCCAAGATCCCGAGAGGAGAATGGAGGAGAAGGGATTGCAGCATGGCCATCCCCCATGGGGGGTGATTTCTCACTTTCTATCTCTCTGTCTCTCTGTCTGGTGAGCACACGCGCCCTGTAGCAAAAACCTCTAGAAATAATTAAATAAATAAATAAATAAATATTTACTAAGGGGCCAAATGATGGTGCAGTGGTAGGGTGTCATGTCCTGTCAGGCTGACCATGTGGAATGATTCTGAGTTTGCATCAGGAGATCTCTCTGTGTACTCCAGGGGCATGTGTAACATGGTCCAGGGCTGGCTGAGGCTGGAGCTGTATTATGGTGTCAGGACCCTGCTAGGGGTGCTATCTCTGTTATCTTTTTCTGTCCCTTATGGAAGAGATAAATGGGTGAAGTTTTATTTTTATTTATCTATTTATTTATTTTTAAACTTTATTATTTATTTATTTAAATTTGACCAAAAAGGGACAGAGTAAGAGAGTGAAAGAGGGAAAGTGAGAAAGCAAGCCACAAGGTCCAGGACTTGAACTGTGGTTGGCCATGTGGGAGTCCGGCGCCCTTAACCACCACACCACCTGCTGGCCCCTTTATTTATTTATTATTTATTTATTTATTTATTTTTTTGTTTTGTTTTTTAAAGATTTATTTATTTATTCATTCATTCACATTCCTCCATTTTAATTTGACCAGAGAGAGACAGAGAGAGAGAGAAGAAAGTGAGAAAGCAAGCCACCAGGTCCAGGACTTGAACCCTGGTCGGCCACGTGGGACTTCTCCAGCACCTTAACCACCACGCCACTTGCTGGTCCCTATTTATTTATTTTTTTGGAGAGGTTTTCACTATAGGGCGTGTGCACTCGCCAGACAGACAGAGACATAGAGACAGAAAGCAAGAAATCACCCCCGGGGGGATGGTCACGCCGCAATCCCTTCTCCTCCATTCTCCTCTCGGGATCTTGGGCACACACGCACACGTGTCCGGCGTGAGTTTTAAGCCACCAGGTCCGGGACTTGAACCGTGGTCGACTACGTGGGAGTCCAGCAACATAGCCATTACGCTAACTGCTGGTTCCCTATTTATTTATTTTTTTAGTGAGTGAACTTTAAGAAAAATTACTTATGGGGCCAGCAGGTGATGTGGTGGTTAAAGCGTTGTACTCCCACATGGTTGACCAAGGTTCAAGTCTCAGACCTGGAGGCTTGAAATTCACACCAGGCCCATGTGCATGCATGCCCCAAATCCCAGGAGAGAAGAGAAGGGATTACCACATGGCCATCCAGGTTGATTTCTCACTTTCCCTCTCTCTGTCTTTCTCTGTTTCCTTTCTGGCGAGTGCATACACCCTATGATATATAATATGTATATTATATGATATGTAAATATATATACACACACGTGTATATGTGTATCAATGCACGTACTCTATGGCAAAAACATATATATGTATATATATTTCAAGATGTCATTTTATTTTCAGGACTGTCGAATCAATCCAGTACAAAAAGGACTCATACTCTAACAGACTTAGGGATCATACCGCCATTTATTAGAGTAAACCAGTTTGCTCAAACAAAACCCAGGCTTACATTTGAGAATTTGCCAGGCAAAGGGGGAATAAGAGACACTATTGAATTAAAAGCAACTTTCAAATATTTCAGTAGCTAAACAAAGTTCCCAGAGACACCTCCACAGGTCACACCTATGTTTCTACCTCTTTTCAAGTCATGTGAACATCCCAGGTGGAATCACTCAGAATACCTGAGACTGGAATATATGTATGCAATTTATGCTTTCCCTTGGTTGCCTGTGGGGCAACTCATCCACAGGTCGGTTGACTCTTAGTCACTACAGTGTTACTAGTCCTTAACTGACAGCTACCTATGCCCTCTTCCAGTCTACACCCTACTGATATGGAATCTCCCCCCCCCCCCCCCCCGCAGGAGGCCCTGAGCCACATACCAGATAATAGATACAGTATTTTGAGATAAAAGACACAGGCTATCCATCCTGGACCCTCCATAGCTTTAGACTATCAATGGTGTAGAAATATATACCAGCAGGCCAGCAGGTGGCGTAGAGGTAAGGTGTTAGACTCCCATATAGCCAACCATGGTTCAAGTTCCGGACCCAGAGGCTTGAAAGTCATGCTGGCTGCACATGTGTGTGCCTGAAACGCCAGGAGGAGAATGGAGGAGAAGAGATTGGCCATCCTCTCTGACGGGGGAGGGGGGGGGTGTGATTTCTCACTTTCTCTAGCAAGCACATGCACCCTATACTAAAATTCTCTCTCTTAAAAAGGAAGAAAAGAAATATACCACCAGCAAAGAATTGTCTGAAATAGAGGATATGGGGGGCCGGCAGGTGGCAAGGTGGTTAAGGATGCTGGACTCTCACATGGCCGACCACGGTTCGAGTTCTGGACCTGGTGGTTTGCTTTCTCACTTTCTCTTTCTCACTCTCTCACTCTGTTCCCCTCTGGTCAAATTAAAATGAATAAATAAAGTTAAATAAAATAAGCCTTATTTTTTTTTTTTGAAGAGGTTTTGGATATATGACATGTGCACTCGCCAGACAGACTGAGAGAGACAGACAGAAAGCGAGAAATCACCCCCCAGGTGGGATGGCCACGCCGCAACCCCTTCTCCTCCATTCTCCTCTCGGGATCTTGGGCATGCACGCACACGCACCCGGCATGAGTTTTAAGCTACCAGGTCCGGGATGCGAACTGCGGTCGACTACATGGGAGTCCAGCAACAGAGCCATTACGCTAACTGCTGGTCCCATAAAATAAGTCTTTAAAAAAAAAAAAAAGAAATAGAGGACATGGGAAACAAAACACTTTAATCCATGGTGAGGGAAAAGAGAAACTGGAAGAACAGGAAAGAGAATAGAGTTTATATATTTTTTGTCTTCTATCAATATGTGATATTTGCTTGAACTTCAGGTTCCAGATTCTCCAAGAATAGGGTTGCCAGATTTATAAAATAAAAACAGGACATTCCATTACATTTGAATTTAAGAAAAACAGTAAATAACTTTTTGGTGTATGTCCCAAATATTGCACAGTATGTATTTATACTAAAAAGTTAATTCTGGGGGCTGGCAGACGGTGTGGTGGTTAAGGGTGCTGGACTCCCACATGGCCGAGCATGGTTAAAGTCCCGGACCTGGTGGCTGGCTTGCTTTCTCACTTTCCCTCTCTTTCTCGCTCTGTCCCTCTCTGGTCAAATTTAAATAAATAAATAAATAAATAAATAAATAAATAAATAAGTAAAACAATTCTTTTTTTAAAAAAGGCTAATTCTGAAATAGTTCTTCATTTTAAGTTCAAATTTAACAAAGTGTTGTGTATTTTATGTAAATCCTATCCAGGAGGTTCAGTTAGACTAAGGGTACCCTGACAACCATATCTTGTTAAAGAGTTACAGGGAAACCACCACAGAGCAAAGTATAGACACCTCACCAACAATGGGATGGGGTGAGGGGGTTAGTATAGGATCTTTTTTTTTTTTTTTTTTGAGAGGTTTTTGCCTTGTGCGCTCACCAGAGGGAGAGAGAGAGACGGACATGAGAGGGAAAGTGAGAAAATCACCCCAGGGGAGATAGCCATGCCACAATCCCTTCTCCTCCATTCTCCTTCCAGGATCTTGGGCACACATGCACATGTGCCCAGCATGATTTTCAAGCCACTGGATCAGGGACTCAAACCATGATTGGTCATGTGGGAGTCCACTGACGTAACTGCTATGCCATCTATCAGTCCCAATATGTGATCCTTTTAGTTCCATCTCCCAAACTCTCAAAAACCCAGTGCTTGGTGCAGCTGTGGTATTATAGGCAGTAGGATACTGCTATGGTCATACTGGAAGGGGTCATACTGGAAGGCCCAGAGTTTAGATCATGAACACCAGGCAGGCCCACAGGTGCTAGAGCACTAAAGAGGATAGTAGCATGTTAATGCCTTGTAGGGGAAGGGGGGGGGCCTGTCCTTCTCTCTCTATTAAGAGAGAAGTAAACTTTCAAAAATGCTATTTAGCAGGGTGGGAAGGTTTATGCACAGTGGCGTTATCAACCACTATCTGCCAGGTGAAGAAATGTTTCTGTCCATATCAAAGATCAAAAATACACCTAGGGAGAAGGGGAGGCAGGTTCACTGGCATTTGGAGTCTGATCCTTACTGCCCGAAGGCAAGCCGGACAACTCCAGGAGTCAGAAGTCCTATGTAAACACAAGGGGGACAAGCCTCTTGGGATCTAGAGATTCAGAGCCAACATACTTCCAACTCTCTTGGAGCAAGTAAAAAACCTCAAAAGGCACTAAAAGCTAAATAAACACCTCTATAGGGCGCATGCGCTCGCCAGAAAGACAGAGAGAAACAGAGAGACAGAAAGCGAGAAATCACCCCCCAGGGGGGATGGCCACGCCGCAATCCCTTCTCCTCCATTCTCCTCTCGGGATCTTGGGCACGCACGCACACACGCCCGGCATGAGTTTAAGCTGCCGGGTCCGGGATCTGAACCGCAGTCGACTACGTGGGAGTCCAGCGACATATCCATTACGCTAACTGCTGGTCCCAAATGATTCTTAAAAATAAAGTCCATGGCTGGTAAATATTCGTCTCAAAGGCATGAAGAGGTAAGCATCAAAAAGAACAGGGCCACAGCCAGCAGATGGCAAAGCTATTACATCACTGGATTCCCACATGGCTGACAGTGGTTCAAGTCCCAGACCCGCTGGCTTGAAACTCATGCCCAGCACATGTGTATATGTGCCCAAGATCCTGGGAGGATAATGGAGAAGGGATTGCTGTGTGGCCATCCTCCCTGGGGGGGGGTGATTTCTCACTTTCCCCTCTCCAGCCAAGTGTACACACCCTAAGGCAAAAAGAAACTCTAAAACAAATAAACAAAAAAGAACAGATTTCCTATTTCCTGTGTTACCTGGGTTTGGAATCTATAGCCATGAAGATCTCTGGAGTATTAGGAGTGCTCCTCACTCTTTTTGTCTCTTTGTCAAGAGAATTTTCATATAACCTCTACTGAATCCTGGCTCCAGGTCCAACTGAGATGGAACAACTATAGTGCCTAACCTGCAACTTCAGCCAAATGAACTCCATTTAGGAAGCAGCTGTCCTGTAAACCTAAGTGACCCCAATTTCTTCACGTTCCTTTAGCTTGTCATTTACATTAGCTATTACTTACTACATCCCAGTATCATGCTATGGTCAACGAAATTTTCTAATACTTTGGGTGATGAAAACGAGAAAGTATAACCGTGCAACCCAAAGGTCATTAAGACAGAAATGCTGAATGTCATGTCAAATTGAAAACTTGGCAATTCATCAGGATCTGTTCTTCCTTGTTGGATCGCACAAATTTTATCCCTTCCTGTTGAGTACAGTAATTAACTTACAGACCATGGTACTTGGACTACTTGAAGATTTCCCTGCCTTTCAGAGATTGGACTATGCCTACGGATATCATCTTTTACCATTTCAACATGATCTTTTTAAATGATAAACTTGCTCTGCCACCTATATTTATGAATTCCTTGGGTGGGAAAAAGCGGTCTCCAATTTTAAATGTGAAATAAAGGTACTTCTCAAAAATAAAAAATAAAAGAAAGAACAAGACCACATTATGTATTTTTGAATTTGGAGAGGTAGGTTTGTTTTTGTTTTTAGTTTTTCTGTAGGGCACATGCAACTTGTCAGAGAGAAGCAAAGAGGGAAAGAGAGAAAGCACTCCCCAAGGAAAATGACCAGACCCTTTTCCTCTATTCTCTCAGGATTTGGGGAAAGCAGTAAGCACACATGCTCGATTTTTTTTTTTTTGAGAGGTTTTTGCTATAGGGCGCATGCGCTTGACAGACAGACAGAGAGAGACAGAGATAGAAAGCGAGAAATCACCCCCCAGGGGGGATGGCCACGCCGCAATCCCTTCTCCTCCATTCTCCTCTCGGGATCTTGGGCACGCACGCACATGCGCCCGGCGTGAGTTTAAGCCGCCGGGTCCGGGACTCGAACCGCGGTCGACTACGTGGGAGTCCAGCGACATAGCCATTACGCTAACTGCTGGTCCCTATGCTCGATGTTTTTCAAGCCACTAGGTCAGGGACTCAAACCGTGCAGTCAGTCTGTGGAATCCAGCCATCTTAGACCACATCACTAGCTGGCTAGGTTTCTTTTACTCTTTTTTTTTTAAAGAGAGAAAGTGAGAAATCACCCCTCACACACAGGGGGTATGGCCACGCTACAATCTCTTCTATTCTCCCCTCAGGATCTTGGGCATGCATGCATACACACCAGGTGTGAATTTTAAGCCGCCAGGGCCAAGACTCAAACTGCGGTTGACTGTGTGGGAGTCCAGTCACGTAACCATTAGGCCATCTGCTGGTGTTTTTTAATAGCATCTTTCTTCGGAATTCTTTTTTTAAAGAATTATTTTACCTTATGCACTATTATTATTGTTTAACTTGCTATAGTTATCGGAGAGAGACAGAAGGAAAGCAAGAAAGCAAGGTGCCAGGTCTAGGACTCGAACCACAGTCGGCCATGGGGAAGTCCAACACCCCAACCACCATACTAACTGCTGGCCCCCCTTTGGAATTCTTAGAGAAAATCCCACAGGTGACAGCCATTAACTCAGCTTTTCTGAAACGGTGTTATCAGAGCTATTAATAAGGTGTTACATGGACCCCCCGAAAAAAAAATATTCAGTGGTTAAGTAAGTTTGGAAAATGTTGCATATATTAAGTTATGAAGTCCGTTCTGTAAAGGAACCTATTCAATTTTATTTAAATTGCTGATTCTTGAGTTTATTTGACCACAGAACCCTTTTAAGGAACATTTATTACCATCTCACTGAACTACTTCTGTGAAAATGTCTCTCTCAAGAATGGGAGAAACATGTCAACATTGGGAACACAAAGGAATCACACATAAAATGGTTTTCAAAATTAGTGTTAAGTCAATGATTTGAAAACTGGATAATTTTGTCCTCTACGAGGTACTTCCTCAATGGTAAATACAGCAAGGAGAGCTGAAATGAGATTAAAAGGCAGACAAGCAAAAGCCTACAAAGAACAGTACTGGGCTGCTCTGCTTAGTCAGGGCCTGGCCAGGAGAGAAAATAACAGCATTCAGTGGTGTCTTCTTTTACCGCCTTGACAGAGGAGACAAATACACTCTTGAACTTCCTCCAAAAGGTTCAGACCAAAGTTCGAAGCAGCCACATACAAACGAGTTCATCTTCATTCCTCCAGAAGCCAAATGACCTAGAGTCTAGGATTTCTAAGAGAAGACATCAATGGCTTATGCTGGCAAAGGAATCCCCCCTTATACTCCTTAGATGCCATCCCAAGTAGCACCCAGACACTATAAGAGGACACACTTCTTAGTGTTCTTCTTTGTGGCAGGGTAAAGCACAGCCCGGACAGCTTCTGAAAATACTTCATGTACCCCATCCTGCATCAGGGCTGAACATTCCAGATACTTCACAGCCCCTACCTGTTTAGCCAGGGAAGTGCCTTGCTGAGGAGTTGTGGGTACTAGACTCTGTTCCTTCAGCTTCTTCACTGTCTCAAGATCACTCCGCAGATCCCTCTTGGTGCCTACCAGCAGGACGGGTACATTGGGGCAATGATGGGAGACCTCTGGGTGCCACTTATGCCTCACATTGGCATAAGACGATGGGTTGCCAATGGAAAAACAAATGACAAAGATATTGGTCTGAGGGTAAGAGAGTGTTCTCAGGCGATCATACTCCTCTTGGCCAGCAGTGTCCCACAGGTTCAGGCTGACGATTTGGCCATCCACAGATGTCTGGGTGCTGTAGTTGTCAAAGACAGTGGGAATATACTCCTCAGGAAAAGCATTTGTTGTGTAACTGATAAGAAGGCAGGTCTTACCTACAGCCCCATCTCCCACAACCACACATTTGATTGCCTGCATTCTTCCCTTGTTGTCCTATGTACAAAAAAAGAAAGAATGTTCAGAGGTATTTGGTTAATTTTGAAATCCAATGCTTTATACACATTTCTCTGAGGAGAAAGAGAAGGGGTAAGCTCTTCAACCCCCTCTCTCCTTAACACCATGGAAGAATCAACTGGGGGGACCAGCAGATGGCGTAATGGCCATGTTGCTGGACTCCCATGTAGTTAACCATGGTTCAAGTCCCAGACCCGGTGGCTTAAACTCACGTCAGGTGCATGTGCGTGCATGCCCAAGATCCTGAGAGGAGAATGGAGGAGAAGGGATTGCAGTGTGGCCATCCCTCATGGGAGTGATTTCTTGCTTTCTCTCTCTCTATCTTTCTGGTGAGTGCATGTGCCCTATCGCAAAAACCTCTCAAAGGAAAAAAAAAAATAAGAGTCAACTGGGAAAGGCTGTATCGGGCAAGAGTTCCTTCCCTAGAAACTATGGACTGCTAGAGGATGGGGTTCAGTAAGTCCTAGGAAGCCACCTCTGAGGTTGTGTACAATATTATGTGTATGTGCATAAGTGATTTTTTTTTTCTGGAAAGAAGATCCAAAGCTGTTATCAGATTCTCAAAAGAGGCTGTGAGCCCAGAAAGATCAAAAACAATTCACAGGTGGGACCAGCAGTTGGCGTAATGGCTATGTCGCTGGACTCCCATGTAGCCAATCGAGGAGGTTCGAGTCCCAGACCCGGTGGCTTAAACTCACGCCAGGCACGTGTGCGTGCGTGCCCAAGATCCTGAGGGGAGAATGGAGGAGAAGGGATTGTACCTTGGCCATCTCCCCTGGGGGGTGATTTCTCACTTTCTGTCTCTCTGTCTCTCTCTATCTTTCTGGTGAGCACACGCACCCTAAAGCAAAAAACAAAAACAAAAACAAAAAAAAAACCTCTCCAAAAACAATTCACTGGGCCAGCCAGTGGCATGGTGGTAAAGGTGGCTGAGTCCCACAAAGCTGACCATGTGGGTTGAGGCTTGGACCCAGCGGCTTGATAAAACACATTGGACATGTGTGCATGTGTGCCAAAAATCCTGAAAGGAGGGAAAAGTGGAGAAGGGGTTGCAGTATAACCATTCCCCATGGGGGGGTGTGCTTTCTCACTTTGTCTGTCTCTCTGGCGAACACTCACACCTTCTAGCAAAAAAAAAAAAAAAGATATGTACATAGAATTATAAAAAATGATATACATATATACATATGGGACCAGCAGTTAGTGTAATGGCTATGTCGCTGGACTCCCATGTAGTTGACTGCGGTTCACGTCCCGGACCCGGTGGCTTAAAACTCACGCCGGGCACGTGTGTGTGCGTGCCCAAGATCCCAAGAGGAGAATGGAGGAGAAGGGATTGCGGTGTGGCCATCCCCCCTGGGGGGTGATTTCTTGCTTTCTGTCTCTCTGTCTCTGTCTGTCTGTCTGGCGAGCGCACACACCCTATGGCAAAGAAAACCTCTCCAGGGAACCAGCAGTTAGCGTAATGGCTATGTCGCTGGACTCCCACGTAGTCGACCACGGTTCGCGTCCCAGACCCGGTGGCTTAAAACTCACGCCGGGCGCGTGTGCGTGCATGCCCAAGATCCCGAGAGGAGAATGGAGGAGAAGGGATTGCGGCGTGACTATCCCCCCTGCGGGGTGATTTCTCGCTTTCTTTCTCTATGTCTCTCTCTGTCTGTCTGGCGAGCGCACGCACCCTATAGAGAAAACCTCTCCAAAAAAAATAAATAAAAGGAAAAAAAAAAAGAAAAAACAAAGCCTCTCCAAAAAAATAAAAATAAAATTAAAAAATGATATACATATGTACATAGAATTATAAAAAATGATATACATATGTATATGGAATTATAAAAATGATATACACATGTACATAAGTACACTATATACGTAGTTTATGCTACACTTATTGTCATAAGGTCTGGATAAACTATATCAAAGGTGTTAACATGCTGTAGGTGTTCAATAAATGATAACTAATTTTTAAAAATTGGTATAAAAAGGTTTCTAAGGTGAAGCAGAATAAATATGGCTCTTGTACCAGCTTATGGCGTGGTGGTTAAAGTGG
Organism: Tupaia tana; assembly: GCA_026018925.1. NCBI lineage: Eukaryota > Metazoa > Chordata > Mammalia > Scandentia > Tupaiidae > Tupaia > Tupaia tana. The sequence continues at coordinate 93,516,749 of JAKSZU010000009.1, forward strand.
TTGGATCCCACATAGTTGAAGCCAACTGTGCTTGGGAAACATACCAGCTATGTATATGTGCATGCCCCAAATCCCAAAAAGAAAAATGGAGAAGGGATTGTGACATGATCATCCCCAATGGGGGGATGTGTGTGTGTGTGTGTGTGTGCTTTCTCTCTTTTTCTCTTTCCAGTAAATGCACATGCCCTCTAAAAATGTGTCTCTCACTTTGTGTCTATGACTATGGACTCAACAAGGAACCTCCATTCCTTTAAAAAAAAACCAAAGTGACACAATACTTATAAACAGTGACATTGGGCCAGCAGGTGGTATGGAGGTTAAGATGCTGGATTCCACACAGCTGGCTTTGCAGTTGGAGTCCTAGATCCAGTGACTTAAGAATCATGATGGGTATTGGGGTGGGCAGGTGGCATGGTGGTTAAAGGTGCTGGATTCCCACATGGATGACCACAGTTCAAGTCCTGGACCTGGCACCTTGCTTTCTCGCTTTCCCTTTCTCTCTCTCTGTCTCTGCCTGATCAAATTGAAAAAAATAATAACAATAAATGGAATTCAATAAATAAATTCTCCTTCTTTTTTTGTTTTGGAGAGGTTTTAGCCATAGGGTGTGTGTGCTCACCAGAAAGACAGAGACAGAAAGATAGCAAGTGAGAAATCACCCCCTGGGGGGGATGGCCACGCCGCAATCCCTTCTCTTCCATTCTTCTCTCAGGATCTTGGGCACACACGCACACGCACCTGGTGTGAGTTTAAGCCACCAGGTCTGGGACTTGAACCGCGGTCGGCTACATGGGAGTTCAGTGACATAGCCATTACGCTAACTGCTGGTCCCAAATAAATTATTCTTAGAAAGAAAGAAAGAAAGAAAGAAAGAAAGAAAGAAAGAAAGAAAGAAAGAAAAGAATCATGACAGGTGCATATGCATGTGAGCCAAAAATCCAGAGAGAAGAATGTAGGAGAAGCTATTGAAGCATGACCATACCCTCGAGGTGGGGTGATGATTTCTCTCTCTCTCTCTCTCTCTCTCTCTCTCTCTCTCTAGTGAGTGTATATGCCTTATAGTAAAAACTAAAAAGATGATGAAGGAAAAAAGAAAAAGAAAGAAACAGTTGGGACCAGCAGTTGGCGTAATGGCTATGTCGCTGGACTCCCTTGTAGTTGACTGCGGTTTGAGTCCCCGACCTGGTGGCTTAAACTCACACTGGGCGCATGTGCATGAGTGCCTAAGATCCTAAGAGGAGAATGGAAGAGAGGGGATTGCGGCGTGGCCATCCCCCCTGTGGAGTGATTTCTCGCTTTCTGTCTCTCTTCTCTCTCTGTCTTTTTGGTGAGCACACGCACCCTATAGCAAAAAACCTCTCCAAAAAATAAAAAAAGAAAAGAAAAAGAGGGACCAGCAGTTGACATAATGGCTATGTCACTGGACTCCCATGTAGTTGACCCAGTTCGAATCCCAGATCCGGTGGCATAAACTCTAGCTGGGTGCGTGTGTGTGCGTGCCCAAGATCCCAAGAGGATAATGGAGGAGAAGGGATTGCAGCATGGCCATCCCCCCAGGAGGTGATTTCTCGCTTTCTGTCTCTCTGTCTCTCTCTGTCATTCTGGCGAGCACATACACCCTATAGCAAAAAAAAACCTCTCCAAAACAAAAAATAAAAAAAAGAAAAGAAAAAGAAACAGTGAAAACAAAATACAAAAAAAAAAAAAGAGCCAGCAGGTGGCATGGTGGTGAAGGTACTGGATTCCCACATGGCCAACTTTAACTCAAGTCCTAGACCCGGCACCTTGAAAATCACACCAGGTACATGTGCATGCATGCCCAAAATCCCAAAAAGAAAATGGAGGAGAAGAGATTGCAGTGTGTTCACCCCCCCCCCCACCAGACACCGCCTGTCTGTGGCAAGTACACACCCTATCGCAAAAACCTAAAACAAACAATCAGGACCAGCAGTTGGTGTAATGGCTATGTCACTGGACTCCCATGTCTTTCTGGCGAGCACACACACCCTGTAGCAAAAACTCTCAGAAAAAAAACCTCTAAAACAAACAAACAAAAAGGCCAGTCAGTGGTGTCATGGTTAAGGCAGCTTGATCTCAGACCTGACGGCTTGAGAAACATGCTGGGCACATGTGTGTGCATGCCCAAAATCCCAGAAGAAAAAATGGAGAAGGGATTGAGGCATGACCATTCCTCGTGGGGCAGGAGAGTTCTTGCTTTCCCTTTCTCCCTCTCTCTCTCTCTCTCTCTGTCTTTCTAGTAAATTTTGGTTTTTTTGGAGAGGTTTTGCTATAGGGCACACGTGCTCTCCAGAAAGACAGAGAGAGACAGAAAGTGAGAAATCACCCCCCAGGGGGTTGGCCATGTTGCAATCCCTTCTCCTCCATTCTCTTCTCGAGATCTTGGGCATGCACGCACACGTGCCCAGCGTGAGTTTAAGCCACTGGGTCCAGGACTCGAACCGTAGTTGGCTACATGGGAGTCCAGCAACGTAGCCATTACGCCAACTGCTGGTCCTGTAAATTTTTTAAAATGACATCATAATACTTGAGAGAAAGTATACGACTCAGATACATAGTTAAGAGTCAAGGTTCTAAAATCAGTTCTCCTGCTTCCTTTTTTTTTTTTTTTTTTTTTTTTGATATAGGCCCCATGTGCTTGCCAGGGAGACACAGAGTGACAGAGAGAGAGAGAAAATGAGAAACCAACCCCCAGATGGGTTAGCCATGCCGGAAATCTCTTCTCTCCTCTCCTCTCAGGATTTTGGGCATGCACGCACACGTACCTGACATGATTCTCAAGCTACAGGGTTGAAGGCTCAAACCACCCAATTGGCCATGTGGGATCCAGCACTTTAACCTCCATACCACCTGCAGACCTGAGTTCTCTTTCTTCTTAAGTTTTGTGAACTTGGTCAAGTTTTCAATCTGAGGATTCAATGAAAGAAAATATGGGGGGGGGGGGGGCGGAGAGACAAAAACAAAGAAAAACAAACAAGAAAAAAGAAAAAAAAAGAAAAAGAACAAAAAAAAAATGTGGGCCAGCTGATTGCATAGCAGTTACATTGCTGGACTCCCACATGGCCTACCGTGGTTCTAGTCCTGGACCTGGTGGCTTGAAATTCATGCCAGGCACATGTGTGTGCATGCACAAGATCCCAAGAGAATGGAAAAGGGATTACAGTGTGGCCATCTCCCCAGGGGGTGATTTCTCATTTTCCCTCTAACTGTCTCTGTCTCCTCTCTCCAGAGAGCACACGTACTCTAAGGCAAAAACCTCCCCCAAAAATTAAAAAATGGAAGAAAATATGTGTAGTACTTAGCCCTTGATATATATATCCATAATTATTGGAAGCTACTATGACTTTTAAAAAGTCTTACTTTGTTTATGATAGCATGTGTGCATGTACAAGGCAGGTGGAATAGGAGAGAAGAGAGGTGAGGAGAGGAGGAAAAGAAGAGGGAAGAAGAAAGAAGTGCCCTCCACAGGGTGTCATCAGAACAAATACCCTTTCCCCAACCTTCTAGCTCATGAGGGTGCTTTCGAGCTGACCCGTGGATCTGAACCTACTGTTGGCCATGTAGCTTCCGGCACTGCAGTTCAACATGCTACTGACTGTGCTACTAGGCTGGGCCTACTATGACTTCTTTTTTTTTTTTTTAAGTTTTTGCCATAGGGCACATGTGCTCACTGGAGAGACAGAGAGAGACACAGAGAGAAAATGAGAAATCACCGCCTTCCCCAATGGGATTGCCATGCTGCAATCCCTTCTGCTCCATTCTCTCAGGATTTGGGGCATGTGCACATACACGCTCAACTACAGTTGGCCATGTAGAAGTTCAGCACCTTTAACCTTCACACCAGCTGCTGACCTCCTACTATGACTTTTTTTTTTTTTAAGAATTCTTTTATTTGTTTGTTTTTAATTTGACCAGAAAGAGACAGAAAGAGAGAGGAAAAGTGAGAAAGCAAGCCACCAGGTTCAGGACCTGAATTGTGGTCAGCCATGTGGGAGTCCAGCATCTCAACCACACCACCTGCCAGCCCCACGATGACATCTTAATTTATTTTCTACTAGTATTCTACTGAGAATGGCAAAAATTCTGAAAGATAGGTATAATGCTAGACAAAGCAGAAGTCTTATTCCCTCCCACCTTGTCTGAGGAAAATCATTAGTCATAACACCACCATGTTCTCATTAATAAAGTACTTCAGTATAAATGATATGACAGAGATGATCTCCAAGAAGTATGATTACTATAAGTTCCCATGTTTTATTTTCCCCATATTAATATCTTTGGGGCCCCAAAGCATTCCATTTCTTTTTTTTTTTTTTTGGAGAGGTTTTTGCTATAGGGCGCGTGCGCTTGCCAGACAGACAGAGAGAGACAGAGAGACAGAAAGCGAGAAATCACCCCCCAGGGGGGATGGCCATGTCGCAATCCCTTCTCCTCCATTCTCGTCTCGGAATCTTGGGCACGCACGCACAAGCGCCCGGCATGAGTTTAAGCCACCGGGTCCAGGACTCGAACCGCGGTCAACTACGTGGGAGGTGGGAGTCCAGCGACATAGCCATTACGCTAACTGCTGGTCCCGAGCATTCCATTTCTTTTTTTTCTTTTTTGGAGAGATTTTCGCTATAGGGCGCGTGCGCTCGCCAGACAGACAGAGAGAGAGATAGAGACAGAAAGCGAGAAAACACCCCCCAGGGGGGATGGTCACGCCGCAATCCCTTCTCCTCCATTCTCCTCTCGGGATCTTGGGCACGCACGTACACGCGCCCGGCGTGAGTTTTAAGCCACCGGGTCCGGGACGCGAATCTCGGTCAACTACGTGGGAGGTGGGAGTCCAGCGACATAGCCATTATGCTAACTGCTGGTCCTGAGCATTCCATTTCTTTAGAGTCTTAACTACTATCCTAATTTCAGACCCAACTCTTTTTTTTTTTTTTTTTTTTTGCCACAGGATGCATGCACTCGTGGGAGAGAGACAGAGAGACACAGAGAAAGGAAAAGTGACAAATCACCACCTAGGGGGATGGTTATGCCACCATCCCTTCTCCTCCATTCTCCTCTCGGAATTTTGGGCATACACACACGCACAGCATAATTTTCAAGCCATTGGGTCCAGGACTCAAACTGTGGTCAACCATGTATGAGTCTAGCACCTTAACCACTGTGCCACCAGCTTGCCCTGAGACCTAATTCTTAGAGCATTAATTTGTTCAAGTGTTATAACATGGAATAAAGGGAATAAATAGTCACATGTATTTGGTTACAGAAAAAGACAACTGAGAATCGATTTCACACTTCAGGAATTGGGAGTAATGGGATACATTCCCCACCCTGTTGTCCTATTAGCTGAAGTCTACATTGGGCCCATATTATAGGCAAAAAACAAAATAACCAAAGAAAACACTTCATTTTGTGTCAAGGTAAAGAAGTTGGCCTTCAGAGTATGTTTCACACAAGCCCACTAGGGGTAGCTCTCTGCTCATAAAGCTGATTCAGACCAGTGCTTCAGACTGGTGAGGCCTTCTACCCAGAAGTCTTCTTTAGCACATGTCCCACAGGTAGAAGTCTAGAGTATAATTCAGCTCTGGTAGGGAACTACCTAGGGTATTCAGTGATTGCTGGCTCTGTCTTTTTCAGTCTAGGAATAGGCATTATGATCAAACACAAAGGTTGATGGAAAATACCAAAATCACCACCACATTCCCTGAGAATAGACTTGACTTTCCCTATCTGTATTAATCTTTCTCCTCTGAATTCCTTTTTTTTAATAAAGAGAGATTTTTGCTATAGGGTACATACGCTCACTGGAGACACAGAGAGACAGAAAGTGAGAATCACCACCCAGGGAGATGGCCACACCGCAATCCCTTCTCCTCCATTCTCCTCCTGGGATTTTGGGCATGTACACACATAAGCCTGGGTGTGAGGTTTTTCTTTTCTTTTTCTTTTTTTTAAACTTAACCAGAGAGGGACAGAGTGAGAGAGACAGGGCAAGGGAAAGTGAGAAAGCAAGCCACCAGGTCTGGGACCCAAACTGCGGTTGGCCATGTGGAGTCTAGCACCCTTAACAACCATGCCACCTGCCGTGCCGCCCCCTCCACCCCCACCCCCTGTGTGAGTTTTAAGCCACAAGGTCTGGGACTCAAACGGCAGTAAACTACACAGGAGTCCAGCAATGTAACCATTACACCATCTGCTGGTCCCTCTCCTCTGAATTCCTATAGCAGTTACTGCTATTCAACTCATCTCAGCCTCCTCTTCATATCACTCAGTGTCCTACACCTCTGCTTAAAAGAGAAAAAGAGTTGTGGCCAGCAGATGGTATGGTGGTTAAGGCGCTGGACTCCCACATGGCCAACCACAGTCCGAGTCTCAGACTTGGTGGCTTGAGGATCAAACCGGGTGCATGTGCATGTGTGCCCAAAATTTCAGGAGAAGGATGGAGGAAAAGGGATTGTGGAATGACAATCTCCCCTACTGGGGTGATTTCTCACTTCCCCTCTCACTGTCTGTTTCTCTCCAGCAAGTCTGTGCACCTTATGGCAAAAATCTAAAAGAGAGAGAGAGTTGTCACTTTTTTAGACAATAGTGCAACTCAGGGGGCTGCTAAGACATAGTAAAACTTTTGGGCACATGGGGCTGGCAGGTGGGATGGTGGTTAAGGCGCTGGACATGGGTGACCATAGTTCAACTCCCAGACCTGGTGGCTTGCTTTCTCAGTTTCCCTTTCTCTCTCGCTCTCTGGTCAAATTTTAAAAATAATAATAAATAAAACAAATAATTAAAAAAAGACTTTTGGGCACAAAGACTTTTCTGCACCCCAACTTCAGTTCTTCATGTCTGTAACTAGTAAATCCTACCTTAGGACCAGCAGTTGGCATAATAGCTATGTAACTGGACTCCCATATATTCAACCACGGTTCGAGTCCTGGACTCAGTGGCTTAAACTCACACCAGGCAAGTGTGCGTGTGTGCCCAAGACCCCAAGAGGAGAAGGGATTGTGGCATGGCCATCCTACCTGGGGGGGGGGGGGTGATTTCTCACTTTCTGTCTCTGTCTAGCACAGATGCCCTATAGCAAAAATCTCTCAAAAAAAAAATCCTCCTTAGTTAAAAAGTTTCTCGGGCCAGCCAGCAGCATGGTGGTTAAGGCAACTGGAACTCACATTGCAGAATGCATGGTTCAAGACCTGGAACTGGCTGCTTGAAAAACACACCAAGACGTGTGTGAGTGCTCAAAAGTGTACGTGCTCAAAATCCTGAGGAGAATGGAGAAGGGATTGAAGCATGGCCATCCCCCATGTGGGGTAATTTGTCACTTTTCCTCTCCCTCTCTCTATGTCTCCATCCAGCAAGTACACACACCCTATAGCAAACTATCAAAAAAAGGTTTCTAGGGACCAGCAGATGGCATAATGGCTACATCGATGGACTCTCATCTAGTCGACCGGACCCGGTGGCTTAAACTCACATCAGGCGCGTGTACATGCATGCCCATGATCCCGAGAGGAGAATAGAGGAGAAGGGATTATGGCGTGGCCATTCTTCCTGCAGGGTGATTTCTCGCTTTCTATCTCTCTGTCTCTCTCTGTCTTTCTGGGAAGCACTGGTTTCTATAATCCAGTATGTAAATATCTTCTTTTCTTTTCTCTCTCTCTCTCCTTTTTTTTTTTTTTTGAGAAGTTTTTGCTATAGCATACATGCACTCGCCAGAAAGACAGAAAGTGAGAAATCAGGGACCAGCAGTTAGCATAATGGCTATGTTGCTGGACTCCTATGTAGTCGACCACGGTTCAAGTCCCGGACCCGGTGGCTTAAAACTCGTACCGGGCGCATGTGTGTGCATGCCCAAGATCCCGAGAGGGGAATGGAGGAGAAGGGATTGCGGCATGTCCATCCCCCGTGGGGGGTGATTTCTCACTTTCTGTCTCTCTGTCTCTGTCTGTTTGGCGAGTGCACATGCCCTATAGCAAAAACCTCTTCAAAAAAAAAAGTGAGAAATCAGATGGCCACACTGCAGTCCCTTCTCCTCCATTCTCCTCTCGGGATCTTGGACACACACCCATGCACGCACACACACCTGGAGTGAATTTAAGCCAACAGGTCCAGGACTCAAACCATGGTAGACTACATGAGAGTCCAGGGATGTAGCCATTGCTCCAACTGCTGGTCCCCTTCTTTTCTTTTCCTTTTTTTTTTTGTTTTGTTTTGTTTTGCAGAAACTGTGTGCACTTGCTGGAGAGACAGATACAAAGTCAGAATCACAACTCAGGGGTGATGGCCATGTCTCAATCGCTTTTCCTCCATTCTCCATTCAGGATTTTGGGCATGCATGAACATGCACCTCACATGAGTTTCAAGCCTCCAGGTCTGGGACTGGAACTGTGATCGTCCATTTGGGAGTCCAGTCCCTTAACCACTAAACCACCTGCTGACCCCCATGTCTTTTTTAAAGGACTACCAAATGGCATAATGGTTACCTTGCGTCTATCCCATATAGTTGAACACGGTTCCAGTCCCAGATCCAGCAGCTTTAAACTCAGGCCAGGCAAATGTGCATGAGTGCCCACAAATCCCAAGAGGAAAATGGAGAAGGGATTGTAATGTGGCCATTCCCTCAGGGAGTGATTTCTCACTTTCTATCTCTCTGTCTCTCTCTAACTCTCTGGAGAGTGCATGTGCCCCACAGCAAAACTCTCCTTCAAAAAAACAAAAAAGTATTTTTTTTAGAATTATTTTAACTTTATTTATTTATTTATTTTAATTTGGACAGAGAGGGACAGTATGTGAGAGAGAATAAAAGAAAGAAAGTGAGAAAGAAAGCAAGCTGCCAGGTCTGGGACTCGAACCATGGTTGAACATATGGGAGTCCAGCATCCTCAACCACCACGCCACATCCCAGCCCTCAAAAAAGTGTTTTTTAAAAAAATTGTTTAGGCTATGGGACCAACAGATAGCATAATGGTTACATCGTTGGACTCCCATACAGTCGATCATGGTTCGAATCCTGGACCCTGTGGCTTACACTCATGCCAGGCGCATGTGCGTGTGTGCCCAAGATCCCGAGAGGAGACTAGAGGAGAAGGGATTGCGGTGTGGCCATCCCCCCTAGGGGGTGATTTCTCACTTTCTATCTCTCTGTCTCTCTTTCTGACGAGTGCATGTGCCCTATAGCAAAAACTTCTCCAACGGAAAAAAAATTGTTTGGGCTAGGGGACCAGCAGGTGGTATGGTGGTTAAGGCGCTGGACACTCCCACATGGCCAACCATGGTTCAAGTCCTGCACCTGGTGGCTTGCTTCCTCACTTTCCCTCTGTGTGTGTGTGTGTGTGTGTGTGTGTGTGTGTGTGTCTGGTCAAATTGAAATAAATGAATGAATAAATTAAATAAATCATTTTTAAAGAATTATTTTATTTAACTTTATTCATTTACTTATTTCAATTTGACCAGAGAGGGATAGAATGAGAAAGCGAGAGCAAGTGAGACAGCAAGCCACCAGGTCCAGGACTCGAACCACAGTCAGCCATGTGGGAGTCCAGCACCCTTAACCACCACGCCACCTGCCAGCCCCTAAAAAAATAATTATTTTTGAGAGGTTTTTGCTCTAAGGCACATGCGCTCGCCAGAAAGACAGAGAGATAGAAAGTGAGAAATCACCCCGCAGGGGGGATGGCCACACCGCAATCCCCCCTCCTTCATTCTCCTCTCGGGATCTTGGGCATGCACGCACTCGTGCCATGCGTGAGTTTAAGCCACCGGGTCCAGGATTCGAACTGCGGTCGACGACATAGGAGTCCAGCGACATAGCCATTACGCCAACTGCTGGTCCCCTGAAAAAATAACTTAAAAAAAATTGTTTGGATTGGAATAAGCAGGTGGCATGGTGATTGAGCCTGGACGCCCACATGGTCAACCATGGTTTGAGTCTTGGACCTGGTGGTTTGCTTTCTCACTTACCCTCACTCTGTGTCTCTCTCTGGTAAGCACATGTGCCCTATAGTAAACTTCCAAAAAATAATAAATAAAATAAAATAAATATTAAAAAAATAATTTGGGGCTGGCAGGTAGTGTGGAGGTGAAAGCATTTGATCCCACATAGCCAACTTGGCCATTTGAGCTTAAAATCAGGGGGTGTGGAACCAGCAGGTAGCATGGTGGTTAAGGCGCTGGACATTCCCACATGGTCGACAACGGTTCAAGGTCTGAACCTGGTGGCTTGCTTTCTCACTTCCTCTTTCTCTCTCTCTGTGCCTCTCTCTGATTAAATTAAAAAATGAATGAATAAAAATAATAATAAGTAGATAATTCATTAGAAAGAAAGAAAGAAAGAAAGAAAGAAAGAAAGAAAGAAAGAAAGAAAGAAAGAAAGAAAAGAAAGAAAGAAAATCAGGGGGTGATTTCTCACTTTCCCGCTCTTTCTCTGTGTCCTTGTCTCTTTCTCTCTCTCCGGCAAGTGCATGCACCCTGTAGAAAAACTAAAAAATTCAGGACCAGCAGTTAGCATAATGGCTATGTTGCTGGACTCCCACGTAGTCGACCGCGGTTCAAGTCCTGGAACCCGGCGGCTTAAACTCATTCACGCCTGGCGTGTGTGTGTGTGTGTGTGTGTGTGTGTGTGTTGCGCGCCCAAGATCCCAAGAGGAGAATGAAGAAGGGATTGTGGCGTGGCCAACCCCCCTGGGGGGTGATTTCTCGCTTTCTATCTCTCTGTCTTTCTGGCCAGCGCATACGCCCTATAGCAAAAACCTCTCAAAAAAAAAAAAAAAAAAAGGAAAGAAAAACTAAAAAAAACACTTTAAAAACGGTTTCAAAATAATTCTAAAAAATTAAAATAATACTTTTTAAAAGGTTGGAGACACTGTGAGTAGGCTAGGAGTTACAAAAAAGAAAGGCAAGGCAAGTTTGGGGACTAGCAGATGGCATAATGGTTACCACGCTGGAATCCCAAGTAGTAGTCAACTGCAGTTTGAGTCCCAGACCCGGCTGCTTAAAACTCACGTATGTGTTGTGTGTGTGTGTGTGTGTGTGTGTGTGTGTGTGTGTCCCAAATCCCAAGAGCAGACTGAAGAAGGGATTGCGGCATGGCCATCCCCTCAGGTGGGGTTGGGGGCGGTGGGGGGTGGGTGGGGAGATTATTTCTTACTTTCTGTCTCTCTGTCTCTCCAAGGAGTGCAAGCACTCTATAGCAAAAACCTCTCTAAAGAAAAAAGAAAGGCAAGTTTTTAGGCTATTCATTACCTATATGAGAAAAGCCTTTAAAAAAAAAAAATTGCCAGAGGATATATGCACTCAAGACAGAGAGCTAGAGTGAGAGCAAGCAAGCACCCTCAAGGGATGTGGAGATGCTGCAGTCCTTTGTAGAGAGTGGCGATCTGAGAAAACACGGTGTGACCTTTAGACAGGCATGCAGAAATGCGCTTCCCTGTGAGCTACTCTAGCAATGGCTATTGAGAAGTATTTACATACGAAAGCGCTATTTGCCTGCTGTTGTTACTGGTTATCTTCCTGTTGTTGTTGATACCCCTTTACCCCTACTCCTTACTACTAAAGGAAGTCACAAGTGTTTATCAGATTTTGCCCCAAAAAGATCAGAGAAATTACAGGGTGCCAGTCCTTTTCAAATCTTCAGATGATTTACATCCAAAAACAACTGGCTTTGCATTCCATTTCCTCTTCCTTCTTTCAAAGAATAAACCTGAGGCTGGTTCAGGGGTCGCAACTTCTCTACCAGAGAAGCTGGGCCCACCTGATCCTCGCTTTTCTATACTTATGTGTTTTTTTTGTGTTTGTTACTGCGTCTATTTCTAATCCACAGCCTTCCCCACTCAGAAAAACGTGTTCAGCCGAGCAGGTCCCCACAGTCCTTTTCTCTCCAATTCTCCATCCCGTCTGGATTTTTGTCATGTACAGCGTGTTCCTGAAGCCACTAGGGCTGCTACTCAAACCAGCAGTTGGTCATGTGCGATCCAGCCTTCTAGATACAATGCTTAACCACTACACTACAAGGCTGGCCTGAGAAAGTAGTACTGTCTCTAGCACATTCTTCAAGCTCCAGCATGTAGCATGATGCTGTCCTGTTAAGGGTGACACACAGCTTTCACCTCCCCATCATCACCACTCTCCACACATTCTCTCAAATACAATGGACAATGCACTGCTAGGAGGGATTTTTAGAAGCAGGGGAGGACTCGGTGAAATGCTACAAGCTTAGTTTTCTGGCAAGGGAAGGATCTATGTAAAAGGCAAACCATAATACAAAGTAATACATGGCTCAGAGGACAAAATGTGATGGAGCAGTAGAGGGAAACTAAAAAGTGAAAGCCTGTTTTCAGGCATTGCGCTAGTTACTTTCCCATGCCTTATCTTAAGCCTCACGGTAGCACTGGGAAGTAGATTATAGCTGCTCATAGATCTTGGGTATGCCTACAGGATTGGAAACTGAGAGAAGACTCATGCCACAGAGGCAAGTACCCCAGAGGCTTCTGAGTTATTCAATTCACTCCTTACCTTGGAATGACAGTTTCTTTCTTTTTTTTTTTTTTTCAGTTTTGGTATAGGGCATGTGCTCTTGCCAGAGAGACACAGAAAATAAGAAATCATCCCCCAGGGTGGATGGCCATGCCACAATCTTGTCACCTCCATTCTCCTCTTGGGATTTTGGGAACACAAAACCTATGTGCGCACATGCACCCAGCATGTTTTGCAAGCCATCAGGTCCAAGACTCAAACCGCAGAGTCAGCGGTGGGGCGCAATCCTGCTGCCTTAACCATCATGCTACCTGGCTGGCCCAGAATTACGTTTCTTCTAAATCTGCCCCTCTCATGTAATAAAGCATCCTTCTCCACATGTACAGCCCATTTTCTTCTAGGCAGGACTCAAGGAGGGAAGCCCCAACAATTTGTCAAGGCAAGAGTACAGCTCAAAGTAGTACTGTTTCTAATACATGCTCCAAGTCTCAGCCCTCCCACAAGTCTGAGTCTTACACTCACTTGAAACAGCTCTGCAGCTTTTCTGAAACTGAAACAGTTCAGCAGAAAGTCTCCATTTTTATCTACTACTTTCTGCAGTTAAATTATCTACAAGTTCGGGGTTAGCTTTTCACATCAAAGACTGTCTTCTTTGGTTCAAGAAGGGTCAAAGGAGGCTTTAGGACACTCCAGGTGAAGGAAGTTATGTGAACACTCCCCAACCCTGAACCAGGACTCGCGCCTAAAAACTTAACCGCAAAAGACAATCCTACTGACCCATCAACAGATACCACAAGCCAGCTTGGCACCTCCCACACGTCCTTCTCCACCAAGGGGGACTTGGTTCCCAGGTTTCATATGGGCTCCTGAGCCGGGGACAAAAAGATGCCCCCCATTGGACTCACAAGAGAAAACTCAACCTTTCCCACAGAAGAACATCTCACCCCACCCTCAAATTCCTTCCATCTAGAGAGTGGCTCATATACTAAGGCAACCGCCCTGGGAGTTGGGGAGCCCCAAAGAGAGAAGATCGGAGTTTGGGGTCGAATGGGGATTTCTCAGTAAAGGTTACCGGACAAAGTCTGATCGTTCTCCAGGGCAGTTGAGCCGCTGCTGGTGGAGCCTCCCAGGCGTCTCACGTTGTGGTGGGCAGGCTCCCCGAGCTCAGCGCCACTTCCGGGTAGCGGCCGAGTCCCACGCTGCGGTCAGGCGCAGTCTCCACCCCCGGGAACTCCTGGGAAGTGGAGTTCTAAAAGCCAGCTCGCTATCAGCGAGTCGCAAGTTTTTAAACCGCACCTTCAGGTAATGGAGGACGTCTGAGATCCCGACCCTAATCGCTCAGTCCAGGGGTCCCCAAACCTCATCCTTTCCAGATCTCTGTTTGCTCCTCAGGACCAATAGTAACATAATGAGGCAGTCTTTGAAACGTATTTGGAAAAAAAAACAAAACAAAACATGGAGGCGATGAAAGAAAACGTAGTAAGTTAGGGTTGCTTTTTTCACCATACGTTAGTTTGAGTTTTCTAGAGTCTTATGGAAGTGAATCATACATTATGTACTTTTGTCAAGCAGTTTATTGAGAGAAAATTCACATACCATGGGGCCGGCAGGTGGCGTGGTGGTTAAGGACTCTGGACTCCCACACGGTTGACCCTGGTTCCAGTCTAAGACCTGGGGACTTGATTTCTCACTTTCTCTCTCTCAATCTGTCCCCCTCTGGTCAAGTTGAAATAAACAAATGAATAAATAAATAAATAAAGTTAAATAAAATAATTCTTTAAAAATTCACATACCATGTAATTCATCAATTTAAAGTGTACAATTCAGTACTTTTGATACATTATTGTTGGGTTTTTTGGGGGGAGAGGTGGGGTTTTTTTGTGTTTTTTTTTTTTTTTCTTCTGTAGGTCCCGAGCGCTCGCCAGGGAGACAGAGAGACAGAAAGCGAGAAATCACCCCCGAGGGGAGATGGCCACGCCGCAATCCCTTCTCCTCCATTCTCCTCTCGGGATCTTGGGCACACACGCACACGTGCCCAGCGTGAGTTTAAGCCACTGGGTTTGGGACTCGAACCGTGGTTGACTATATGGGAGTCCAGTGATGTAGCCATTACACCAACTGCTGGTTCCAATGTTTTAAGTTGTAAAAATACATAATTTGCCATTTTTTTAAGAATTATTTATTTAACTTTAGTTAGTTAGTTAGTTTAATTGTTCCAAAAAAGGACAGAACATGAGAGAGAGTGAAAGCAAGCCGCCAGATCTGAGGCTCCAACTGTGATCAGCCATGTGGGAATACAACACCCCTAACCACCACACCACCTGCTGGTCCCCATAATTTGCCATTTTAACAATTTTTTTTTCTCTTTTTCAAGTTTTGCCAGAGGGTGTGTGCACTCACAATAGACAGAGAAAAGTGAAAAAGTACACACCATGGGGCATAGTCACACCATAATCCCTTCTTGATTTCTCCCTCCTTTGAGATCTTGGGCAAGCATGCACACACACCCAGTGTGTTTCACAAGCTGTTGTGTCTGGGGCTCAAATCTCAATGCCTTGTAGGATTCTACTGCCTTAAGCATTAAGCCATAGCTGGCCTTTAACCATTTTTAAGTGTAAAATCTGGGAGCATTAAGTACATTCATGATGTTGTACAGACATTACCACTCTATACAAGGGGACTTGAACAGTTCAGAAAAATGGAATTAAAGTATGAGTTTGTTTATTTCAGAGCAAAAATATTTAAAAATCCATGCATAGTTTTTTTCATGATATGCATTTCTAAGGACTTTTTAGTTATCATGTCTAATTTACATGTAATTGTTGTACATCTCTGTGGGGTACAGTATGATTTTTCAAAGCACGCATACAGTGTGTAATAACTAAATCAAGGATTTCTGTGAAGAGTTGGAGACGGAGCAGTTGTGTCCGCATTTCCTACCTCCAGCTGCAGTCGGTGTCTGCCTAGAACTTGGGAGCGAGAGATTCAGAATCGAATCTCTTTTCCCTCACCTTCTTGCTTTTTGGCTTTGTGAGGAATCTTACCATCAATCGCAATGGCCAGCAATGTTACCAACAAGACAGATCCTCGCTCCATGAATTCCCGTGTATTCACTGGGAATCTCAACACTCTTGTGGTCAAGAAGTCTGATGTGGAAGCAATCTTCTCGAAGTACGGCAAAATTGTGGGTTGCTCTGTTCATAAGGGCTTTGCCTTCGTTCAGTATGTTAATGAGAGAAATGCTCAGGCTGCTGTGGCAGGAGAAGATGGCAGGATGATTGCTGGCCAGGTTTTAGATATTAATCTGGCTGCAGAGCCAAAAGTGAACCGAGGAAAAGCAGGTGTGAAACGATCTGCAGCGGAGATGTATGGCTCCTCTTTTGATTTGGACTATGACTTTCAACGCGATTATTATGACAGGATGTACAGTTACCCAGCACGTGTTCCACTGCCACCTCCTATTGCTCGTGCTGTAGTGCCCTCGAAACGCCAGCATATATCTGGGAACACTTCACGAAGGGGCAAAAGCTTCAATTCTAAGAGTGGACAACGAGGATCGTCTTCCAAGTCTGGAAAGTTGAAAGGAGATGACATTCAGGCCATTAAGAAGGAGTTGACCCAGATAAAACAAAAAGTGGATTCTCTTCTGGAAAACCTGGAAAAAATCGAAAAGGAACAAACAAACAGTAGAGGTGAAGAATGATAAGTCAGAAGAGGAGCAGAGCAGCAGCTCCCAGAAGAAAGATGAGACTAATGTGAAGATGGAGTCTGAGGTGGGTGCAGATGACTCTGCTGAGGAGGGGGACCTACTGGATGATGATGATAATGAAGATCGGGGGGATGACCAGCTGGAGTTGATCAAGGATGATGAAAAAGAGGCTGAGGAAGGAGAGGATGACAGAGACAGCGCCAATGGCGAGGATGACTCTTAAGCACATAGTGGGGTTTAGAAATCTTACCCATTATTTCTTTACCTAGGCGCTTGTCTAAGATCAAAATTTTCACCAGCTCCTCTCCCTAGTATCTTCAGCACATGCTCACTGTTCTCCCCATCTTTGTCCTTACCACGTTCATTAATTCATACTGCCCTGCGCCTGGTCCCATTTCACTTCTTTTGATGCTCCTAGTAGTTTTGTTAAGTCTTACCCTGTAATTTTGCTTTTAATTTTGATACCTCTTTATGACTTAACAATAAAAAGGGTGTATGATTTTTATCAACTGTCTCCAAAATAATCTCTTGTTATGCAGGGAGTACAGTTCTTTTCATTCATTGATGAGTTCAGCAGTTGCTTCCCTAACTGCAAAGGCAGTATCATTGAGTTGAGTAGCACCT